>CM029504.1:27613329-28081904 GCA_017140595.1 Eucalyptus curtisii | reverse complement strand
TATTAACAAAAGATCACATTTGTTTTGCTATAAAAGGGGCATGTAGGGTGAAGAATAAGGGGGGCTTTTTCTGAGCTTTCTAAGTCAAAATTCACCAAAAGAAAGGAGTTTCGTGCTTTAGGGGTTGTCAAAAGTTAAGAGAGTTTTCCTTCTGCTGCAAAAGTGCAACAATGAAAAGCAGAGAGGAAAGTGACGTGAAGGCTAGCAGAGGAGAGAAAACATTGTGCTTCTTCTTCGGTGAACCACAGGCCCCCTTGCTGCGCGCCTTTGCACTTCCGCTGCCGGCCATCGCTGCTCACCAGACGACCCACAAGGCTGTTGACAATCGCCATCGCCGTCTGCTGCCGAAGCTGAAAATCGAAACCAACGCCCCTCCTCCGCCCAAATGCGCTCGGGTTCGAAGCTGGTTGCTGCACCTCGTCAATCGGCCGGCTGGCGTCGCGCGCCACACGCCTTCAGCGTCGTCAGCACCGATCTCCTCGCCGAGCCTGCGCTCTTGGTTGGCCGCTCCGCTCTGAGCTCCTTGCCCTCACCACGCGACGGCCCGAAGCTGCTCACAGTCCGCTCATCATGCTTGCCTGCGCGTCGCCGATCTGCCAATGCCGAAGCCCCGACGCTCTGCTCCGACGCCCGAGCGGATCTACCCCGACGCGGTAGATCCGAGCTAGTCGACCCTGCGCAGTGGACCCGCGAAGTCGTCGCGGTCCACCTCGCTAGAACCCTCGACGCGAGCCGCGTCCTGCACCACAGTCGCCACTGCCGATCTACCTTTGCCGCGGCTTGCTCACCTCCACCGGGATCCGCGCGGAGACCCATCGCCTCCGTGTGGCGGCGACAAGCCATCGCCGAGCTACCAAGCCGTGAAAAAGGAAAAAAGAAAAAAAAAGAAAAGAAAAAAAGAAAAGAAAAGCAAATTAGGTAGTTTTTCTATTTATTTTATTTTGTTTATATTTTTAAGTTTTGTTATTATTATACCAATTGGAATATTGTGAATTGATTTTCATTTTATTGTAGGCATTATCTGCAGAGTTTTCCCTAAAATTATTGTAATTACTAATTTGACCCGTAAGATGCCGGGTCATTTTTTTAATTATATTAATTTTTAGTTTTTGTTGATAGTATTTTAGTTGTTGAATCAATGTAATTATTAGTTTGATTCGTTTGACTTTGGATCAGATTTTTAATTATTTTGAATTCCATGTCATGATGTTTAGGGTTAGAGTAATCGTTAATTTGACTTGTGAGACAACATGTTATTTTTAGATTATTTTAATCCTTTATTTGATTGAATGTCTTGATTAGTTTAAATACAATGTTTATTTGATAATTGCTTGTTTTGGAGAACCACTAAAAAATCCAAAAAAATATTTGAATTAGGAATCGGTTTGTTTTGGAATATTTCTTGTTATCTTGCATATCTAGAATAGGGATTTTATTTCGAATTTAGAAAAATATAAAAAAATAAATTAAAAGGTGCATTCATTTAGGTTGTTAGTTTTTTTTAAATTTAAATTGCACGTTTAATTATTTTGCAATTGTGGATTTCGAATTTTATAAAGAAACACAAAAAATCATCATGCATATATCATGTAGAATTAGGGCATTCTTTATACGTCATGGCATTTTAGGATAAAATTGCATGTTTCATTTTAAATTCACTTCATTATTTAGAATAGATTGCATTTTTAGGATAAAAAATCATGTACGCGTCATATAGAATTAAGTTCATGAAATGCACGTCATTTAGTGATTGTTGTTAGGTTCATTTAATTAGGAATTGCTCATCATTAGACTAGGTCATTTAATAAATGTCGCGTGACATATAGCTGCATATTGAATTGCATGTTACATGTCATTTTAGTTGAAATAATTTTGTATGTCATTGCATTGCATTGTATGTCATTAGAATTAGGTCATTTAGATTGCATTTAATTATTGCGTTTCTTCATGTCATATAGTTTAGGTCATGTAGTTAAAATGCGTGTTTTTATGAAAAATTCTAATTTCAAGAAAACCCAAAAAAAAAAATGCTTGCTTTGTGTGATGCAATTTATTTATTTATCTTTTTATTCGATGTTTAATGATGATTGAGCATCTGTGTGATCATCCCATTGCATGATAGTAATTTAGGTTAAAATAAGTCCAAGCTGCACCAAAAACACTTTTGAAAATTAAAAAAAAAAAATGGTACGAAAGGGCATTAGAGAAATCTAATGTAACAAGTCCCGTACCAAGTCTTTGGTTCGTAGGAGTAAAATAATGCTCCCATTATTTTACTTAGGTGTCTAATCGACCTACCGAAAACTGATTAGTGGCGACTCCTAGAAAATAATTATTTGCATATTCGAATCTTAAGTCGTGAATTGGTATGGGGCAGAGAAGCGTAAGCTTAAAGACTTAGTATTCCATTAACCTAGTTTTAGGTGGTACACCGAAAAAATAGTCGCGACAAAATGGTATCGAGTGATATATTGATTAGAACAAGTGAAAGGTACTTGTGGTGACCCTAACGGATCGGGGGCCGTCAGGGGTGCCACACCTAGAGTTGGCGAGGGCCAAGATGCCCTTGTCGGCTCTAGGGAAGGGTGGGGAAAATTAAAGAAAATTATTAAAAAATTCAAAAAAATTTAAAATGTTATTTTAAAAATGCCACGTCGGCACCAACGGTGCCACGTCGGTTCTGCCTAGCCAAAATTAGCGAATTGACTCAACGGCATAAATGCAAAAGATTTATAATTGAATTGGCCAAAAAAATAAAGTTTAAGGCTGAACTAGTACAATTATAATAGGTGTAGGATTTTTTTAGTAATTCTCCCAAAAAAGATCAAATTTGACGAGCACTTTTTTTGTCCATTTTCTTACATTTATGTGATTTGTAAAATTTTATATAGTTGCCCTCAACATTTTCATTTTTAAAGAAGAAGCAAATATACGATGTGTTATGCAATCAATTCAATTACCTGAAAAAGTGTCTCTATATTTTGCGAAAAATAATAATGTTTGCTTATATTTCTTTATAACATTAATTATAACAAAGGAATCCCTTAGTTGAACAAGAACCCATTACTATAGTTACGTATTTCATTAGAAATAATATATTTTATTCTCACATAGTGATCAACATGAGAAAATATTAGGTAGTCCCGACCCTTCATGTGAGATTATAGTCCCGCCCAGTTATCACTTGACACGTGTACAATTAAGGCCAACTCATCCATTTTTACTTTGCAATGGGATCCAATGGGAGAAAATATTAGGTGAAGCCTCTCTCCTTCTTTCTTCCTCTCCGGTATTCATCTTCCAGTACAAATCCATCAATTCCATCCCAGCTCTTTTAATTAATGAGTGACCAGCATGGTCACCGAAGGCTTCGCCCTGGGAGAGGGTCCTGGGTGACTAGCTGTCGACCATGATCGCTTCCTGTCCGATTGATAGTGGAGCCATTGATTTCACTGTAAGACAAATTGAGCGATTCTAATAATGTATCGAAGAACAGAATTCAAGCATCAACTAAATCACACGCGGAAAACAACGGATAGAATAAATCTGACTCCCAGCCATTGTTCAAGTTTGTGTGATGGAAATTTGCAAAGAATTGACAGCACTCATAGCAGACTACTAATCCAATCCCTCACGTAGTGACGCCACAGATTTCAAACAAGAGGGTTTTGGTTTAGACTTCGTCATGCCCTTATGAAAATGATCGATTGTTTTTTTATAAACTGCCTTTCATCAAGGTGGTTTCCAATGGGCAGTTGTCATCAGAAAAGTACAAATGTGGAAAACCATATGATGAGAAAAGTATGTCGCATCATTGTAATATGTCAAATTTGAAATTCAGTCTTCAACATAATTAGCGTTGCTCTTTATGACTTTTAGTAGACTAATATATCCAGTTAATTTAACTTCTACGTTGCCTTAAAGATAGATGCAGTAATTCGATGACTTTCTGAAAATTTTATTTCGCTGACACAATATGATAAAAACTATGTATCATGTATTAAAGTACATGCAATTTTTAATTGAGTTGTAAACAAACAACAAAACTATATGATTATGGATTTCACTAACTTTAGCTGGTGTCTCCATCTAAAGTATCTTATTTGAATGTTATTACACAAATATTTAATTTGTAGGTTAATTAACCGATTGATTTCCACCTTGTGCACGTACATGTTGACTAGTAGAATGATATAGTATCCATACATAAGTGATAGGATTTTATGCATGGATTTTATCCATTCCCAAGGAAAATTACTAAAAAAAGTCAAACCCATTATACTTTGGCGTCAACTCACCCATAAACTTTTCAATTTAAATTCCTGCATTATTTTCATGTGTTTCCTTAAATGAAGGTTCATGGGCCCTCATTGTGGCCGGCAATGATATATGGCCCTCGCCGGGTCCGCGAGGGTTGACACCCTAATTTGGATGTGGCTAGCTAGAGTCACCGATGATACTTGTTAGCCTCTTAGTAAAATAAAAGTAAAGAAAATAAAAGACTAATAAAAAAAATTTAAAGTTATAAAAATGTCCACGCTACGCTTGTGTCACATGACGGCAACGCTTACGTCAAGAATTTCCGATCAAAATCGCCTAATGAACTTAATTGGTAAAACATGAAAATGTTTAAAACTAAATTGACACAATTGGAAAGTTAATGAATTGAATTGATACTTCTATAATAGGTTTATGACTTTTTGGATAATTTTTAGTAATTTCTAAACATCCCAGCAAATAAAATTTGAAAACAAAGTCCGCAAATCATAGTTAGATCAAAATATATGGCTGATCAACCAACGCTTACGTAATAAACAGATATCTTGTCCAAAATCGAAGGCCCTTAACAATTTTAGGCCCGAATGATCGGAAGATAAATAGTTTCGGGTGAAAAAAGTTGGAACCTATGCAACAGTAATTTTACTGATGCGCTGTCATGAAGGCCGATAAATTTTCGGGCGGTGTTTTTCGGAGCAGAGAGCGAAAAACCAATAGCAAGAAACCGGGCCTCATGATGGTTTTTGTGCCCGTCGATGTGTCCGAGGATGATTCGATAAAGCGCACGGGTCGTTCCGCCGTCGCGTCATTCGCCTTCCTTTCAGAAACGCTACAGATTCGAACGCCAAGTCGTTCCAAAAGAGTCCAAATCCCTCGTGAAAAGCAGCGATGGAACCCCACCACTGTTTCATCTCGTTACTGGTGGCGGCGGCGGCGGGCGGCGCTCGCCTGTGAGAACGTACGGGCTTCAGGATCCACGTCGGATGCGGGTTCGGATTTGGAGCTGAGTTCTGGGGCGGGAGCTGTTGGCGGCGGCGAGGGAGCCGGAGTTCTTCGGCTGGTTGAGGAGCGTCAGGAGGAGGATCCACGAGCGGCCGGAACTGGCTTTCCAAGAGCACGAGACGAGTCGGCTCGTCCGGTCGGAACTGGACGCGCTCGGGATCAAGTACAAGTGGCCGGTGGCCGAGACTGGGGTCGTGGCGTCGATCGGGTCAGGCGACCAACCCTGGTTCGCTCTCCGGGCCGACATGGACGCCTCCCTGTCCAGGTTCCTCTCTCTCTCTCTCTCTCTCTAGACTTTCAGACTCAAACGCTACGTCATTGCGAGAGCAAGTCGCTTCTCCATAGGTTTCCAAGTTGGAATTGGCTTTCTGCAGTAGAAAAGATTACGCTTGTGGGTCTCGTCGTCGCATCCAACACAGCAAAGCATGATATTTTAAAGCTCGACGACAACTGAAGAGATTCCCATGTAGCTTTAGAAGATTCTGATCTGAATCAGATGGATCGATAAGGATTCTTCGTCATGTATGATCCCATCTTGAGCAACAAAACTAAAAGAGAAGGCAGGGATTGATTAGGGGTGATTGATTTCCGGTCCTCCATGTCCTATCCTGAATCAAGAAGTGGACTAAGAGGACCGATGCCCTATTTCTAGAACCTAAACGAGACCACATGACACCGGATCGATCAATCCGGTTCCGTGGCAATCCAATTGAACTAGGTGGATTCACATATCTTGGCTAAAATTTTGGATTACTTGAATTGTCAATCCATGTCGCACCAAACCGGGATTTTGTCCAAGATTTGTGAAGAAAATTGAGGGATGATGGAGTCTGTGATTGTAGGGGCACGCTTGAAAAAAGAGGAGGATTCAGTGGTTCTTTTCCATAATCCGACGTACTCACAAATTTAAGGAAGGTGCAAGAAACGATGGAGGTTAAATTGGTGAATCTTGCAAAGAAAGAAAGTAAAATAAAGAAAGAAGCAAGAGACAAAAATGAGAAAGTTGGATGAATTAGTGCAGCAATATGAAAGAAGCAAAAGGAGATTAGAATTTAGGCTTACACTTTACTTCTTTAAGAAATTAAAAAATATATATAAAAAACATAATTCGATTTGGTCCATTCCCGACCAGAACCAAATTATAGGTTTTGGAACTAAAACTAGATCGATGCCCTAGAACCACCCGGCAAAACAGTCAATTTTATCCAACCTGTCCAAGCGGTTCTATATGCTCATCCATGGGATTGAAAAACCCATTTTTAAGCCAAGTTTTGCTTCTGGCTTAGCGAGCTATTGGGTTTGCATACTCATATTCCTAGCTTCAAACAAGATTAAACGAGACATAATATTGATCATAAACTCCTTGATTCCATCATGCACCTACTGATATATGGAGTACTCACCTATATATCTTCGTCTTGTTAAGTAACTGTATCTCGAAATGCAGCAATTTTTATGTCAGTAACAACCTTTTTTTCCCCGATCGAGCTAAGGAATTGGTAGAGTGGGAACATAAGAGCAATGATGGCAAAATGTATGCTTGTGGTCATGATGCTCATACAACCATGCTTCTAGGAGCAGCCAGATTGCTCAGCGGCAAGAAGGATTCTTTGAAGGTAAAATTATAGTCCAGAGCAACTTAGAAGAATCTAATTACTCATCCCCAGTTCGATCTTTCGTGACTGATCTCTTTTTGGGCATTGTCTTCTGAAAGGGCACGATCAAACTCGTCTTCCAACCTGGAGAAGAAGGTCGTGCCGGGGTGCATACCATATGCTACAAGAAGGGGCACTCGATCAGTTCCAAGCCATCTTTGGCTTACATGTTTCGCCACATATGGAAACCGGCAGCGTCGGTTCGAGACCTGGTCCAATGCTAGCAGGGGCTGGTAGATTCTCAGCCACAATACAAGGAAAGGGAGGGCATGCGGCGAACCCACACGTGACTGTCGATCCCATTCTCGCTGCTGCATCTGCAATTACCGCACTCCAGCATATCATATCCCGGGAAACAGATCCTCTTGCGGCCCGGGTAAATTCATTATTCTTAAACACATTAACAAAATGACCCAAACCATTCTTCTGTTTTTGTTGCTGTAACTTCTATTTCCTTTTATTTTTTGCCTGAATTCCCCAATTAGAGTTGGTATATTTTGATCTCATGCACAGGTGATCACGGTGGGCTTCATCGAGGGTGGCCAAGCTTTAAACGTAATACCGGAGATCGTCCGGTTTGGAGGAACTTTTAGAGCATGACTTCAGATGGCTTGTATAGTCTAAAACAGAGGATTGGAGAGGTGACCGTCGCTCTACATATACATCGCTAGATTTACCGTCAATTTCCAAGTCGTCTGGTTTGCATGAGATTGCTCCCTATTAGATGACATAAGAGAAGCGTTGAAAGCTCCCTGTATTGTGTGATTTTATTGAAGTTGTATACATAGATTGCAACATTCATCTATCATTTAATTTCTTAGAAATGAGGATGAGCTTTAATTTCAGCCACCTGAACTGCTGCAGGTAATAGAGTTGCAGGCAGCCGGGCATCGGTGCAACGCGACGGTCGACTTCATGGAAGAAAAAATGAGGCCTTACCCTGCCACTGTGAATGATGAGACAATGTACGGGCATGCAAAAGGCGTCAGCGAAGCCCTGCTTGGCGAATCCCGAGTGCACCTTCTGCCCATGACCATGGGAGCAGAGGATTTTGGCTTCTTCTCGGAGAAGATGAGGACCGCATTTTTCATGATCGGCATGAAAACGCAACACTGGGATCGGATGGGGTTGCACTCCCATACTTTTTTCCTTGATGAGGAAGTTCTGCTCATCGGAGCTGCTTCCACGCAGCAGTCGCTATATCGTACTTGGACGGACACACGGGTGGATAAGAGTGGGTAGAATGGTCAGGAGCTTTGTACAGCTAAGCCAACAGACAGGACCCTTTCATTTCATTGGAAGCTTGGGGCCATGTAGATCTTGCGGACTTGTAGATTTTGCATGGATGAATGTTGATGCAATGTAATTTTAGACCAAGATGTTATGATTCGGCATAGCCTAAACCTTCTGGACTGTACAGTGCTCTTGGGAGATGCATCAGATTCTTGGCAGGAGAATTCTGATGAAATTAGGCCTGCTCCGCTCCGTAAAAATCAGCTCGATCAACGTTTGATGCAGCCCCTTCCTCTGCATTTTAAGACTATTGAAAGTTGGTTTATATTACTTCTCCATAAAAATAAGATTTCAGAAAGCTTAGTTTTTTTTTTTTCCTTTATTTGCTCTTTATTTTGCTACTTTTGTGAATCCATTAGTGAAAAAACTTGTTGATTTTCAACTTTTCTTTTGAGCATAGAGTACTTTAATATTCTTTGTTTTTTTTCCCCAATGAATCCATTATTGTACCCTTTGTGAATTTATTATAAGAAAATCAAATTTAGGTTAAATTAGAGTTTTATGATGTTGTTGTCGTCAGATGGTACAATTAATTTAATTCTAATGATGTATAATTAAATTTTTATAAAAGCATTCTTTTTTAAGAAAGATTATGATGTTGAATTAATCCGTTGGCTTGACAATATGTTACATAAAGAATTTTAGTTTTTCCCACAACATCAGAGGGCCTCATCCTAGTTATTTACATGATTGTAGCATTTTTATTCTACTAAACTTGGACCATTAATGATTGTAGAATTCTAGTTGTCAAATTTGGCGGTCACATTCATTTCAATAGTAGATGTAATTGTTATGGGACAAAAATCAAATTTGATGAGCACTTTTTTCTCCATTGTCCTACAATTATGTGATTTGTAGAAATTTTATACTATTGTCCTAATATTTTCTTTTTTAAAAAAAAATGGCGAATAGACAATGTGTTATGCAATCAATTTAATTACTTGAAAATTATCCATATCTTTTTGTGAAAAAAATAATAAATTTTACTTATATTTCTTGGTAACATTAATTTTATTAACGTATGACAAAATTTCTCGAATAGAAATTGATTTCTCAATAGAAATTGAGAAGTTAAAAATTTTAACTTCAATTTGTTCTTCAATCGATTTCTAGAATAGAAATGCATTGGAAATAAAAAATCAAATTGCGTTAATAAACTGTTCTTAAACCTTAGAGGAACAGAATTGCAAAAATAGAAAGTAGAAATTTTATCATGTGGCAACCTTAGTTAAACAAGAACTTATCACTATAATATATTTAATTAGAGATGATATCTTTTGTCACATGTCATTACAAGAAAATGTTGAGTAGTCGTATGGCATGATAACTAAAATTTATATTAGATTGATTTAAAGTAGGAAATTGATTTCTCAATTTTATTCCTGACAAGTTTCTCGGCCGAAATAAAACGGCTTTGATACCCATTTCAAAATTTTCTGACTTTAAATGCAATCAGTTTGATAACAGAATAAAATTTCTATTTCTAGAAATAAAATTGATTAGATAACAAACATGAAATCACCAAATTTTTGGAAATAATAGTTGAAATATCTTAATACATTACAAAAAGTTGAAAATACAATTTCATGGAATTTTGTTAATATTATCCCTTGGTTTTTCCTTAGCGTATTTATTTGGTTTCTCTCCTCGGTCACTGTATCATTTGCAGCCATCTTGGTTTATGTCAGATACATCATACATTTAATATGTGCCATTAATGGCGCTGACAACCCTACTATTTTATCAAAGACTAGTATTATACAAGATTATCAATAAAATAAAGTTGATGGTGTAAAGGAATATAAGGAGAACTACCTTAGTTAACGTTTATGATTAGAATCAATCGGTAGCGCTTTCAATATTTTGATTCTCTAATTGAATCACCATTGGCTCATCCCTAATTTCTTTATTGTTGCTCAATGAACCTTTAATGGCCCTTGCATAGCAAAGAGATTCTCTCGAATCTTCTTGCCTTCGAATTAAAATTCAAGATTGTGTAAAGAAACAAGGTTAAATTTCTAGGCACGTTTTCTTCATCTATTGCGTAAGAACTTTTTCTTCAACCGCCATGGGCGTGTCATTTCTAGGAGGAAAGAGTCCCATTGTTTTTAAGTAAGCATTTAAGAACTTTGGGTCGTTTTTTGAAAATTAGTGATCCATTCGATTGCCTTTCATCCTAAAGTGGAAGTTATCAAAAGAAAATGAAAAAAGAACACGAGCAAAATAAGAAAAAGAAAATTAGCAATAATTTGTGAAGTTGTGGTTATGAGTGATTAAGTTAGCAAAAAAAAACACAAGGTTCTTTTATATGGTTTGATTTCAGCTTCTGATTTCTATTTTAGAAACTGAGAAATTAAAATTTTCAAATTTAATTTTTCGTTTCTATTTCTAGAATAGAAATCTGTTTAAGAAATAAAAAAAATCATACGTTAAACGATTGCTCCAAACCCGTTTAAAATAAAAGTTAAAACGAGAAATTAAGAATATAAGTTATTTTCACATGTAAATACTTGGCCAGAAGCTCTCCACGTGGGATTGTACTTCTACCCACTTTTGTTTCACGCATGTATAGTTATGTGCAAACTCATCAGTTTTTACTTAGCGGTGGATTTACTCCGACTTGCACGAATAAAAGCCCTCTCTACTGTTCATCTTTCCCAGGTCACCAATTTCATCCTCTTTTCACTATTCATAGGTGATCTACATGGTCACCGAAAACTTTGTCTTGAGAGAGGGTCCTGGACAACCAACCAATGGATGCGGTCGCCCCCTTGTCCGATCGATGGTGGATCCACTGATTTCACCACCCTCGAACAATCAATCGAAATGTTTGCTTAGCTTTCGTATTTCCTCATTTTCTTCATCATCATCTTCATCCTTAACCATTGTCCTCTCCATCATCATCTTCATCCTTAACCAATGTCCTCCTCCACCATCCTCGGTGAAAAAGAGCAGGAATGTGTAAAAATAGGAAGAGACTGATGATTCGCGAGTGCAGAGAAAGACAATATAGAACGGGATTTCCTTGAGGGGATGGTAGTTAGAATCGGTCACAGAACAGGGTTCCAATCACTTGTCTAATCAAGTGGAATCCGGGCCTTTCTCTCTCCCAAACACTTTTGCAGTCAACGGTGGAGAGAGAGAGAGAGAGAGAGAGAGAGAGAGAGGGGGCTTGGGATGAGATCGATGGATTTGTCGGGGGAAGACGGGACAACGGGGGCAGGCTTCATCCGTCCCAATTGGAGTGGGTCCCACTGCCAAGTAAGAACGATACCGAGTGGAGCTACGTTGTGCACGTGTCGAACGGTAAGCGGGGGACCAGGCATCGCCTCGGCTCATAAATTGATGAGATTCGCGCGGAACGAGCAGTCTTCAGTTTGAGAAATGACCGGCGACGGCAGAACTTCCTGAAAACATGGAGAGTTCGCGGCGCGCTGGTCTCGCAATTCCTCGGATCAGAGCACGCCGTCCCTCTCCAGTCTCGCTCGCGCTTGTCTCCTCCGAGAAGGGACAGAGCAACGAGGCTCGCTCGCACGCATCTTCGCTGAAGACCAAAACGTCGGCCTCACTCTCCCTCCTACATTTCATCGCCCGCCCGCTTTTCCGCTTCTCAAATTCGTGCTCGCGTCGCGTTTCGGGGCCGTTCTTCCAAATGGGTCTCGCTCACTGGCTGCTGCTGCTATCGCTCTCCATCCTCCGCGTCTGTGGGTCGTGCGCTGGGGAGCTCAAATCCGAGCCGTGCTCAGGTCTTTGACCCGAGACTTGCTGAATCGGCCAAGGGCCCGGAGTTCTTCCGGTGGATGCGGGACATCAGGAGGAGGATCCACGAGCACCCGAGCTCGGGTTCGAAGAGCACCGGACGAGTCAACTCATTAGGGACGAGCTAGACTCGCTTGGGATCCAGTATAAGTGGCCCGTCGCCAAGACTGGCGTCGTCGCTTTCATGGGGTCTGGAGAGAAGCCGGTGTTCGCTCTCAGAGCCGACATGGATGCTCTACCATTGCAGGTGATCAATTTTTAACCACGTAGACCGCTGGGAGTTTGGGATTTCGTGTCACATTGTTCAGAAGTTTAAGAAGTTTCTGTCAGTGTAATGGGTTTTGGGTTATGTTCTTGGGTATACGGAGAAACGGAGGTGAAGTGTTTGTTCTTTTCTTTGAAAGAGGAAAAGCATGTGAATTGTGGGCAAGTGCTCGAGTAAAAGTAATTCATCGGTGATGTCTGGAAGTAGAAATAGGGTCATTGGTTTCAGCTGTATACATGTGGCAGATGCGATTGATTGTCCTGTAAGAATCACTGATAAGCCTAGAGTAGATGGGGTCTTCGCTGACATTTAGTTGTTTGAAGGAGGGTACTTTGAATTTTCATGTGAACCATGAGTAATCGCAGATTTCTTCCTAGTTTCGACTGCTTGCTGTCTTTATAATATGCATTGCTGATCACATGAAGGAACTAGTGGAGTGGGAGCACAAAAGCAAGATTGACGGGAAAATGCATGCCTGTGGCCACGATACCCATGTAGCTATGCTCCTCGGAGCAGCCAAATTGCTCAAAGAGGAAAATCAGATCAAGGTACTTCTCATCTCACCCTGCACTATCTCAAACTTAAATGCTAAAAGCAGCTGGCATTTTTCGCCATCGAGACAATTTATGCATTTTAATTGTGTTGTGAATCCTTCAGGGAGGCAGTGAAGCTTGTATTCCAGCCTGGGGAAGAAGGTCACTCCGGTGCATATTATATGTTGCAAGATGGAGTTCTCGATGACCTTGATGGCATCCTCAGCATCCATGTTTTGCCTAATGTACCGACGGGTTCATTGCTTCCAGTCCTGGCCCAATTCTTGCAGGTTCTGGGGTCTTTTCGCCTACTATTCAGGGAAAGGGGGCACGCAGCACTTCCGCATCACAATATAGATCCCATTGTTGCAGCTTCATCTGCAATCCCTCGGTCTCCAGCAAATTGTATCTCGAGAGACTGATCCTCTTGAGGCACAGGTAGTTTCCTTCTTGTCTGCTTTATTCATTATCTTAAGCTTCTAGAGGTTGGATGGGAACATGATTATGCATGTGCAAGTGACTGCAACCATACGAGTATGAAATCTGCGAAGATATTTTTTGTTCTTTGTTGACCATGTATTGTACTTTCAGAATAGGGAAACAGAAGGCCTAAATCTTTCATGGCCCCTCCTATTTTCCTGGTTACCACAATAAAGCATCGCAGACTACCACTGGAAGTATCTCCCTGTTTGAAGCTGTCATTGTATGTATTTATATATTTCTAATTTCAGAGAATGCTGAACTCCTTCCATGAAGTTTCTCATTCCTAAGTGCTTCCTTGCCAAATACTTATCTGACTAATGGAATTCCAGTGTACTATAAATTTTGTCTTCTAGTTGCATGTTATTCTTAGCAAGCATCTCATGATTTCCTTACTTTATATGGACAGGTGGTGACTGGGTCGGGTACATCAAAGGAGGCCACACCCTAATGTGATTCCTGAGTCTGTCAAATTTGGAGGAACTTTCAGAAGTTTGAGTTCCAATGGTCTCTTATTCCTTCAGAAGAGGATAAAAGAGGTAAATTGACGAATTGGTCATCCAGTCTAAAGGTGTTTGTTCTTTATTCTTGCAAATATTGTGTGTTGTGGTTACAGGTTGTAGAAATGCAAGCGGCTGTTCACAGATGTACGGCTGTGGTGGACTTCGGAGGGACAAAGTGCCTCTTCACCCCGCAATGGTTAATGACAAAGTTCTATATGAGCACGAAAAGGGTCGGAGAGATCCTGCTTGGAGATGGCAAAGTGCAGCTTATGCCAGTGACAATGGGAGCTGAGGACTTCAGCTTCTTCATAACAAGACTGCTTCTTTGATTTTTGTGGTGGGGATACAGAACGAGACTCTGAAATCGCATCACGTGCTGCACTCGCCCTACTTCTTTGTCGACGAGGAGGCTTTCCCAATCGGAGCGGCTCTTCATGCAGCTGTTGCAATATCATACTTGGATGAGCACGCGGATGCGGATAGTGCCTGTCCTAACTACGGTTACCCTCAATTCTCAACTGTGTAAGATAGTTTTAGAAATGGTTATCCTTTAACATCTCTGGTCAATCTATCTGACCAGATAGTCCTCAGATTCGCTAGCCAGTTTATGGGTTTATGTTCAACTATGTTGGATCTTGATCTCCCAATCGCCTTGAATTAACAGATATATATTAAGGAGCAGTAGAGTATTGCATTCACGAAAATTTGCTTCGACTTGCTTTCACAATCATATCCACAAAGGTCTTCGAATCCAGTTCAACAGCAATCTTTGACAAACCCTGCTCTTGTGCAAATCATGCCAAACCAACCCCCCTCCCCCCCTTTTTTTGGGAGGTGGGATGAGGAGTAATCTTTTTATAGGAGAAGTAAGCTCTCTATATTTCAGAGCAAACTCAGAAAGATAGATTCAAGCTCTAAATCTATCAGATATATCTTTGTATGATTTTTTAAACCTAACTCTTTCTGAATTTTAAATTTCGATACTTCTTATTTTGGCTATTTTAATCAATCTTATTGTACAAGATAAAGTAAACCCAAATGGTTTCATTCCAAACTCTTTGCGACAAATATTTGAGGATGTGGCTCAAAGTTCTTGGAACTTGGACAGAGCTTAGAGATAGGATGGATCGTGGAGGCACAAGGGTGACCGCTGGGCCCCGGTGATCGGACGGTTTTAGAGACATGTTTGGTGGTGTCCATGGTGCGACGAAGAAAATCATCAAAGCTAAATTTAGGAAAAATAAATGAAATATTTTTGCCTGTGGGAAGGTTGCTTCACTTGTTTGGTTCATTAGACCGGCTCCAAAATGCGTTCTATTTAATCTAGTTAGTTTTTTTAGTGTTAATTTCTTACTTATTTTAAGGTCTATTATAAATTTCTTTCAATGAGTATCTATAAATACTTTAGTAGAAAGGACCTTACATACGCGCCTAAAAAAGATCATATGGTGATTTTTGTATTTCTTCGCTCTTTTAATCTCTTCTATTGTAAGAGCGCTCAAAAACTTTCTCCTCCGTTCATCGACGCAAATGGTGCTGTGATTGGCTTTGGCATCTGCGACTCGTCCTAGGCATAAAATTACTTACTTGAAACCTCCAATTAATAAAAATGTCACAATTACCCGCATCCTCAATCATATTCTCATTGGCGCTCACTTGATATGTAAATGTCACAAGGTTTAGAGTAATACTTGGCACAAAAAAATTGAATAACAAATTGGCATTGTTAAAAACCATAGATTTTATATACACTTTGCATACATGTGGGCAGTCAAGATACATATGGCAAAATGGGAAGTAAACTTGGAAAAGCAAAGATGGTTCATCCAATAAAGAAACAAGAATGGTTCAAGATACATTATTTTTGACCCAAAAATAAAGAAAAAAGATGCATTAATTGAACTTCATGATTAATAGGCCTTGTCAATTGCAAAAGTAGCACATTTGAGGGCATTCTAAGGACCTATTTATTCATAAATGCCATAATTAGATGTATAATACATTTCGGCCATACTCTATATGCGAAGTCGTTCTTTTCTTTTGCCCTTATAAGTTACAATCACCTCACAATCATCGTGAAAAAAAGAAAAAGAAAAAAAAGAAAAAGTCCTAGACAATTAACTTAGTAATTATTTCCAAATTATATTTAAAAAAGCCATAGATATCTTATAATTTCATATCTTGCGAGGTATAAAACGATACTAATTAATTTCGTTGCGCAATAATTAAATCTTAAGTATGAAGCCATTCAAGGCATATGCAGAAAAAAATAATTACACATTCTTTGTGAATAAAGAATTGCCCTAAAATATAATCTTTCTCTATAAATTGGCTTTCCTTCCTTCCTTCCTCCTTCACAACGCGCAAACCAGCAGCTGAAACACAACAGTCACTTCTCTCTCCTCTCTGTCTCTCTGTTTTGAACTGGAAAACAGAGACACCTACGTTCTCTCTGTGCTCTGTCTCTCTTTCTCCGTTGAAGCTCAAAGGGGTTGAATTGCAGAGCTGACGAGACCTTGCCCGACGGCATTGTGAATTGGTGAGTGTTTTCTCTCTCCAATCACCGTATCTCTGTGGTGTGCGATTGTCTCCGTTCTCTCTCTTAAATGTTATCGACTTGATCTGCGTGCGATCATCCAATTATTGCCTCTGTTCTCCTGTTTTCCGTTCTCTGTTCTCTGTCTGCGCCGGATCTCAAGTTCTCGTCCAATTTTTTTTTTCCAACGTTCCGATGAAGAATGCCCACCTCCCTCCCTCTCTCTCTCTCTCTCTCTCTCTCTCTCTCTAGAATTCCTCTGAAATTTTCATGCGAACTCTTCTTGTGAATTTTTTGTTCCTTCGTTGTTTTCTCCGAGTTCGTCTGGATTTTGACATTCCCGGTGACTCTCAGTTGCATCCTTCGATGTTCTTTTAGGGCAACACATAAAAGGAAAGAAAGGAACAAGCCAAGAAAGTAAGTGAGGATGTTGTTTAATTAAGGAGGAGCCCTCCTCTAATCATCAAAACTTAATTCCTTTTTTTAGGCCTCGACGATCATTCAGAGGAAACCCTCCACCGAGGTTGTTCCTTAAAGTGACACTGTACTATCAGTCTACTGTTTAAAACGTTCAACCTACTTCAACTGTCTTTCATTATTCATTTTTTTTTCTTATTTCTTATGCTCTTACATATGATTGAATCTTGTGGAGTTCTGCTCTCTGTTGGTGTCTGCATCTGGTTTTTCCAATCATTCTTCAGAAAATCAAGATCCTTTGTGGATTCTATTTTTTAATACACAGAAAGACACAAAATATCTTTGAAGCCATGGTGTAGATTGACTTCTTATACATCCTTCAAGCAATAGCTACATGGTAACTTTTTTTTTTCGGTTGTTAATAAGAATTTTTCCATCACTTGCAAACTTTTTCAATTTCCTGTTAGCAAGAACTCTTGCTCTAATCTGTACAGGTCAGATTTTGCTTTCATAACTGTTCCTGTTTCCATTTTGTTGCAGGATTGATACACAAAAAATCAAGGACTTGGAGACATGGGTCGTCTTTAAATTAGCTTTTAGAGCTTATCCCCAACGAGAAAGCACGTAAGATCACCTACGAGAGGAGGAAGAAGGGCATGATGAAGAAGGCCCAAGAGTTCACCACCCTATGCGGCGTCGATACGTGCATGATCATCTATGGTTCCGCAGGGCCTGCTGCCACCACTGAGCCCGAGATTCGGGCTCCGCGAGCCCCGAGAAAGTCAAGTGCATTATCGAGCGGTACATGAGCAAGGGGGCGGATCGTCGTGCCAAGAGGATGGTCGGGCTGCCTGAGTTCTTTGCAGACCGAAATAGGAAGGTCAATGCCCAGCTCGCCAAGGTCCGGCTTGCGAACTGGGAGGCCAAGTACCCGATCTCAGAGGCGCTGATTAATGGCCTCTCCGAAGAGGACATGAGGAGGCTATTGGGTTCTTGGGGCACAAGCTCAAGGCAGCCAAGGCGAGGCTGGCCGTGATGAAGGAGGATGCCATGAGGAGATCGTCGAGCCCTTGAATGATCGGCACGTATCATCATCATCATAGAGGCTTTGTCGGGGGTTGGGAACCACTTCCTGCCTGGGCAAGACTTCCATTTCGCCACCCTGATGGGGATGATGCTCTCTGAGACGTCGTTGTATGGCCCCATCATCGGCAACATGTCATCGGAAGGTACTCAGAGCTTCGGGACGTGCTACGACGCACTGATGGTCCAGCCGGCCCCGCCTCATGCCGCTCTTGGTGATGCAGGGAAGATCTAATCTCGCCGCAGATGAGGGCTTCTTCGCAGGAAATCATCTTGTTCCATGATTATCAGTGAGCTCCGGAACCCAGAAGGGTCTGAGCGACTTCATAATGCATTAATGCGTGATTTTTAGCGTTTTGCTTTAATTTGTTGGGTTTCGATGGGTAGATAGATATGTACATGTTTTTTACTGCAGGAAGGTTAGTTTACGATTAGCGAATTGCTTTGTTTCTCTCCTCATTGTATTGGTCATATTGGCAAGTTAGAGTCTTGTAATATTTTTTTGATGTCCAAAAAGACGGACAAAAATGGAAAATAGAAAATAAAAAATAAAAAATCGGCCAGTTGTCGTTTTGCGTCACATGTAGAGCGGTGCCGCTCTAGTTGAGTTTAATGCGCGACAAGTGGAGCCTGCGGGCTCCACTCTACCTCGGCTTATGATATAATATCGAGATTCCTGTGAAACTGCCGGGAATAATTTTCCAAAAACGGATGCCTAATTCTATTATTTTGTTTTCCAAAATAAAATAAAAATAAAACAGAAATTTATTTAGTAACTTTTTTATTCTTAAAAAAAATTTGTTTCTAGGAATAGATTTGAAATAAAATCAAGAAGTAGAAAAATTTATTTTTTATTCCTAAGAACAACTCCAAATTAAGCTAAA
The DNA here is from genome assembly GCA_017140595.1 of Eucalyptus curtisii. Taxonomy (NCBI): domain Eukaryota; kingdom Viridiplantae; phylum Streptophyta; class Magnoliopsida; order Myrtales; family Myrtaceae; genus Eucalyptus; species Eucalyptus curtisii. Next base: position 28,063,216 of record CM029504.1, on the reverse strand, counting down.
TTATATATTTTTTTTCTCTTTACTTTTCTTCTTTTCCTTTTTTTTTTTCTTCTTCATCTGGCGGTCACAAAAATATAATACGATTACTTAAAATATAATTAAATTATAACATAGAATTATATTAAAATAAAATTATATAATAAATTTATTAAAATAAAAATATAATAAAAGCATTAAAAAATTTAAAAAATTCTAAGTCTACAAAAAAAAAAAAAAAAATGTAAGTATCATACCAAACACAATTCTATTCCGAAATAAAATTTTTGGGCGATTATCAACGCTTTAAAACGCTAAAACTCGTCGAGAGAATAGAATAAAAAAAAAATTTTTAAGTAGAAAATGTTTCATAAGACAAATAGTTACCAAAGCCATCGAAAAAGTTTGGCAATGCAGAGGTCTCTTCTTGTCCACTCTCAAAGCCCAGCTCCCTCCCCTATTGTAGAACGACGTCCTCTAGATCTCTCCCGTGCACAAGCCTCCTTCCACCGAGAAGGAGCAGAACAAAAACATCTTCGCTGAAACTGAAAAGTCTCCTCTCCGTTTCATCGCCCATCTACTGCTTTTCGTTTTTCACACTCGTAATCGCGTCGAGCGAGTTTCAGAGCCATTCTTCGAATGGGACTCGCTCACTTGCCGCTGTTGTCACTCTCCCTCTTCCACGTCCGTGGGACGTGTTACGCCGCTGAACTCAAATCCGAGCCCCAGCTCAGGTCTTTGACCTAAGACTTGCTGGAATCGGCCAAGGACCCGGAGTTCTTCCAGTGGATGTGGACGTCAGGAGAAGGATCCACGAGTACCCGAGCTCAGGTTCAAAGAGCACCGGACGAGTCCACCGTTAGGATGAGCTCAACTCGCTTTCCGGATCAGGTACAAGTGGCCTGTCGCCAAGACAGGCGTTGTCACTCATGGGGTCCAGAGAGAAGCCGATGATCGCTCACCGACAACATGGATGCTCTACCATTGCAGGTGATTGATCTTTAATGAAATACACCAAGAGTTTGTCAATGTTTTTGGTTAGGCTCTTTGGTGTATAGAGAAAACGGGAGGTGAGTGTTTGTTCTTCTGTTATAATGTGCATTGATGATCACAAGAAGGAACTGGTGGAGTGGGAGCACAAAACCAAGATCGACGGGAAATGCATGCCTGCGGCCAACACCCATGCGGCTATGCTGCTCCGGAGCAGCCAAATTGCTCAAAGAGAGGGATTATCAGATCAGGGTACTTCATCTCTCACCCTTTATTATCTCAAACTTGAATGCTAAAAGCAGGTGGCATTTTTCACCTTCAAGACAATTTATGCATTTTCATTTGTCGTGAATCCTTAAGGGAACGGTAGAGCTTGTATTCCAGCCTGAAGAAGAAGGTTACTCCAGCGCATATTATATGTTGCAAGATGGAGTTCTCAACGACCTTGATGGAATCCTCAGCATCCATGTTTCGCTGATTTACCAACAGGGTTCGTTGCTTCCAGGCCTGGCCCGATGCTTGCAGGTGCTGGGGGTTTTTGGCTACTATTCAGGGGAAAGGAAGCCAGTCTTTTTGTTGTCAAGGTGGTTGTATTTTAGTTCTTACAGAATTCTGTGTTGTGATTACAGGTCATAGAAATGCAAGCGGCTGTTCACAGATGTAGAGCTGCGGTGGACTTCGGAGAGGAAAAAGTGTCCCTTCGCCCTGTAATGGTTAATGACGAAGTCCTCTGCGAAGACGCGAAAAGGGTCGAGAGATCCTGCTCGGTGAAGGAGGCTTCTTCGATTTTCGTGACAATCAGAGCTGAGAACTTCAGCTTCTTTTGCTGACAAGACTGCTTCTTCGATTTTCGTGGTGGGGATACAGAACGAGACTCTGAAATCGCATCACATGCTGCACTCGCCCTTCTTATTTGTCGACAAGGAGGCTTTCCCGATCGATAGCTCTTCATGCAGCTGTTGCAATATCATACTTAGGTGAGGAAGCAAGCGGATGCAGCTCGTGCGTCTTAACTATGGTTACCCTCAAGCCTCAACTTGTGTAGGATAGTTACGAAGGGTTACTCATTGACCAGGACTCCTACTTGATCTCCCAATCACCATGAATGAATTGAGATATATATTAAGCAGCAGATGACTAAGCTTGAATAGCAGATGAATCTTCTTTTTCGGTCTCTTCCCTCATCAAGGAAGAATCTTCCTGCTGCAGCCGAAACCGGGTTTTTGTTTGATGTGGGATGAAAGAGAAGTAATCTCTCTATATTTCCAAGCAAATTCGAAAGATAGATTGAAGCTCTATATTATATCAAATATATATTTATATGACTTTTTTAAACCTAACCTTTTGGAATTTATATTTAAACACTTCTTATTTTTGGCTATGTTAATCATCTTATTCTACAAGATAAAGCAAGCCCGAAATAGTTTCGTCCATAACTCTTTTCGACAAATTTTTGACCTTATGGCTCAAAGTTCTTGGAACTTGGACGGAGCTTGGAGATCAGATCGGTTGGTGATGCGTTGGAGGTGCTGGGGGTTCGTGGAGGCAAGAGGCTGATCGCCGAGCCTCGGAGATCGGACGGGTTTAGAGACATGTTTGGAGGTGCCCATGATGCAAGGAAGCAGGGGACTCATTTTTGGCCCAAAAAAATCGTAAAAGCTAATTAAGGAAAAATAAATGACACATTTTTTTGCCCATGGAAGGGTTACTTCACTCGTTTGGTTTCATCAGACCGGCTCCCAATGCGTTCTTTACCCATGTTTAAGTTGCAATCTATTTTATCTAGTTAGTATTTTCAGTATAAATTTCTTATTTATTTTTAGTTTTATTATAAATTTCTTTTAATAAAGTAGGAGTATACATAAATACTTTAGTGGGATGGACTTCACACTTTGCGCATCCTGAAAAGACCACATTGTGATTTTAAACTTCTCTGTTCATCGTGCGCGACTTTGCACGATCTGAACCGTGCAAATTGACAATGGCAGAAGCAACATTACTGACAACGACATCGAGTGCAAATGGCGCCTGGCAATTAGCACCCCTGTTCATCTTCTTTCTCTCGATTGTGACTCCGACCCTCTACTACACTGGCCTTCCTTCGACGACGATGCAATGACGACGACTACAGCAAGGCAGTGGTGTTAGGAGCTTAGGGTGGTGATCAGCATTGGCATCTGCGACTGTCCTTTCTGGTGTGCCCTAGGATGTGAGCTTTGACGCGATTCGCTAACTGTATGCAATCACCGTGCACGGCTTGTTGGAAGTGATGCACGATGTTCATTGTGTATGGCGCTCCCCTAGTCGTTCCTTTGCAAGAGTAAAATTCGTACTTTCCAACGTAGTACTTTCTTTTGCCTTTTCTTATTCTTGCTTCTCTACTTTCATGAGTCTTTAAAACTATGCAAAGCTAACTATTGGAGAAGCTATAAGTAATTCCCCCGTAATTACATTACTTAAGAAGGCCTTTAATTAAATTACTGATTGCTGGCGTGCTTGTTGCCCTCAGGAAATTAGTCGTCTTCAGGTGATCATTTGATTTCTTTCCCAGAAAAAGATTATTCAAATTTTTCAAAAAATACATTCATTCGGAATCTCCAACAGATCATACTGATTAACCTTTTGTGCGGCGATATTGTGATTGAAGTATTACGAGAGAAAGGATAAAAAGATAAAAGTTGGAGATTGTGTGGACTTTTCCTGCGTGCTTGATTTTTTTTTTTTAAATCAAAGACTTTTCTAGAAGATTTCAACTTATATTCAAATCACAATGTATTAATATTATTTTTCATTCATATCATTCAATTTTAAATGCCAAGATGAAACGGTAGATATACTGACTTTTCCTCATAATAGGCTGTAATCAATGCTTTTAAGAATCAAAACACTTGTTCTTATAGATGCTTGACAAGTTGGCTTAAAAACATTCGATGATGACGTGTTTTCTTTTTTATTCCGACCCAAAAAAAGAACAAGGCCCTTGTATTTTGTTGAAAAAGGACTAAAATAGCTATATCTATTTCAAATAAGGACACGATCGTCCGCTAGCAGTATTTTCGTCATTTACCTTTTTTTTTTTTTTGCTTTTTCTAGTTTGTCTTCCTTCTTCACCAATGACCGCCGTCAGCCCTTTGGCGATTGCAGAGGTTTGGACAAGGGTTGCCCTTTCGATCCAAATAAGATACCTTAGTCGACTATAGGTAGGGAGCAAGCCGCTTGGGGGAGGTCACCCTTTGACCATTGACGACTTTGACCCTCGCCGATGTGGGCTGAGGTTGCCTCGCCGATGGTAGGAGGATGGCCTCACCTAGGCAAACCCGCCTAGGGGTGAGGTCGCCCCATCGGCTAAGCGAGGCCAACCCTCGCTAAATTTGGCAGGGGGTGGCCTCGCCGAGCTTAGGCCAAGGGTTACCTCTGCAGTGTCTCGCCGCCATAACAACAATGGATGAAAGCCGTTAAGCCCCCTCGTTGGTCTCTTGCCGTGACTATTGGCCCGCCGAAAGAAAAAAAAACATAAAAGAGATAAAAAAAGAAAAAATAAAATAACTCCAAATTAAAATGGTATTCGAACGAAAATGTCCTTTGATGTCATAATATTTAGTCAACCGACAACCGGCAAGGTTAGACTCTTATTTTAAACAATCACAAGCTACTTCACGTCCTTATTTCAAATAATAATAGTCACTTAAGTCCTATTTGGTAGCTTGGCCATTTACTTTCGGTTTTTATTTGAATTTGCCCTATTTTCTTTTACGGAAATGAATAAGGACTTATAGTACCCCACAAGTTTCTCGAGAATCCAAATGTCCTCTTCAAAAGAGAAAATATTAGAGTGTAAATTTCTTGTCTACTTTTATCTCTCACCTCTCTCGATTGATTCTCATGTGTTGTCGATTTTTTTTTCTTCATAGATATCTTGTCTTGATTTTTATTTTATTTTTTTGGTTTTAAATCCTTTGAAATATTACATTAGAGAAGATAAACATCATGATGCTAAAGCATCACTCGTACACTATATATTGCAACATAAAAGGAGGGTAAATGTTCCAATTGCGGACCGGGCCTTGATTCCGTGGGGCTTTGCGGCCCAATCTGTACCGCATTAGCTTGTCTCGTGAGAGTGCTTGGAGAGAGAGATTAGGGCACCGGATAACGGCTCGCTCTTGATTTCAGCAAAGGTTTCTGCTTTGTCCATGGTGGCGTCTTCTTTCTCCGCGACAATCTCAACTAACCGTAGGCAGTCGATTCACTAAGTCGTTCCTGGTGAAGCCCCTGTGACGGATGTTAGAATCAGCCAGAATGAGAGCATAAATCTCCACTGGAAAGCCGATTGAGCAGAAGCTTGGGGTAAAACATCGGTGAGAATTCCTTTGTGATTTCTGCAAATACAAGCCATTGATCCTTCCAAATTCCTTTGACTGAAAAAGCACCACGATATTACTGCATTTTAAATCCCTTTCAAGAGGTTTCCATCGTTGATGCGGGTGAGGCTGAGATTGGAGAGCGAGAAGAGTGGAGGTTGACAACCATATAGATTCGGCTCTATGCAAGGGCATCCTCCAGCGTTGGATGGGGTGATCGGTTTAAGTTGAAACGTTTCATTGTTGCCGCATCCACACAACAAATTGGCGAGCACCTGTAGTCAAGGAAAGCCTTAGTCGGTGGCTCTAGCTGCTACCAAAGCATCAAACGCCGCACCGAGGTAGGTAAGATGAGGTAGGTAAGATACGAACCCTCGATATGAGGATGAGTCCATAACTCTCTAGTCCACGTGCAAAAGAAAAATAGATGTTCTACGGTCTCCTGCATGTTTTGAGTGCATAGGCTACGGGCGAGGGAATGGGTGAGATATGTGAGAAAAGGTTCGCTTTAGTAGCAAGGGCGTTCGACAAGCTAACCACATAAACACTGAATTTTAGGAGCGGTTTTCATATGCCAAATCTTGCTAACTAATGGGGTTTTTCGATATAGTTGAAGCCACACCGAGTTGGGTATTTAGGTTTGAAGACAAAAGATGGTAATCAAGCATTTATTTGAATAAACACGGAGGAATTAATAGTCCATACCAAATGGTCAAGAAGGGTTAATAGGAATTTTTAAAATCTCTTCACCGACTGAGAATCAAAAATAGATTGGAGATAAGAGTTGAATTCACGCGTTATGAGAGTGATCAATGAGATCGGCCACTAAAACGAGTTGAGCAAATTGTTCCTCCTAATTACCCGTAGGTAGCCTTGGTGTCTTCTCTTATATTAACTGAGCCATCCCAACTAACCAGGCGAAGTCTTGGAAGAATGGCTTCTCTTCCTTTTAAATACTACGCCAACCCCATGAAGGACGATTTCACCTTTGCGCACACCGAAAGGATGAATTCAAAATACAAGCCCTTGAAAAGTCAATCCACCATGAGCGTTAGGTTATTGAAATAGGCGCCATGCTTGCTTATTAACATTGCTTGTTGAAACCGACGCTGTCTCTCAATCCATTCTCAGTAAGTCTTTGAGAGTTTTAAATCTAACCAATTTCGCCAATGAATGCTTGTATTGCCATTGTGTGCTCCACCAAACACCGATATCTTCTTTTCTATTAATCTCGCATAATGACGAGGGGGAGCTTGAAGATCGACATGGCACTGAGAAAGTGCTCTGTAATAACCATTTCAAGGATTCCCTTTCCACTCTTTGATAACAAATCGTTCCTTCCAGCCATCTAATTTGGCATTTACTTTGGCCAAAATCCGGGAAAACATCTGTTTCGATCGCCCCTACTCGAGGGATTCTATTTCCCATAACGATTCATCACGGGTATTCCCAATTCACTTGCTAAATTTTGTTGTAGAGACAACGGTTTTTGCTGAAATACAAACCAGACTTATTCCTATTTATAAGGCGACCGTAGCCTAAACAATACTGTTTAGAATATTAGCAAGATTTTGGCATTCGTGAGACTATTGCTTTTAGAAGAAAACAAAGTCATCGAGTCAAGAATAGATGGGACAAAGTGGGTGCGGGCTCTATTGAACTTAATTCCTTGTAAATGACCCATATCCACAGCTTGAGTAATGAGAATTGAGAGCACATTTGCTAGTAAAATAAAAATATATAGATAGGTCACCTTGTCTAAGTCCTCGAGATGGTTGGAAATAAGCAAGTTGTTCCCCATTGAAACGAACACTTAGTGAGGTCGTTTAATGCAAGCATTACAACTTTACCTATCCGTCATTGAAACCCAGTTGCAGCATGTAGGCTTGGAGGAAATCCCATTCGACCTTGTCATACGCTTTTTACACTCACATACTCTTGGAAAGTTGTAATCACACCATTTTGACTATCCATAAAATATATATTCTTAATAACGTATTTCTAAGTCATTGGGTTGCGATTATTTGATTGACTTATCCTTTTTATTAATATAGGTGAAGAGTCCGAATGTTTTGTTACTTCTTCATATGATAAATCAAATATTTTAAAATATGCCTGGTTTCGACCAAAAAAAAAAATTAAGCCTAATCATGTGTAGCTAAATTATAACTGTATAACCATAGATCATAACGACTTTTGTATATATTTTAAGATTAAATCTAAAGCTGATGATCATTTGAAAAAATATTATTTTATAAAAATTTGGTTTGTTCTTTGTATATTTATTCTGAGTAGTGGATATTATATCAACTTACTTGGAACTTCAATTTAATACATAATGTCACAATTACGGGCATCCTCAATTATATTCTCATTATCGTACTTAGAATGTAAAATTGCAAGGGTAAGAAATATACTTGGCACAAAAACCTTGAATAACAAATTAGTATTGTTAAAAAACATGGGATTTTCATGCACTTTACATATATGCAATTTTCATTCACTTATAAATTTAAATTTTTGGATTAAACTTTTAACACGCAGTTGAGCAATGAAGAGACATATGGCAAAACGGGAAGAAAAGCAGAGATGATTCATAGCACAAAGCACAAAAAAAGAAAAAAAAAAAGAACGATTCAAGATACATTAATTGAACTTTCTAATTAATAGGCCTTCTCAATTGCAAAAGTCGAGCACATTTTGAAGGCCCTTCTAAAGACTCATTTCTTCATAAATGCGATAATTAATCAATTAGGCACGGGTTTACTATAATCAATCAGATGTATAATATCTTCCAACCATGGTTTATATGTGAAGTCAGTCTTTTTTTTCCTTATAAGTTACTTTGACCTCCGAGTCATCATCAGGGAAAAAAAGCCCTAGATAATTAACTTAGTAATTATTTCCAAATTAGATTTAAAAAATTCATAGATATCTTATAATTCAAGATCCTGCAAGATATAAAAGGATACCAGCTAATTTTATCGCGTAACAATTAAATCTTTATTACTAAACCATTGAAAGCGAATACGCAGAAAATATAATTACACATTCTTTGTGAATATAGAAGAGCTCTAAAATATAATCTCTCTATAAATTGGCTTTCCTTCCTTCCTTCACATTTGACTCGCAAATCAGCTGACATACAACGGACACTTCTCTCTTCTTCTCCATCTCTCTGTTTTGAACTGCAGAGCAACGAGAAACAGAGACGCCTACGTTCTCTCTGTGCCTGTCTCTCTCCGTTGAAGCTCTAGGGGTTTATCGAATCGCAGAGCGACGAGATCTTTGTCGACGGCATTGTGAATCGGTGGGGTGCCTTCTCTTCGCAATCTCCATCTTTCTGTGGTGCGGGATTGTCTCTGCTCTCTCTCTCTCTTAAATGTTATCGACTCAATCGGCGTGTGATCATCCAATTGATTCCTCTGTTCTCCTGTTCTCTGTTCTTTGTCTGCGCCGAATCTCAAGTTCTCGTCCAATAATTTTCTCAAAAGATCCGATCAAGAATCCTCCACATCTCTCTTTCTCTCTCTGGAATTGCTCTAAAATTCCTGCGACCTTCTCGTGATTTGTTTTTTTCTGGATATCGACATCTCCGGGGTGACTTCAATTGCGTCCTTCGACTCATCGAGATGGATGTTTCATAGGGCAACGAATAAGATGGAAGAAAGAAACAAGCCAAGAAAGTAGAGTGAGGGATGTCGTTCAAGGAGGAGCCTCCTTAATCATTTAAACTTCTTTCCTTTTCTGTTCTTGTTTTACACCATGTCATCCATCTTTTTGCTGATCATTTAGAGGAAACTCTTCATTGAGGTTGTACCTGAAAAAGTGATGTAGTATCGTTCTTCTGATTGAAACATTCAACCAACTTCAACTGTCTTGAATCTTGGGGTTCTTCTGCTGGTGTCTGCATCGGGTTTTCCTATTAGTCTTCAGAAAATCAAGATCCTTTTCGGATTCTATCTTTATTACGCATACAAAATATCTTTGAAGCCAAGGTGTGGGGTTGACTTTATAATAACTTACAGGATTACAGCAAGTTATTTTGAATCAGTTATAATGAAGAATGCTCTTTTCCCTCTGTTTTTCAATTCTCGTCTCCCTATTACCAAGAACTCTTGCTCTTATCTGTTTTGTTGCAGGATTAGTACCAAAAAAATCAATAAAATCAAAAAACTTTGAGACATGGATCGTCGCAAATTAGCCGAGCTTATTCCCAACGAGAAAGCACGGAGGATCGCCTACGAGAAGAGGAAAAAGAACATGATGAAGAAGGCCCAAGAGTTCGCCACTCTATGCGATGTCGACATCGCATGATTATCTATGGCCCCACGGGATATGCCACCGCCACCGAGCCTGAGGTCTGGCCCGCAAGCCCTGAGGAGGTCAAGCGCATTATCGAGCGATACATGAGCGAAGGGGCGGACCGCCGTGCCAAGAGGGACGCATAGCTGCCTGAGTTCTTTGCGAACCGGGAGAGAGGAAGGTCGACGCCGAGAGCTCACCGAGGCACGGCTGGCGAACTGGAAGGCCAAGTATCCGGTCTCGGAGTCGCTGATTGCGGGCCTATCCAAAGAGGACCTGAAGAAGCTACTGAACTCCCTGGGGCACAGCTCGAGGCGGCCAAGGCGAGGCTGGCCGTGATGAAAGAGGACGCAGTGAGGACATCATCGAGCCATGTGTATGATCGTCAGGTCCATGCTAACGAACGTATTTATGATCAACATCAAATGCAGGGCTCGTTTCAGGATCACTCGTCGCCGGAAGGTAATTTGAATGCTGAGGAGTCGGTCCAGCCGGCCCACCTCGTGCTGCCTCTCAGTGGATGCAGGGCGACCCGTTCCCGACCTGAATGATAAAGGTTCTCCATGCATTATTGCCTGATATCGGCTTCTTCTTCTTCTTTTCTACTGCATTAAGGTTGGTTTCTATTAGGACGAAATACTACGTTTCCTCTCCTCATTGAATTGTTCATCTTGGCAATTGAGGAGCCTTGTAATTTTTTTTTCTTTCCGGATGTCCAAAAAAGATGGACAAAAAAGGAAAAAAATAAATAAAATTTGGCTGGTTGTAGTTTTACTACACGAATTGCTGATCGTGCTATTCTGATATATTGCCCTTATTTATTTATCTATTTGTATATTTTGTAATAAACATAGGCATATCAACTGTTCATATCATAAGGTTCCCTGAATTTTGTATGTCATTCTTGTTGAACTAAAATTTTGTGCATCGAAAACACTCATTTTCAGATGAAAGGAGAAAAAAAAAAACAGAGGCAATGGAGTCAATTGCAGATGTGCTTTTTATGATCGGTCATTCTATTTCACACTTCAAGCGTATAATTATTTCGCGACAATATAGTTGAATTCATGGATCATATGTGCTTGTATTTTTGCAACAAAAAGTGTAGACATTAAAGTTAATTCTTGATACATGATAAATCAACTCTCAAGTGCTCATTCCCTATAATTTGTATGGAAATTTAATTGAGGAAACAAATGGGGACTGAAAAGATTCAAAACTCAAGACCTATAGCTCTGATATTGAATTACTATAAACTGTTCTAAACCTTAACTATTGCATGAAGGCATAATATAATATTTAAAATTTTAACAATTTGCTTCGGAACCACCAATCATGCAACATATAGGTAGATATAAAGGCTTCGAAGGACAAAGATAAACATAACCTGGCGTAATCTTCTGGCGACGGGAAGTTCCCGATGAGGCTGGCACACACACCATTGCCTTGTATATGCAAGAGGGTTCGAGATCACAGAACCGCATACCTCAGGAACTGAGAAGTGAGAGCTCGAGAGGAATGAGTCTTTCCTCCAATGCTTTACAGTGTTTCCTAATGCGAACCCTGACCTGTCGAACTCGGGCAGCAAGCCAAAAGAGAGAATGAGATGCTGCAGCGAAAGTAACCATCTTCCTAGAATGCAATGCCCGGAGATAAATGATTAGCTGAAACAACATTTGTGTAGTTATAAGCCGTCGCCGAGATGATAGCTTCTTTCACATCTCCTTCTGCAGCTCTAATTATTCCAGTAACACGGACCATGGCAAGAGCGAGCGATATTTTCCAGAACTATTCCGGCATCAGGGATGGAAAATAAGCGCAGTGGATGAAACCGGCTCTAGTCAGAATGGAGCTGACGATGACCAACTTCTGCACACAGCTCAGACTACGTATTTTCCTACAAATCTCTGAGCTCTGCTTAAAGCATGGATGTAATCGACCCGAAGTGAACGGCGAGTATCTCCGAATGAGCGGTGATTGCAGCTTTTATGGTGATTGGCGAGTGACTTCATGCTCGGCTGATTGCAAGCAGCGAAGATGGTGAAGAGGGAGGAGGAGGAGGAGGAGAAAGGGATACGAGGGACGGGTTGATGACTTTAAGCTCGATGGGCCGAGGAAGACTGTTTGTTCAGTGGGGCCAGTGGGCTTAGTGCCAGTGGAAGCCTGTCTTTTGGTCAATTTCTTGAGTGCTAGCCCTCTATTAGAATATTTTCATCAAACCAATGGGTACTTACGGTTCGGTATGCCGTAGGATGAGCATGGGTCCAGATAAAAATTTGGAACCTGAGAATTGGACTGGGTGGGAGTCCATAGATTTTAGGTTCCAAGGGCATACGGATGCTCCATATTTTCTCGTAAATGTGTTAAATTATGCTTGACGAGGAGGTTGTAGGTTCCTAGTTTGAGAACCTGAAACATGGAATATTGATAAGTTTTAATGTTTTTTTTAGTTCATGTTTTCACGCGATTTTACGATATTTCATACGGTTCAATGATGAATATATAATTTGAAAATACTAATTTGAGCTTCTATGTTATGATTGAGATTTTTATTTTATTAATATTCATAGCGCTTTATAGTCAGTAAATTATAATAACAAGTGGTAATCATTAAAGGTTTAAATTCACTATAATTGTTTAATTAAAATATAGGTGAAACCTAGGTAGACTTTAGAATCAACTCGGACTTATGACAAAGTAGGGTCCAGGTTCGGGGAGATACGATAAGTTTCTGTATTCCAAAACGGGGAGAACCTATTCCAATAAAAGAGTTCTAGTTCCAAGCGAATTATTTGAAACTCGAAACCGCTCAACCATAATATAGATTTTCAGAAATTCAAACCTCAATTGTTTGGATGTACATTATCTTTTAACCAAAACCACGACCCAATCCTTGAATATAACTCAAACCAATGACTCGGTTCGATTCGATTTGGTTCAGCTTTGTTATATATATATATATATATATATAATATTAAGAAGAAGATTCAGTGAAAAAGGAGAGAAATAAATTGTTATATTAAGAAAATGAACAATTTTCAGTTCCGCCCGATGAACTCGAAACTATCCAAACCGTGAGTAAATTAAAAAAAATAGTTATTTTTTCATTATTCCGATTCAATTTCAGTTTCAGTTTATCTTTTTGATTTGTTTCTAACACTCCCAATTTAACGGATCATGTGAAATATATATATATATATATAAACCGAGAGTACCAATATTATTTGAGCCACAAATTCTTGCATGGATTAACATTCACATAAATTGAGTCCATCAAAACTGTCGATCATATGATTCCACATGATCACCATTTGTGATTGCGTCGGATTCATGAACAGGACTGCCTGCCGATTCATGGAAAATGCAGCTTTTCCGAAAATATTTTCTAGGAAGTCATTTTCCAGAAAATGTTTTTATTTTCTTGTGTTCGTTTGAAACCTGAAAATAAAGTGGAAAGTATTTTTCATTGTTTGGTAAGGAAAATATTTTCCTTACGTATCTTTTTGAATAACTTTATTATTATTTTTAATATCAATTTTTAAATATATTTTAAAAAAATAGATTTTTAAAAAAATTCAATTTTTTAATTATTTTTCTTTCTTTTTATGTTCTTTTCTTCTTTGGCCATTCGTCGGGCCACACAATGGCCGGTGACCAGCCAAAGAAGAAGGTGGAAAAAAGAAAAAGAAAAAAAAGAATTTAAAATTCAAATTATTAAAAAGAAAACAAGAAAGAAGGGGGCTAATAGGATATGAGAGGAGAGAGTGAGTAAGGAAAATGTTTTCCAATTTGAAAAATGGAAAATATTTTCCCTTCTTTAGAAGACTTTTTTCCTTGGTGGAAAATGATTTCCACAACTAATTCATTTTCCGTGAAACAAATACCAGAAAACTGAAAAATATTTTCATGGAAATTATTTGTGACGTCCCAAAGAGCGCCACGTACTAAGCGTAAGCAAAAATTACATGGATTATCATTTTATAGGACTTATTGATTTCAAATGTCGGACTACGTTGTCCACCTTTAAAGGTTAGCATGTATAACATGGATATCTTAAGATCTAAACTTTATATCACAAGTTAAGTTACTCTGTAATAGTCCTGTCAACTAATATTAAACAATCCAACTATAATCATAGACAAAGATCATGAGAAGCTTCATTACTTTCCCGTTAAAAGCATTCGGGCTTACAAAAAAATCAACCTGAATTATTTATAAGTTCTTTCACCTATATACAATATACTTACATGTTCAAACAAAAATGTAAGTAAACAACCAGGGAAAAGGGTGAGGGGGCACGCTCCATAAAAAAAAAACAAAAAAAAAAAAAAAAAAAAAAACAAAAAACAAAGACGTCTCCTCTAGCTTCTACACGATCTAGACGCCTACACCTCCCATCCCGACTCTAGGTCCTCCAGCACCAAAATGAAGGGGCCAAACAACCTCCTTCGTGGTTTATGAACCACGAACAAACCCTCATCGGAGCCTGCTGCCGTCAGTCATCCATCCACAACAGCCTCTACTGTGATAGGTCAGCTCAATATCGATCATACACATCATGGAAAAAGAACATCAATACGCGCTATCACCCCATAACGAGCAATTGGTGGCATGTTCATACTAATTGTTGGAGTTTTGTTTGTTAAAACAAAAGGAAAGTGCTCTTTACCTTGTCCCACATGGGAAAGGTGGGAAGAAGTAAAACTAATTTAAAAGTGTGGATTTCCTTTGTATATTTAAAGGAATGATTGGGTGGGGCTGAATTCCCACTATATCTGCCAGCAGCGGGTGCGCGATTATTTGGCGCACTTAGCACTTTGGCGCGCCCGCGATTTAATTAGCACTAATCCTTTTGTCTTTTTATTTTTTTTTTTTATTTCGTACGGTTGTCTTATTAAGTTTAATTAATTCAAAGGTTGTTTTTGATTATTGAGAATTTTCAGAAATTAATTAATTAATAAATAAAATTTCGAAATTTTTATTTATTAAATAGTTATTATTATTTTATTCCGAATTTTTGTTAGTGTCTTTTCAAGACAACCTTTGAAAGAAAAATACCCGTTCAATTTGCGAATCTTTCCCTCTTATATGGTTGTATTTGTTCTAGTTTTAACTTTTTATGAATGGACATCTTTGTTCATTTGAGCAAATTTTCGAAAGAATGTGTTTGTTCATTTCGCAACTTTTCACGAAGAGTTGTCTTCGTTTTTTTTTAAGACTATTTTATATATACTTGTTAGATTGAGAAAGAATTAAAGTGATCATTTTTCATCTCTTCGAGTCTTCTTTGAGAAAAACTACAGCCTTCCTTTCAATTGTTTCCTAGAGAGACCCCCGCGGAGAAATACTAGAATTACTATCTAGTATTCTCGATTTTGAGACTTTGTTGTATCCCTGAGGATTTTTGCCGCGACCATTAGCAACTTTGTGGGCAAATAACCTTAAAGAAAGTTTCGATATCACGCTCAAAGTCTGACTCGAGTACTCTAAAGATCCGTCTTCATTATTCTACCCCTATTCGAAGTAGTATTTTACCAACAATTTTAAGGATTTATCTCGCAACAATGGAGTCGGAGACAATCAAAGTGATGAATCAAGACATGGTCAAACTGATCGGAGTTCGATGGAAACAGCTTTGCTCGTCGGAGGGACAAGATGATGTTCTTACTCACCGCTCCGAAAATTTCCTTACATATTACTGATCCTAACTTGGCGCCTTATAGAAGATCCGATACCCACTATCGAGGAGGACAACCAAGTGCGGGAAGTCATTGAGAGGGTTAACAAAGAGAAGAAGAAACGCAAGTGCAGGACGAGTTACTTTGTCGAGGACACATTCTCGAATACCTGTCCATCACTTGTACGATTTTATTCACCGAAATGAAGCTCGCCGTAGAAATATGGGAATGCACTGAATTCAAGTACAAAGCGAGGAGCAAGGCACCAACAAATATCTAATCGCAAAGTACTTGATTTCAAGTTTATTGATACTAAACCCTGCTTAAACAAGTCCATGAATTGCAAGTGCTCGTGAATAAAATTCGTGCCTCAAGATTGAAATTCCAGAAGCTTTTCAAGTTGGAGCAATTATTGCGAAATTGCCTCCTGCAGTTGGAAAGACTATGGAAAAAGGCTGATTCACAAGTCGGAGGACTTACTTCCTCGAACATACAGAAACATCTTCGCATTGAGGAAGAGTCACGTTTACGTGATAATTCTGCGTTTTGTACAGTTCCAAAGTGAATGTTGTGATAAAAAGCGGAAACTCGCTAGAACTTCAAAGTAAAAAGCGGGGGCATAAATTTAAGAGAACACAAAAGAAGAAAAAGGGTTGCCGCTTTTGTTTGTGGCAAGCAGGGACACTACGCTAAGGAATGCATTCACCGCAAGAGCATTTCCAAGGACAAGAACATTCGACGGTGAAAGCAGATGCAAATCTGGTTGAAGAAAATTATGTGGCCATGATTTCAACCATGCTTTCGAACATGAAAATTTCTAAAATTAATGATGCGATGGAATGGTTTCTCAAATCAATTTGCATCATTCAATCAAGTTGGTGGTTAGATTCGAGCAACAAATTCATGTGTGCAAGGACAAGTACTTGTTCAAGCAATTTGAGGATTGTTGACTCAAATGTTCAAGAGGTCCCGATGGCGAATAATGCTCTTGCAAAGGTTGCTGGAAAAGGCATGGTGGAGATAGACTTACTGAAAGAAGATTACTCTTCTTAATGTGTTATTTATACTCCGACATTAGAAGAACTTAGTTTCTGATTTACTTTGTAAAAGGGGGTTTCTGGTTTGTTTGAACCGGCAAAGTTATCCTGTCAAGAATGGGCTGTTTGTTGGAAAGGGTTATGCCAATGATGGCATGTATCAACCGAGTATCAATAATATTGCTAGTTCTGCTTATATTGTTGAGTCTTCTTTTTTATGGCATAAGTAGGGTTGGCACATATAAATATTCGTTATTTAAAGAATATGAAGAAGTTAGACTTGATAAATTTCAATGGCGAATATGATAAATGTGAAATATGTGCTAAGTCCAAACTTACTAAGAAACCATTTCCTATGTTGAAAGAAATTCGAATTTATTGGATTTGGTTCATAGTGATATATGTGAATTCAATGGTATGCTAACACGGAGGTAAAAGGTATTTTTTATTACCTTTGTGGATGATTGCAAAAGTAGGTTCTTATATGTTTATCTCATGAGATCGAAGGATGAAGCATTTACCATGTTTAAGAAATATAAGGGTCAAGCAGAGAATCAATTAGAAAAGAAAAATTAAAGTTCTACGCTCAGATAGAGGTGGAGAATATTTCTTTAAATGAATTCTCTTCTTTTGTGAAGAACATGGTATTATTCATCAAGCTTCAGCACCATATACTCCACAACAAAATGGTTTGGCTGAAAGGAAAATCGATCTCTTGAGAAATGGTTAATTGTATGCTTTCAAATTCAAAGCTACCAATTAATCTTTGGGGAGAAGCATTACTTACCGCATGCTATATTCATAACAGAATACCTTTCCAAGAAAATGACATAACCCTTATGAAGTATGGAAAGGTAGAAAGCCAAATTTGTCATATCTTAAAGTGTGGGGGTGTTTGGTACTTGGATTTATCAGCTCCGTATCCTAAGAGAACAAAGCCGTCCTAGAGCTTGTCAAAAAGTGTTTTCATTGGGTATGCTGAAAATAGTAAAGCTTATAGGCTTTTGATTTAGAGTCCAATGTCATCTTAGAATCAAGAGACGTTGAATTCTTTGAGAATAAATGTTTTACACATTCTGAAATTATTGAAAATAATCCTAAATTTATGGAAACTCAAAGAGATTCTCAAGAGAAAGAAACGAATGATTCTAGAGACATGATTGAACCAAGCAGAAGTACTAGAGCTAGGAAAATAAAAGACTTAGGTCCTGATTTTATTACTCATGTTTCTTGTCGAAGGAGATGGAGATAATAACGTGATAAGTAAATATCCTTTAGTACTAAATCTAGAAGATGATCCCAGAAACTTTGATGAAGCTATGTCTTCTAGAGATGCTTCCTTTGAAAGAAGCTGTGAATGATGAAATGGACTCAATTATGTCCAATAATACTTGGGTATTAGTAGATTTACCGAAATGATCAAAACTTATAGGGTGCAAATGGGTTTTTAGAAAAAATATCATTTTAATGGTACTATTCAAGCTTTTAAAGCTAGGCTTGTAGCTAAGGGATATAGACAAAAAGAAGAAATAGATTATTTTGATACATATGCTCCTGTAGCACGTATAACTTCTATTCGAGTTCTTTTTCCTCTAGCTTCCATTTATGATCTTTGTGTTCATCAAATGGATGTTAAGATTGCTTTCTTAAATGGAAACTTAAATGAGGAGATTTACATGGAACAACCGGAGGGTTTTGTTCTTCCTGGAAATGAAAAAGAAAGTATGTAAATTGATTAAGTCTCTTTATAGGCTTAAGCAAGCTCCTACATGGCATGAAAAGTTTAATTCGGTCATATTGTCAAATGGTTTCATCAATAGTAGTGCTGATAAATGTATATACTTAAATTCACTAAAGACTATGGTGTCTTAGTGTGCTTGTATGTTGATGATATGCTTATTTTTGGGAACGGTATGACTGGAATTATTGAGACTAAGAAGTATCTAACTTCCATGTTTAAAATGAAGGATTTGGGTGAAGTAGATACTATCTTAGGTATTAAAGTTAAGAAACATAGTGGGGGTTACTCTTTAAGCCAATGTAATTATGTTGAAAAATTATTAAATAAATTTCAACATCTTGGTTTCAAGGAAATAAGTACTCCATTTGATTCTAGTATTAAATTAAATTATAAATAATTAAGCGGAGCGGTGGCACAATTAGAATATGCAAGTGCTATGGGGTCTTTAATGTATGCAATGCATTGTACTAGACCTGATATTGCTTTTTCTTGTATGCAAGTTGAGTAGGTATACTAGCAATCCAAGTATAGAACATTGGAGAGCTATTACCATAATTTTTGGTTATCTTAAGAGAACTAAAAATTTAGGATTGTTCTATAATAATTATCTGGCTGTATTAGAAGGATACACCGATGCTAGTTGGATTACAAGTGTGGGAGATGAGCGTTCCCATATGCGATGGGTCTTCACACTAGTCGAAAGTCTTTGTATCTTGGGCGAGCAAAGAAATGACATGTATAACTCACTCAGCAATGGAATATGAATTTGTGCTTTAGCGGCGGTGGAAAGAGGCTGAATGGATTAGGAATTTGTTGTTGGATATCAAATTATGGCCTAGTCCTATGCCTCCTATTTCTATCCATTGTGATAGTCGGGCTACTTTGGCAAGAGCCTATAGTAGCACCTATAATGGTAAGTCTAGACATATTAGTCTAAGACATGAATATGTGAGACAATTGATTAAAGATGGCAATGCCATAACAATTGTCTATGTGAGGTCAAGTAAAAATCTTGCCGATCCTTTGACAAAGGCTTTACCAAGACATATGGTAATAACGATCTCACAAGAAATGGGGCTGAAACCCTTTAATTGAAATCACCAATAATGGTAACTTTGATCTTTTTCTAGAACATCACTAGTTACAAGGTTTTATTGGTAAGAACAAGTTATTGAATGTGATTGTTTGATACGCGATTTAGCCACGATGTGAGAAGTCGTGTCGTCACATGCGTTTTGTAGGTTGAATTGAATTCTTAATGAAGTATGATACAAGTTTGTAGTGTGTTGATAGTAACAGAAACACATGGTAGATACTTCACCTATATGAGCTTAGAAGTGAATGCATTCTTATATGAAAGTGAGGTTACTTTCTAGAAGGCTCATGAAAGCAGGATCAAGCACAAGGCCATAATAGTGCGGAGTAATATAGAACTTCTACGCTGAAACAAGAGGTTAGTATATGCACGGTATGTCCGGTTCTATTACATAAAAGTACAAGTTTAAAGCCGAGCTATTTGTCACTTTGATAGAGCTTTGATATACTTGCACTAAGTAAATGTTTAACTCGAAAGAGACCTTTATGTATGTATATTAATCTTACTGAAATTTTGGCTGTGGTTTTGAAATTTATTTTTATTTTTATTTTGAAATCTTTGTTTTACAAACAAAGTGGGGATTGTTGGAGTTTTGTTTGTTAAAACAAAAGGAAAGTGCTCTTTACCTTGTCCCACATGGGAAAGGTGGGAAAGTAAACTAATTTAAAAGTGTGGGATTTCCTTTGTATATTTAAAGGAATGATTGGGTGGGGGCTAGACCCCACTATGCCAGCAAGGGCATGGCGATTATTTGGTCTTAGCGCACTTAAAGCACTTAGCACTGTGCGCCCGCGATTTAATTAGCACTAATCCTTTTGTCTTTTTTTTTTTTATTTTAAATACGGTTGTCTTATTAAGTTTAATTAATTCAAAGGTTGTTTTTTTTATTGAGAATTTTCGGAAATTAATTAATTAATAAATAAATTTCGAAATTTTTATTTATTAAATAGTTATTATTATTTTATTCGAATTTTTGTTAGTGCCTTTTCAAGACAACCTTTGAAAGAAAAATACATTTCAATTTGCGACATTTCCCGAAGGGATTGTATTTGTTCGGTTTTAACTTTTTATGAATGGACATCTTTGTTCATTTGAGCAAATTTTCGAAAGAATGTATTTGTTCATTTCACAACTTTTCACGAAGAGTTGTCTTCGTTTTTTTTAAGACTATTTTATATATACTTGTCGAGTTGAGAAAAAATTAAAGTGATCATTTTTCATCTCTTTCAGTCTTCTTTCTAAGAAAAAACTACAGCCTTCCTTTCAATTGTTTCCTAGAGAGACCACGGGGAGAAATACTAGAATTGCTATCTAGTATTCTCGATTTTGAGACTTTGTTGTATCCTCGAGGATTTTTGCCGGTGACCATTAGCAACTTTGTGGGGCAAATAAATCCTTAAAGAAAGTGATCACGCCTCAAAGTCCGATCTAAGTACTCTAAAGATCCGTCTTCATTGTTCTACCCTATTCACAGTATTTTACCAACACTAATGATCTGAAAAAAATAAGGAATGAGCAATACCCGGTAAAAAGAATAAGACCATAACCTAGACAATCCACAGCTGCAAAGAAAGCAAGAGAACATAACCAAATAGCTTAAAATACTAAGACGGGATTGTCACAAATATGTAACTAAATGAATATAAAGCATCACATGAATGATCACTCTATACCAAACATGCTCAATGCATATGTACACCTCATGCTCTAAATCTGTACCAAGATGAAATGCAATAGCAGCAAGCAAACTCTACTCAACAAATGGAATTACATTATAGTGTATATATTAAATCCACCCTTGATCGATTACCAAAACGCAACGCCGGCCCGATCGAGTCACTTTAATCTCACATCCGGACTTTCACAATATTGCTATCATGGAGCATCCGACTCCGAGACATCCTAAATATCACACAACCAAGGCATCCCAATATCACTCAGCATGGAGCATCTCACTCAGAGGCATCCCAAGATCCCACAACCAGGGCATCCCAAGATCACTTGAGCATGGGGCATCAATATCCCACAACCGAGGCATCCTTGATCACCTACAAGGGCATCTCACTCAAAGGGCATCTCGGCGTCTCCTCCAACCGAAGGCATCCAAGAACACACAGCATGGCATCCTCCGGGGCATCACCGGCATCTACGATATCCGATGGAAATCTCTTACTCAATTAATGCACACATTCCACATATCACACCTTTGATTAATATCACATCATAGCATGCACAAGACCTCAAGAGTACACAATTACATCAAGCAAGACTCATGCTCACACATTACTTCACTCATGTCACACTCATTGCACACACATGCCACAATTGGTGACTATACAATGACCACACTTCAAATGATGGAAGAGGCATGCTCATGTACCAACTAACCACTATCATGAGACCATTAGACTCCATATATATCATGAAAGTCAGGTACAAGAGACACAACAACTATTGCACATTCTCCGGATCAAGACAGTATATAGTTAATATGGGCAGTTTCAGACACATACATAGAAAGTACATCAAATCTTATCGAAATGTCACGAAATTTTAATATGTTATAAAAGAGACATAAATTAAAATTTTCCGTGAAGAAATATAATCCTATATCTCAATGTATAAAGAGCAGTAATTTGCTGTCTTCTTTCTTAAAATTCTGTAGCAACTTCCAGATTGAGTACCTACAGAAGAAGGATCATTTCACTACTCCGAATCTTAACCATTTGTTTTCAAATTTTGATATGTTGTTCCTAAAGATGTTTCCTACAACTTTCATGAAGGGTTTAAGGTCCAATTCTTTCTATAAAATTATAGAAAAATCGTAGAACTATCTAACGTTTTGCTGTCTTCTGCAGAACAGCTTACTGTTTCAAGAGAAATGCTCCCGCCAATACATTTTCGCATGAATCTCACTATAACTAGAGGTAGAAACCTAAAATAGTTAGTGTTCTCTTAAGTAAACTTGTTCTTTCCTTTAACTACATCTTTAAAATCCAAGGCGACGCATAACAAAAGGGTTTTCCATTTCTGTTTTTCCAAAGCTGAATGTTTTGAACCATTTACTCATCTACAGCTCAACTAAACCATTTAGCTCCTCTACAATTTCTCTTTTAGTATCCCGACACTTCTTCAAGAGCATCTAAGAGTAACCACAGTAGCTCTTCGCCTACATACAGCCATCCACAGCTCGATTCAAGATAAGTACTCGCATCTTGACTCATCTACTACAACATGCATCACCTATCTTCACTCGGCAGTTGGCTTTTCACTTACTCGACCAACTCAGCTCCATTTTAAACTATCCAAAGCTTTAACATGACATGTAAGGACTCACAGCTTCAATCTAGAGCTCATCTAGCCTACTTCAACACAAAACAACATCATCACCCTAATCCTCCACCATTCAGCTAGTTCATGAGTTCCTCGACAAAACAGCAGATAACTTCTAGTTTAGGAACTTATCATTTCCTTACAGGTTGCTTGGCTTCGTTGGTGGCTCAAAGCTCTCAAGAATCTGCTCCTAAACTCACAAGAAAGAAGCAAGAATCACTCGAGCTGTTGGGTTTCGTTTCTCTTGAACCGTGAGAGAGAGAGAGAGAGAGAGAGGAGGAAAAAAGAGAGGGTTTCGGTCTATTTTTGGAGAGAGAGAAGAGTGGCGTAAATTATATGAGGGAGATGAGGCTATAGGTGTAATCCCAGGGAGAAGTAATCATTAGCAAGACTAATGATTATGTTTCTTCAGAGGCTTCGGTTTTGGGGAAGAAGAAAACCAAGGGAGAAGAGAGAAATGTCGTGGCCTTCATGCACGCTTGCTCTTTCATGGTCGACGTTTTGGCTATACTCGATAACTATTAATTTATAATCCGTGTCGTTGTAATGGTTTATTGGTTTCTAATGTCTTTCACTTAGTATCATTCCGAATCCACTAAATTTTGATTCCCTCATGACTATACGAATGAAATGGCGCGTTAACATCTCGGCACTAATCTACGAAGAATTTATCGCAAGAAATACTAAAGTTAGTAGTTGACACTAGCATTACAATCACTTATAAGTCTTTAATAAAATTTCTAATTAAATCCTCATAATGGTAATCTATAAACTTAATCGAAAATGAAAACACTCGGGCCTAAATTCCGAGTCTACGGCCCCACCCAAGACTCATCCTCGACATTCTCGGCCCACTAGACTTGATTCATACATTCTAATGAACTCAACTCTTGGCCCGCTTTAAGCCAAGCCAAAGTCCATAATCTATCATTTGGTGATCGAGCCCACCTCGATAACTTGTGTGGCCCGCCAATTCTTAAGCCTACAGCATTCCTCACGGCCCATCGGGCTTGTCTTGGCCCGTCAAGCCCTTAATAATCCGATTATACTAATAAGTTCAGAAATTTAGGATGTGGCATTACGTTCGCGAAAAACGGATCACGAGTGTATGCAAAAAATTTCTCCTTTGAGTCTCGTGCCACATCGACTTCCACATAATCGGCTTTTGCGATTGCAATGGTTTCATAAACATGGGTTCAGGCCAGAACTTCTCCTTTGAGTCTCACGCCACGTTAGCCACAAGCGGTCGCCCTCCTCTCAAAAGAGAAAAAGGACCCACACCCCAATCACGACTCTTGAAGAAATTGACCACCGTCGCCAGGTGGTCTTGCTTTGGATTCTCCAAGCCTTGGGCCACGGTGATGGCCATAGCGTCGTGTCCATTGTCACCTTGCAAGCAGCATCAAACTGAGATGGCGTGGCGTTCATCATCGCCTCACGAGCCAGGCAAATCCCTTTAATTGGCCCTCAATTATCGCTTAGTTTCTAGACCTCTATTATGGGACTGAGAGTGACGGACCATGTCGCAACCCGAATTTTCCATACAACTTGAATGCGAATTAATAAATAATTTAGTCCCAAATGATGTACACAGTCGAGACTCCAGGTAGAGAGGAGATACTTCCCCACTCTTTGTTGTGCACTCAATTCCATCCTCAAAGATCTCTTTCAAAAGCTCTAATCCAAATATTCTTGAAGTCCAAACTCGACAAATTTATAAAGTATTATGAGATGAGCCTAAACTTAGTAAAATGAAATCGCTAGATGTTGAGCAGGAAATCATTTAATCAGCGTAATAACAATGTGATGAATAACTTACATAACATTTTGAGGAATCATTATAATTCATCAATCATTCATTTGATAAGAGTACAATATATATCAACCTTATTTCTTAATTTTTTTACATACTCATAATAAAGTAATATGATTACCTGCAAATACAATATTGTAATTTCCATGATTCAAGTACCCATGACCTGATCCCAACTAACATGTCAGCCATTTCATCTTTGGTAAGCATGCATCATAACATAGATTCACAAACATGTCAAGAATTCAAAATTCCACTACATGTCAAAAGCCCTAGCCTATAAATGCTCCCATTTCCTATTATCAGATGATGACTCCTTCCTTGCTCGTCTTCTTGAATTTCTCTTAGTTTGATCACGGTCGTTGCATTCCTTCTCTTGGCGTGTTTTCCTCTGTCGTCGTAGGCACCGAGATTCTCGTGCTCCAAAAGGCAAGTTCCTGATGACCTCGCTTTGAATTTCAAGTAGAAAAGCATGTTAGAATGTTTTTAAGTGGGTAATCACAAGACTAATATGCAAAAGCAAAGATATTGATCGGATGGGACCTCAATCTTAATCACTTCATCCATATTCGGAGGATGACATTGGGAGCAAAAAACGACTGTAAGGTCACCAAGGATCGCATAAAAGACCGTTTGCTTTCATGGCCTGCCGATCATCATTTAGACATCTTTGTCAGTGTGCAATTATAAAACAAGCGAAGGGAGGTGTGGACAGCTGTCGATCCTCTGTCTTACTCAAGCAACTTCATCGTCTCGATTCAATGAGACCAGGACTGAAACGTGTCTAAGAAAACTACTCTCATAGTACTCTTTATCGTTGAGTTGTACTATTTATAGGAAATCAACAAGAAGAGGACAGGCTCACCCACTTCTACTTGAGTAATATTCTTATTGCTGAGTTGTACTATTTACAGGAAACCGACCTGGGTATCTACCGTTATACTTGGAATTCTATGGAAATATTTCCATGTGAGACTCGTTTTGCTTTGATGGAGTCCGTCAGAGGACCATAAGGTATCACTGGTTGTGCCCGCAAAATGGTCGGACCGATACATACTTGCAATGTCCCCGGCACTGAAGCTCTCTTTGGGGAAAGCACGTATGAGTTCTGCTTCTTCATTCGGTCCTCGGCTAGAAGTTTTGCTCAGTTGGTGATTATAGATCTAAGCAATTGCGTACGACATAAGTGTCTATAAGCGATGGCATGAGTATGTTCACTGCATCCATCCTGCGATGGATTGAGACAACAAATTAAAATGAGTGGTTAGAGCATAAATTTACATTCTCTTGCCAGTCTACCAAAGGATTTACATTCATGGAAGGGATGAACTGCTCGAATTAATATCAAAGTCTAACTCATCCGTAAGCCATATAGCATTAATTCAAATGAAGTTGATATCCTTGCTTCTCCATTACATTCTCATCTTCCTACTGAGCCTCATTTTCTCCTCAGTTTACCGAGCAAGAATGTAGGACTAGTACCGGGCACGCGATCAAGCTAACGGTAGCTCTGGTTCCTCTTCGCCATATCTCCAATGTCCTAAAGGGTCTTGGAAGCTATAGCTGCTTCTCTTCAATGAGCCCCCACACCGGCACTAAAAGCACGGACGCTTTTGAGAGCGCAATTTTTTGGTCTGCTGCTGAACATAATCGGTTTACGCATTTGCTTGATTCTTCAATGTTCAAATATCGAATCACACACACACATGGGCAAAAGATCGATTATGCTTTAGCCTGTTTCTTTCAACTGAAAGCTATATTTCTAGCATCATTTTAATTGCTGTTGCAGTTACAATGACATTTCCATTACTGTTGTGACTGTTTGAGTGCAGATATGCAGGTGCCATGTGGGGCATGCAATCATCCGAGCGGACCTTTCCACGGATTCTCGAGCATCTGTTTCAAACGCACGCTCAGCGCGACCATCCGCTCAAGACCGAACTCGATGCGGTGTTTAGTATTTCCCGAGACGATTTAGGGTCACTTAGGCATATCATGCTGCGTGGTTTCCATCTGGTGATACTGATGGTGGGGGATATGTTCCGCCCATCATGAGTGCCCGGCCCCCGTTAGTGTCTCAATTCGCTGCCTCCCGAGCACATGCTATCCTATCATCGCTGTAGAAAACCAACATATAGCTTCCATTGAGGACGCGAACATCAAAGATAGAGAGAGAAAGAAAGAGAGGAGAGGAAGTGGGCATTAGTCTATTCATTTCAACACCAACACCCAATTACCAACGCAAAGAAGCGAAGCAAAACACATGCCTCGCCACCTCCACCACCACCTCCACCTCCACCACCACCCGCACGACCCATACATTATACCCTCCCCACGCTCTCATCATTATCACCCTGCATGAAAAATCTGCAGGCAGAATCTCAACAGTAGCGAAACCAAAACAGAAAGAAAGATTCTTCATCTCCACGGCCCAAATCCTCCCTTAAAAAACCCTCCATCGCTGACGTCACCGACTTCCTTTTTCTTCTTCTCCTCTTCCTCGTGGACCGTTTCCCATCCCTCGTCTGCAGTTCTTCTTTCCCCCTCGCTCCCTCTTCCTCCACTCATCATGAAAAGCCCCCACCTCGATTTTCTTTTCTTGGTCCCCCTTTTTGTCTTGTGGCCTAGGAAAATTCATATGTTTTTCCCCAGAAAATCTGGGATTTTCTCTCCCTCCTCCTCCATTTCTTTTTTTTTTCCTCTCTCTCTCTCTCTCTCTCTTGAGCCCTTTGCGAAAAAGAAATATATAACAATCTGGAATCCATTCCATTTCTCGACAGAAATCTTTTGACTCCCAGTGTGGGGTTCAACTTTTGCCCATCAAGAAAACACAGAAGAGGACGTCACATCCAACAGATCTCCATCCTCGGCAACTTCTCTCTCTCTCTCTCTCTCTCCATCCGGTTGACATCTTGAGACAAAGTGATGTCCTGTTCCAAGAGCATCATGAGATTCACACATCTTCGTTTATCTGATAAAAGCAAATCACACACGCACACCCCCCTCACTTCGTTGTCTTCGGGGGGGGGGGGGGGGCGCTACATGATTTTTTCAGTCCACATATAATGACAGACATCAAAGATCGAAAGATCTCAGGCAAGCGTGTATCTTATGGGCTTCACTGTTTCGACCACGAGCTTCTTTCTTTTGTTCACAATCAATCAATTATCCGGGTCACATCATTTACGAACAGTACAGATGGGACACCTGTTTTCATGATATCGTAACTACGCAAATCCTGAATCCTCAGCCAGATGTTGAAAATGACAAAGAGAGAGCATTGCACGGTTTCAGAAGCAGCAGCAGCATGAGGATAACTCTCTTCGTACTTCACATGTCATGACATAAAGCAAATGCCCTCTATTAATCCTTTCACATACGTATGAACTTAGCTGCATAATTAGCCGATTTCGTTCGAACAAGAGTGCCTAAGATAACCGAGTTTTTAAAAAATTCTATGATATTTCTACGAAAAGAGACGGCGTCTCTCCAACATTTCACGTGCGAACTTGACTAAGCATTGACGCAACACGAGAGGTCGGCAATCACCACCTCCCAAACGAAGGTGTGGTCGAAACATCGTTTGTTTAACACGTGGTGATGAGAGATAAAATGTGGTTAAGAAATGATGGAATTGACCGGGCGTGCCTAAGAACATTGCAGGCGATTGATGGGACAGGACAAAGTACGGAACCAGGTCGACGGATTTCGGGGGAAGATGAATTGCTCCTCTCTCAAGGACCAAATTCAGAGGCATTGCTCCCTCAAACGAGGATTTTCTATGGCCAAAACTACACTGTCTACCACCTATTGTTCAAGTCTTCAGGAGGAAATTACCCTTGTGGTTCTGAAATCGCCGAGGCCCCCATGCCTCGTTTGCCCCAGAAGGTGCAAAGCACGGCAAATTATAGCTAACGAAAATACTTAGTCGATAGAGAAATATTACTTAGTTTATATAGCCCAACATCATCATAAATATTGAAAGCATGGGCCTCATGATAGAATCAATATGATTAATGATTATGATGGCGTTGCTTCACATAAACTAATACATATAATAACTTCTCCTTAATCGATACATAATACAGAAAGACGGTATCAATTTTCCACGGACAAAGAAGTAAGTTTTACTTTCATAAGTAGAGGGTAACGAGTAGATATATGTCGTTTCTACAACCCTTGAGAGCCAAATTTAGGCGGTCGAATGACTAAACTATATGGTATGCAAGGACCAAGTACAGACTACACAGAGTGATCATCTCCTTTCGTATGGAAATATAAAAGATAAGTAATAAACATTGGCTCTCTGCGTTTGTCTTCTTCTACCTTCCGCCACTTAAATAATAAGGCCCAGATTTTTATATTTTCGACATGATACCCGTCCTTATTGATATGTCAATCCCTTCGTTCCACCCACATCGGATAATTATAGAGTCGCGCGTATCCATGACTATTGAGGGTGTCTCGGAGGGGACTAAAGAAAAATCTCTCGTTTCTTGAGACGAAAACCCTTTTTGAAACGAGGATTTGGGTGCCTTTTCCTATTCATTATGCTAATGCTTATCTTATCAGGATCGTATCCAAACCCAACTAAACTATAAAACACGCGAGAACACGCACTTGTCGCTCGAAACGCAGGGACTTCTTGAAGAAAAGATTGAAAAAATTATGCCCATGGTAATGGATGTAACCACTATACAACTAGAGGCTTTTAAGAGGTCCGGTGGAGTTAGGCGGGATTCAAATTGTCGACGCTCCTGTGTAAGAAACACGAGAAGATTGAGGTAATCTAACCAGGATTTTCCCTAACCCTATCTAGCCGGATTTTCAACAAGATTTAGCAACTATAGTCTATAGATAGAGGAGCCGGTCTAAATAAAGAGGACGGTGCGAACTACATTACCCCCCCTTTTTAAATCAGGGCTAGCTGTTGTTATTAGTGTCTATGTGTCTACCAAACCAAGATACTTAAAAATGTGAGGTGACCTAATGCAAACTAGACACCTAGACGAATGTGGATCTTTTAGGTGAGTCGAACTTAATAAAGTGTCAAGTTTATTACCCCCTTGAGGATCTATATCCACGCAAGAATGTGCTCCAAATTCCAAGTAGCGGTCCAAAATTGCAGTTATGTACTATTAAGGTACATACCATGTCGCTGTGAGGAAGGTAATCAGAATAAGAACTGATGGTGCTGCGACGGATGGTGGTGGGTAGGCCAGGTCGAGCCTCAGACGTCGATATCTCGGGCTCTTCGACCTGGTACTCCATGTTCACCCCGAATAACCTCAGCAGCCCTTTTTGAATTCCCCGGTCGTCTGCCGTCAGACCCTGAAAAATTACACATTTCATGGACGTGCACATGATAAGTCGTTTGGCTCTCCGAATCACGGTGCGAGGAGTTGTTGATCGTATTTAAAATGCATATATATCACGAGACATAAAACAAGATATGGGGTGAAACTTTACGAAATGAACACTAATCTTAGCGGATTTAAAAATTCTGCTGATGAAAGCCATTCATCAGTGGTGGATGCACATGGACATCTGAAATTCGAAAAATTATTTTAGATTGACTGCAGCCATGCATTTAAGGCAGTGGACGCAGAGATTTATTTATCAAACAAAACCCATTTTAAAACCCAAGAAACATTTTAAAGAAAAAGGAAGGACAAAAGGTGAAAAGAAGAGAAAGACAAGTTGGGTTGGACAATGTCAAACCCACCATCGCTATACCTGCATGAGGACAGTCTGGTCGGTATGGCATAGGAGGCCCATCATCTCCTGGTGCGTAGGGTAAGCGAAATTCGGATGGTGATGCGGTTGCTGATGATGATGGTAATGGTGGTGCTCCGAGTCCGAGTACAACGCCCTCCTCCTCCCCCCCACCCGTCGCCGCCGCGGCCGCCCTCCTGAGCGGCCGCCGCCGCCCCACGCCTCCTCCACCCGATGAAGATCCTCTCGCCGTTCGCGCGGTGGCGCTCGAAGAAGACGACGTCGCCGGCGTCGAGCCTCTTCTCCTTCACGTAACGGCTCCACCCTTTGGTCAGCACGTAGCTCTGGCTGCTACTCCAGTACGAATACCTGAAGCAAAATAATTTTTTAAATACAAAAAAATAAGATGATAGCGAACACATTAAATAATAAAACAAAAGAAAAGGAAAAGTCTTGGTCTATGTAAATATCTATGCACCCATGCGTCCCCCATTTCGTAGAAGTGCAGTGTCATGTAACGTGTTAAGGTGGCTTGCGGAGAATCTTTTCTACTATTTGCCATGCACACAATGATAATTAATGTACGAATTTTCCATCTCCAACCAGAATTAGTGCGAAAATGACAAAGAAAAGCGAAAGAAAAGTCTTTGCAACGCGTGTTGACTTGTCCAAATGCTGGAAAAAAGGGGCCGGACGAGGACTAAGAGCATGAAGAATTTACCTGAATCTCCAGAACTTGCCTGACTCGTCCTCGAAGCTCAAGAGCAGCCCCTTGTCGACCGAGTCGCCGCCCAGCGGGAAGTACTTCTCGGCGTGCTGCTTCGGTATGACGAGGCGGTTGAGCTTCCCGACGTCGCTCGGCGTCAGCGGCTTCTCGAACAGCACTTCCTTGTCGAGCTCCGACGGCAACCCCCGCCCTTCGCCGTGGCTGTGGCCGACGCCGATGCCGCCGCCGTCAATGACTTGCTCGTCGAGATCGTCATCGTCTTCGCGGTTGAGGTTGAAATTGAGGGTCGTGCTGTTGTGGCCGTGGCGGAAGGTCCAAGGGTCGGTTGAGAATTGGTGATGGTGTGGTTTGGAAGGCGATGAAGAAGGAATGTCCATGAAGGGCTGCTGTTGGTGGTGGTGGTGGAGGTGGTGGTGATGGTGGTTTTGAGAGTTAGGCCACCACAGTGTTTCTGGAAGGTCTTGAGAGAAATGGTTTATGGACATTTTAGAGAAGGGGAGAGGGAGAGGACGAGGGAGAGAGAGAGGTAAGAGAGTGGTGTAATTTGCTATGGAAAAGATGGGGAGAGGAGGGAGAGAGACGTGATGATGATGCCTTTTTATGCGGAATCTGTGGAAACTATTTGACGTAGAAAGATATGACATCTTTCCAATTTGAGTGAAAGTGTGTATTTTTGTGTTTTTCTTTTGTTTTCTTTGGATTTATTTATTAGACATTGCGTATAGCATTGGGATAGGACACATCAGATAACCACGGCCACGGTAGAAGTGCTCAAATGGTTTTGAAGTTTTGTCTCGGAAAACATGGATTCATATATCATATTTGATCTTGTACTTGGATACCACAACAAATCGAAGTGCTTTCTCAAATTCTATAATCCCAATAAAGGCGAATTGTTTTTGTCTTTGACCAAATTGAAGAAGTGAATTTACTTTGATGCACAGGTCTTGATTTAATTCCATCTTATCGCAACACTGAAAGATGAAAGATGGATTTTGTAGATTAAGTTAGTGCACTGAATCAAGTAGAGGAGAAAAAATATATATTTCATTTGAATGCAAATAGAATTTTCCTCATGATGAGGCCATGAAGAAGTGATTTCTCGTGTTTACAATGAAAATGGATGGTTTTCATTTGAGCAGACTCAATTTGGTCAATGGGAATATATCTATAAAATAATTTATTGCAATTCGGGATAAATGGTCTACCTATTTTGCGGCAATGCTGGCGAGAGTGAGATTTTTTAATTGACAATTTGGCAGAGAATCTCCTTTGAAAGAGAATGCAATTGTTATTGTCTTCGTAAAATGCACATGTGCTCTTCTTTATTGATCAATTCCATCTTTTTCAATTGCTTCATCTATATTTTAAGCCTAGGGATTCAATGATATGTACTATACATTAAGGCGACGCAAGAATTATTTAATTTGTTTTTTTTTCCTTAACATGGCATCTTGTGTTTCTAACTTACGGCAATGGGATCGATAAAAGAAAAGAGCAGCAGCAGGTGCGGGATAACTTTTGTAATGTCAGAGGAATGCAATTGCCGATGAGTTAGATGACACAAGGCATCTTGTCTGCATTAGGAACAATTAAGATCTGCGGAAGGAAAAAAACACAATAGCCTCAACAACCTCTCCATTATGTGCTCCCCCTATGATGCACGTACTTAAACAACGACTGGCCGACCCCTCCTCGGGTTTGAAAAGGGTGTCTGAATCCACCTGGAGATCGAGGTGTTTTTGTCTGAACCTCTCTCTCTGGAAAGCCCTAAATAAAGAAAAGAAAAGGAGAAAGAAATTGCCTGACTTAACCATATATAAGTACAATAATGTCATATGGAACATGAATGAATCGGTAAATAGACACCCAGAGAGACAGAGACAGAGGCACGGAACCCATCAGCGATGGAGATAAATAAGAGAGAGATAGAGAGAGAGATTTGGAGTGCGAGGAGAGGATTGAGACACGTAAGAACGACCCAACAGAAAAGTTTGCAGCGTCTCTCAAAATTTGGGGAGATCTTATCCCATTCTTTTTCTACTTATTGGAAAGGGAAGGTATCTCTAGGGATTTTTCTTCATTAAACTAGGAATGGCCGAACATCATTGATGCTGTCATGCACGTGATCATTATACTACTCTCTCTCTCTGGCGTCCCTTTGCGAAAGTAGAGTCTTCGCTGATTGTTGGGGATAGGACCACTTCTTGGTAAGGTCGACGATCCAGCTAATTTCTTCACAAAAATATCCTTTGGCCCTTGCGATGGCACACAGATGAGACATCCATACCCCATGGTCATGCTTACATTTTTAGGGAGTTTGTCATTAGTTTGCCCCTATAATCCGCTTGTGCCTAGGGCAGATAGAGCTAACCCACCATCCAATTTTTTTCCACTTCTTTTTCTATGTCGAAAGTTGTCTGCAAAGGGTTCTCTTTAGGCACAGAGTACTATAAATTTGCAGTGTAAACTTGTATTTTCAATTCTTAAGATCTCAAAACTTTTAACGCATTAGCAATCAAATAAAAAGGGTCTAGATTCAATCACATCACATCACCCCGTTTAACTTGATTCGCTAAACATGCCAGCACCAATGAAACATTGGAACAAACATGCACCGAACCCTAATCCTTAAAATCTCTCTCTCTCTCTCTCTCTCTAAACAAACGCGCACAAAACCCATATGCTTTTCCAAATTTTGCGTGAAGAATAGTCTCGGTACTGATCTTTCTCATGTGAATTCATGAACATCTTGTTGCAGCTTCGCTAGCCTCTCGTCTATGCCTCAAGGTAGCACCTGAAGTCTCCCTTTACGGGTCACCCATTATCCTTATCTCTCACATAAGGAAGCATTCGGAAAGTCTTTGAACCTACCAAATCCGATTCTGTCTCAATTGCCTCACATACATGTATCATGAAAAAGGTTAAGAAATTGGTGGACGATAAGACTTGATCCTTTCCATTGCAATTAGTTTATCATTAAGCAGCGATGGCCCACATCCATTTTTCTTTGCCCTTAGTAACATGGGACGTCCAGAAACATCCAACATCTCTTTTTCCAAAGATTCATGATATTGAAGATGATGCATGTACTGATTCTGACTCATTGGTAATATCTTTCTTGCGTCGCCTTAATGTATAGTACATATCATTGAATCCCTAGGCTTAAAATATAGATGAAGCAATTGAAAAAGATGGAATTGATCAATAAAGAAGAGCACATGTGCATTTTACGAAGACAATAACAATTGCATTCTCTTTCAAAGGAGATTCTCTGCCAAATTGTCAATTAAAAAAATCTCACTCTCGCCAGCATTGCCGCAAAATAGGTAGACCATTTATCCCGAATTGCAATAAATTATTTTATAGATATATTCCCATTGACCAAATTGGAGTCTGCTCAAATGAAAACCATCCATTTTCATTGTAAACACGAGAAATCACTTCTTCATGGCCTCATCATGAGGAAAATTCTATTTGCATTCAAATGAAATATATATTTTTTCTCCTCTACTTGATTCGGTGCACTAACTTAATCTACAAAATCCATCTTTCATCTTTCAGTGTTGCGATAAGATGGAATTAAATCAAGACCTGTGCATCAAAGTAAATTCACTTCTTCAATTTGGTCAAAGACAAAAACAATTCGCCTTTATTGGGATTATAGAATTTGAGAAAGCACTTCGATTTGTTGTGGTATCCAAGTACAAGATCAAATATGATATATGAATCCATGTTTTCCGAGACAAAACTTCAAAACCATTTGAGCACTTCTACCGTGGCCGTGGTTATCTGATGTGTCCTATCCCAATGCTATACGCAATGTCTAATAAATAAATCCAAAGAAAACAAAAGAAAAACACAAAAATACACACTTTCACTCAAATTGGAAAGATGTCATATCTTTCTACGTCAAATAGTTTCCACAGATTCCGCATAAAAAGGCATCATCATCACGTCTCTCTCCCTCCTCTCCCCATCTTTTCCATAGCAAATTACACCACTCTCTTACCTCTCTCTCTCCCTCGTCCTCTCCCTCTCCCCTTCTCTAAAATGTCCATAAACCATTTCTCTCAAGACCTTCCAGAAACACTGTGGTGGCCTAACTCTCAAAACCACCATCACCACCACCTCCACCACCACCACCAACAGCAGCCCTTCATGGACATTCCTTCTTCATCGCCTTCCAAACCACACCATCACCAATTCTCAACCGACCCTTGGACCTTCCGCCACGGCCACAACAGCACGACCCTCAATTTCAACCTCAACCGCGAAGACGATGACGATCTCGACGAGCAAGTCATTGACGGCGGCGGCATCGGCGTCGGCCACAGCCACGGCGAAGGGCGGGGGTTGCCGTCGGAGCTCGACAAGGAAGTGCTGTTCGAGAAGCCGCTGACGCCGAGCGACGTCGGGAAGCTCAACCGCCTCGTCATACCGAAGCAGCACGCCGAGAAGTACTTCCCGCTGGGCGGCGACTCGGTCGACAAGGGGCTGCTCTTGAGCTTCGAGGACGAGTCAGGCAAGTTCTGGAGATTCAGGTAAATTCTTCATGCTCTTAGTCCTCGTCCGGCCCCTTTTTTCCAGCATTTGGACAAGTCAACACGCGTTGCAAAGACTTTTCTTTCGCTTTTCTTTGTCATTTTCGCACTAATTCTGGTTGGAGATGGAAAATTCGTACATTAATTATCATTGTGTGCATGGCAAATAGTAGAAAAGATTCTCCGCAAGCCACCTTAACACGTTACATGACACTGCACTTCTACGAAATGGGGGGACGCATGGGTGCATAGATATTTACATAGACCAAGACTTTTCCTTTTCTTTTGTTTTATTATTTAATGTGTTCGCTATCATCTTATTTTTTTGTATTTAAAAAATTATTTTGCTTCAGGTATTCGTACTGGAGTAGCAGCCAGAGCTACGTGCTGACCAAAGGGTGGAGCCGTTACGTGAAGGAGAAGAGGCTCGACGCCGGCGACGTCGTCTTCTTCGAGCGCCACCGCGCGAACGGCGAGAGGATCTTCATCGGGTGGAGGAGGCGTGGGGCGGCGGCGGCCGCTCAGGAGGGCGGCCGCGGCGGCGACGGGTGGGGGAGGAGGAGGGCGTTGTACTCGGACTCGGAGCACCACCATTACCATCATCATCAGCAACCGCATCACCATCCGAATTTCGCTTACCCTACGCACCAGGGAGATGATGGGCCTCCTATGCCATACCGACCAGACTGTCCTCATGCAGGTATAGCGATGGTGGGTTTGACATTGTCCAACCCAACTTGTCTTTCTCTTCTTTTCACCTTTTGTCCTTCCTTTTTTCTTTAAAATGTTTCTTGGGTTTTAAAATGGGTTTTTGTTTGATAAATAAATCTCTGCGTCCACTGCCTT
The DNA here is from genome assembly GCA_017140595.1 of Eucalyptus curtisii. Classification (NCBI taxonomy): domain Eukaryota; kingdom Viridiplantae; phylum Streptophyta; class Magnoliopsida; order Myrtales; family Myrtaceae; genus Eucalyptus; species Eucalyptus curtisii. Next base: position 28,027,054 of record CM029504.1, on the reverse strand, counting down.
AAATGCATGGCTGCAGTCAATCTAAAATAATTTTTCGAATTTCAGATGTCCATGTGCATCCACCACTGATGAATGGCTTTCATCAGCAGAATTTTTAAATCCGCTAAGATTAGTGTTCATTTCGTAAAGTTTCACCCCATATCTTGTTTTATGTCTCGTGATATATATGCATTTTAAATACGATCAACAACTCCTCGCACCGTGATTCGGAGAGCCAAACGACTTATCATGTGCACGTCCATGAAATGTGTAATTTTTCAGGGTCTGACGGCAGACGACCGGGGAATTCAAAAGGGCTGCTGAGGTTATTCGGGGTGAACATGGAGTACCAGGTCGAAGAGCCCGAGATATCGACGTCTGAGGGCTCGACCCTGTCGCCTACCCACCACCATCCGTCGCAGCACCATCAGTTCTTATTCTGATTACCTTCCTCCCGCAGCGACATGGTATGTGCGCAACAATAATAGTACATAACTGCAATTTTGGACCATACTTGGAATTTGGAGCACATTCTTGCGTGGGATATGAATCCTCTGAGGGGGTAATAAACTTGACACTTTATTAAGTTCGACTCACCTAAAAGATCCACATTCGTCTAGGTGTCTAGTTTGCATTAGGTCACCTCACATTTTTTAAGTATCTTGGTTTGGTAGACACATGGGCACTAGTAACAACTAGCTAGCCCTGATTTAAAAAAGGGGGGTAATGTAGTTCGCACCGTCCTCTTTATTTAGACCGGCTCCTCTATCTATAGACTATAGTTGCTAAATCTTGTTGAAAATCCGGCTAGATAGGGTTAGGGAAAATCCCTAGTTAGATTACCTCAATCTTCTCGTGTTTCTTACACAGGAGCGTCGACAATTTGAATCCTGCCTAACTCCACCGGACCTCTTAAAAGCCTCTAGTTGTATAGTGGTTACATCCATTACCATGGGCATAATTTTTTTCAATCTTTTCTTCAAGAAGCCCTGCGTTTCGAGCGACAAGTGCGTGTTCTCGCGTGTTTTATAGTTTAGTTGGGTTTGGATACGATCCTGATAAGATAAGCATTAGCATAATGAATAGGAAAAGGCACCCAAATCCTCGTTTCAAAAGCGGTTTTCGTCTCAAGAAACGAGAGATTTTCTAGTCCCCTCCGAGACACCCTCAATAGTCATGGATACGCGCGACTCTATAATTATCCGATGTGGGTGGAACGAAGGGATTGACATATCAATAAGGACGGGTATCATGTCGAAAATATAAAAATCTGGGCCTTATTATTTAGTGACAGGAAGGTGAAGAACCGTGCGGAGGGAAACCAATGTTTATTACTTGTCTTGCCTGTTCCCGTAGAAAGGAGATGATCACTCTGTGTAGTCTGTACTTGAGAAGGTCATGCATACCATATAGTTTAGTCATTCGACCGCCTAAATTTGCCTCAAGGGTTGTAGAAACGACATATATCTACTCGTTACCCTCTACTTATGAAAGTAAAACTTACTTCTTTGTCCGTAAGGAAAATTGATACCGTCTTTCTGTATTATGTATCGATTAAGGAGAAGTTATTATATGTATTAGTTTATGTGAAGCAACGCCATCATAATCATTAATCATATTGATTCTATCATGAGGCCCATGCTTTCAATATTTATGATGATGTTGGGCTATATAAACTAAGTAATATTTCTCTATCGACTAAGTATTTTCGTTAGCTATAATTTGCCGTGCTTTTGCACCTTCTTGGGGCAAACGAGGCATGGGGCCTCGGCGATTTCAGAACCACAAGGGTAATTTCCTCCTGAAGACTTGAACAATAGGTGGTAGACAGTGTAGTTTTGGCCATAGAAAATCCTCGTTTGAGGGAGCAATGCCTCTGAATTTGGTCCTTGAGAGAGGAGCAATTCATCTTCCCCCCGAAATCCGTCGACCTGGTTCCGTACTTTGTCCTGTCCCATCAATCGCCTGCAATGTTCTTAGGCACGCCCGGTCAATTCCATCATTTCTTAACCACACATTTATCTCTCATCACCACGTGTTAAACAAACGATGTTTCGACCACACCTTCGTTTGGGAGGTGGTGATTGCCGACCTCTCGTGTTGCGTCAATGCTTAGTCAAGTTCGCACGTGAAATGTTGGAGAGACGCCGTCTCTTTCGTAGAAATATCATAGATTTTTTTAAAAACTCGGTTATCTTAGGCACTCTTGTTCGAACGAAATCGGCTAATTATGCAGCTAAGTTCATACGTATGTGAAAGGATTAATAGAGGGCATTTGCTTTATGTCATGACATGTGAAGTACGAAGAGAGTTATCCTCATGCTGCTGCTGCTTCTGAAACCGTGCAATGCTCTCTCTTTGTCATTTTTCAACATCTGGCTGAGGATTCAGGATTTGCGTAGTTACGATATCATGAAAACTAGGTGTCCCATCTGTACTGTTCGTAAATGATGTGACCCGGATAATTGATTGATTGTGAACAAAAGAAAGAAGCTCGTGGCCGAAACAGTGAAGCCCATAAGATACACGCTTGCCTGAGATCTTTCGATCTTTGATGTCTGTCATTATATGTGGACTGAAAAAATCATGTAGCGCCCCCCCCCCCCCCCCCGAAGACAACGAAGTGAGGGGGTGTGCGTGTGTGATTTGCTTTTATCAGATAAACGAAGATGTGTGAATCTCATGATGCTCTTGGAACAGGACATCACTTTGTCTCAAGATGTCAACCGGATGGAGAGAGAGAGAGAGAGAGAGAAGTTGCCGAGGATGGAGATCTGTTGGATGTGACGTCCTCTTCTGTGTTTTCTTGATGGGCAAAAGTTGAACCCCACACTGGGAGTCAAAAGATTTCTGTCGAGAAATGGAATGGATTCCAGATTGTTATATATTTCTTTTTCGCAAAGGGCTCAAGAGAGAGAGAGAGAGAGAGAGGGGAAAAAAAAAAGAAATGGAGGAGGAGGAGAGAAAATCCCAGATTTTCTGGGGAAAAACATATGAATTTTCCTAGGCCACAAGACAAAAAGGGGGACCAAGAAAAGAAAATCGTGAGGTGTGGGGGCTTTTCATGATGAGTGGAGGAAGAGGGAGCGAGGGGGAAAGAAGAACTGCAGACGAGGGATGGGAAACGGGGTCCACGAGGAAGAGGAGAAGAAAGAAGAAAGGAAGTCGGTGACGTCAGCGATGGAGGGTTTTTTAAGGGAGGATTTGGGCCGTGGAGATGAAGAATCTTTCTTTCTGTTTTGGTTTCGCTACTGTTGAGATTCTGCCTGCAGATTTTTCATGCAGGGTGATAATGATGAGAGCGTGGGGAGGGTATAATGTATGGGTCGTGCGGGTGGTGGTGGAGGTGGAGGTGGTGGTGGAGGTGGCGAGGCATGTGTTTTGCTTCGCTTCTTTGCGTTGGTGGTGGGTGTTGGTGTTGAAATGAATAGACTAATGCCCACTTCTCTCTCCTCTCCTCTCTTTCTTTCTCTCTCTATCTTTGATGTTCGCGTCCTCAATGGAAGCTATATGTTGGTTTTCTACAGCGATGATAGGATAGCATGTGCTCGGAGGCAGCGAATTGAGACGCACTAACGGGGGCCGGGGCACTCATGATGGGCGGGAGCATATCCCCCACCATCAGTATCACCAGATGGAAACCACGCAGCATGATATGCCTAAGTGACCCTAAATCGTCTCGAAATACTAAACACCGCATCGAGTTCGGTCTTGAGCGGATGGTCGCGCTGAGCGTGCGTTTGAAACAGATGCTCGAGAATCCGTGGAAAGGTCCGCTCGGATGATTGCATGCCCCACATGGCACCTGCATATCTGCACTCAAACAGTCACAACAGTAATGGAAATGTCATTGTAACTGCAACAGCAATTAAAATGATGCTAGAAATATAGCTTTCAGTTGAAAGAAACAGGCTAAAGCATAATCGATCTTTGCCCATGTGTGTGTGTGATTCGATATTTGAACATTGAAGAATCAAGCAAATGCGTAAACCGATTATGTTCAGCAGCAGACCAAAAAATTGCGCTCTCAAAAGCGTCCGTGCTTTTAGTGCCGGTGTGGGGGCTCATTGAAGAGAAGCAGCTATAGCTTCCAAGACCCTTTAGGACATTGGAGATATGGCGAAGAGGAACCAGAGCTACCGTTAGCTTGATCGCGTGCCCGGTACTAGTCCTACATTCTTGCTCGGTAAACTGAGGAGAAAATGAGGCTCAGTAGGAAGATGAGAATGTAATGGAGAAGCAAGGATATCAACTTCATTTGAATTAATGCTATATGGCTTACGGATGAGTTAGACTTTGATATTAATTCGAACGGTTCATCCCTTCCATGAATGTAAAATCCTTGGTAGACTGGCAAGAGAATGTAAATTTATGCTCTAACCACTCATTTTAATTTGTTGTCTCAAGAAATCCATCACCAGGATGGATGCAGTGAACATACTCATGCCATCGCCTGAACATGTCGTACGCAATTTGCTTAGATCTATAATCACCAACTAGGCAAAACTTCTAGCCGAGGACCGAATGAAGAAGCAGAACTCATACGTGCTTTCCCCAAAAGAGAGAGCTTCGAGTGCCGGGGACATTGCAAGTATGTATCGGTCCGACCATTTTGCGGGCTGTATTGATACCTTATGGTCCTCTGACGGACTCCATCAAAGCAAAACGAGTCTCACATGGAAATATTTCCACATAGAATTCCAAAATTATAACAGTAGATGCAGGTCGGTTTCCTGTAAATAGTACAACTCAACAATAAAGAATATTACTCAAGTAGAAGTGGGTGAGCCTGTCCTCTTCTTGTTGATTTCCTATAAATAGTACAACTCAACGATAAAGAGTACTATGAGAGTAGTTTTTCTTAGACACGTTTCAGTCCTGGTCTCATTGAATCGAGACGATGAAGTTGCTTGAGTAAGACAGAGGATCGACAGCTGTCCACACCTCCCTTCGCTTGTTTTATAATTGCACACTGACAAAGATGTCTAAATGATGATCGGCAGGCCATGAAAGCAAACGGTCTTTTATGCGATCCTTGGTGACCTTACAGTCGTTTTTTGCTCCCAATGTCATCCTCCGAATATGGATGAAGTGATTAAGATTGAGGTCCCATCCGATCAATATCTTTGCTTTTGTATATTAGCTTCATGATTACCCACTTAAAAACATTCTAACATGCTTTTCTACTTGAAATTCAAAGCGAGGTCATCAGGAACTTGCCTTTGGAGCACGAGAATCTCGGTGCCTACGACGACAGAGGAAAACACGCCAAGAGAAGGAATGCAACGACCGTGATCAAACTAAGAGAAATTCAAGAAGACGAGCAAGGAAGGGAGTCATCATCTGATAATAGGAAATGGGAGCATTTATAGGCTAGGGGGCTTTTGACTTGTAGTGGAATTTTGAATTCTTGACATGTTTGTGAATCTATGTTATGATGCATGCTTACCAAAGATGAAATGGCTGACATGTTAGTTGGGATCGGGTCATGGGTACTTGAATCATGGAAATTACAATATTGTATTTGGCAGGTAATCATATTACTTTATTATGAGTATGTAAAAAAAAATTAAGAAATAAGGTTGATATATATTGTACTCTTATCAAATGAATGATTGATGAATTATAATGATTCCTCAAAATGTTATGTAAGTTATTCATCACATTGTTATTACGCTGATTAAAATGATTTCCTGCTCAACATCTAGCGATTTCATTTACTAAGTTTAGGCTCATCTCATAATACTTTATAAATTTGTCGAGTTTGGACTTCAAGAATATTTGGATTAGAGCTTTTGAAAGAGATCTTTGAGGATGGAATTGGAGTGCACAACAAGAGTGGGGAAGTATCTCCTCTCTACCTGGAGTCTCGACTGTGTACATCATTTGGGACTAAATTATTTATTAATTCGCAGTTCAAGTTGTATGGAAAATTCGGGTTGCGACATGGTCCGTCACTCTCAGTCCCATATTAGAGGTCTAGAAACTAAGCGATAATTGAGGCGCCAATTAAGGGATTTGCCTGTGGCTCGTGAGGCGATGATGAACGCCACGCCATCTCAGTTTGATGCTGCTTGCAAGGTGACAATGGACACGACGCTATGGCCATCACCGTGGCCCAAGGCTTGGAGAATCCAAAGCAAGACCACCTGGCGACGGTGGTCAATTTCTTCAAGAGTCGTGATTAGTGTGGTCCTTTTTCTCTTTTGAGAGAGGGAGGGGGGCGACCGCTTGTGGCTAACGTGGCGTGAGACTCAAAGGAGAAGTTCTGGCCTGAACCCATGTTTATGAAACCATTGCAATCGCAAAAGCCGATTATGTGGAAGTCGATGTGGCACGAGACTCAAAGGAGAAATTTTTGCATACACTCAGGATCCGTTCGTTTCGCGGAACATAATGTGACATCCTAAAATTTACCGACCCTATTAGTATAATCGGATTATTAAGGGCTTGGACGGGCCAGAAGACAAGCCCGATGGGCCGTGAGGAATGTATGGGCTTAAGTAGTTAGCGGGCCACACAAGTTATCGAGGTGGGCTCAGTCAACCAAATGATAGATTATGGACTTTGGCTTGGCTTAAAGCGGGCCAAGAGTTGAGTTCATTAGAATGGTGAATCAAGTCTAGTGGGCCGAGAATGTCGTAGGATGAGCCCGGTGGGCCAGAGACGGGAATTTAGGCCCGAGTGTTTTCATTTTCGATTAAGTTTATAGATTACCATTATGAGGATTTAATTAGAAATTTTATTAAAGACTTATAAGTGATTGTAATGCTAGTGTCAACTACTAACTTTAGTATTTCTTGCGATAAATTCTTCGTAGATTAGTGCCGAGATGTTAACGCGCCATTTCATTCGTATAGTCATGAGGGAATCAAAATTTAGTGGATTCGGAATGATACTAAGTGAAAGACATTAGAAACCAATAAACCGACTAACGACACGGATTATAAATTAATCGTTATCGAATGCCAAACGTCGACCATGAAAGAGTGAAGCGTGCATGAAGGCCACGACATTTCTCTCTTCTCCCTTGGTTTTCTTCTTCCCCAAAACCGAAGCTACAGAAGAAACATAATCATTAGTCTTGCTAATGATTACTTCTCCTTGGGATTACACCTATAGCCTCATCTCCCTCATAATTTACGCCACTCTTCTCTCTCTCTCCAAAAATAGACCGAAACCCTCTCTTTTTCTCCTCTCTCTCTCTCTCTCTCTCTCTCTCTCACGGTTCGAAGAGAAACGAAACCCAACAGCTCGAGTGATTCTTGCTTCTTCTTGTGAGTTTAGGAGCAGATTCTTGGAGAGCTTTGAGCCACCAACGAAGCCAAGCAACCTGTAAGGAAATGATAAGTTCCTAAACTAGAAGTTATCTGCTGTTTTGTCGAGGGAACTCGCGGAACTAGCTGAATGGTGGAGGATTAGGGTGATGATGTTGTTTTGTGTTGAAGTAGGCTAGATGAGCTCTAGATTGAAGCTGTGAGTCCTTACATGTCATGTTAAAGCTTTGGATAGTTTAAAAATGGAGCTGAGTTGGTCGAGTAAGTGAAAAGCCAACTGCCGAGTGAAGATAGGTGATGCATGTTGCAGTAGATGAGTCAAGATGCGAGTACTTATCTTGAATCGAGCTGTGGATGGCTGTATGTAGGCGAAGAGCTACTGTGGTTACTCTTAGATGCTCTTGAAGAAGTGTCGGGATACTAAAAGAGAAATTGTAGAGGAGCTAAATGGTTTAGTTGAGCTGTAGATGAGTAAAATGGTTCAAAACATTCAGCTTTGGAAAAACAGAAATGGAAAACCCTTTTGTTATGCGTCGCCTTGGATTTTAAAGATGTAGTTAAAGGAAAGAACAAGTTTACTTAAGAGAACACTAACTATTTTAGGTTTCTACCTCTAGTTATAGTGAGATTCATGCGAAAATGTATTGGCGGGAGCATTTCTCTTTGAAACAGTAAGCTGTTCTGCAGAAGACAGCAAAACGTTAGATAGTTCTACGATTTTTCTATAATTTTATAGAAAGAATTGGACCTTAAACCCTTCATGAAAGTTGTAGGAAACATCTTTAGGAACAACATATCAAAATTTGAAAACAAATGGTTAAGATTCGAGTAGTGAAATGATCCTTCTTCTGTAGGTACTCAATCTGGAAAGTTGCTACAGAATTTTAAGAAAGAAGACAGCAAATTACTGCTCTTTATACATTGAGATATAGGATTATATTTCTTCACGGAAAATTTTAATTTATGTCTCTTTTATAACATATTAAAATTTCGTGACATTTCGATAAGATTTGATGTACTTTCTATGTATGTGTCTGAAACTGCCCATATTAACTTATATACTGTCTTGATCCGAGAATGTGCAATAGTTGTTGTGTCTCTTGTACCTGACTTTCATGATATATATGGAGTCTAATGGTCTCATGATAGTGGTTAGTTGGTACATGAGCATGCCTCTTCCATCATTTGAAGTGTGGTCATTGTATAGTCACCAATTGTGGCATGTGTGTGCAATGAGTGTGACATGAGTGAAGTAATGTGTGAGCATGAGTCTTGCTTGATGTAATTGTGTACTCTTGAGGTCTTGTGCATGCTATGATGTGATATTAATCAAAGGTGTGATATGTGGAATGTGTGCATTAATTGAGTAAGAGATTTCCATCGGTACTGAGATGCCGGTGATGCCCCGGGGAGTGGGATGCCCATGCTGTGTGTTCTTGGATGCCTCGGTTGAGTGAGACGCCGAGATGCCTCGGAGTGAGATGCCCTTGTAGGTGATCAAGGATGCCTCGGTTGTGGGATATTGATGCCCCATGCTCAGTGATCTTGGGATGCCTCGGTTGTGGGATACTGGGATGCCTCGGAGTGAGATGCTCCATGCTGAGTGATATTGGGATGCCTTGGTTGTGTGATACTAGGATGTCTCGGAGTCAGATGCCCATGATAGCAATATTGTGAAAGTCCGGATGTGAGATTCCGAAAGTGACTCGATCGGGCTGGCGGCGTTTCGGTGGGTAATCTGATCAAGGGTGGATTTAATATATACACTATAATGTAATTCCATTTGGCGTGTGAGTTTGCTTGCTGCTATTGCATTTCATCTTGGTACAGATTTAGAGCATGAGGTGTACATATGCATTGAGCATGTTTGGTATAGAGTGATCATTCATGTGATGCTTTAGTATTCATTTAGTTACATCTGTGACAATCCCGTCTTAGTATTTTAAGCTATTTGGTTATGTTCTCTTGCTTTCTTTGGCAGCTGTGGATTGTCTAGGTTATGGTCTTATTATTTCTTTACTGGGTATTGCTCATTCCTTATTTTTTTCAGATCATTAGTGTTGGTAAAATACTGCTTCGAATAGGGTAGAACAATGAAGACGGATCTTTAGAGTACTCGAGTCGGACTTTGAGGCGTGATATCACTTTCTTTAAGGATTTATTTGCCCCACAAAGTTGCTAATGGTCACCGGCAAAAATCCTCCAGGATACAACAAAGTCTCAAAATCGAGAATACTAGATAGCAATTCTAGTATTTCTCCAGGGTCTCTCTAGGAAACAATTGAAAGGAAGGCTGTAGTTTTTTTCTTAGAAAGAAGACTCGAAGAGATGAAAAATGATCACTTTAATTCTTTCTCAATCTGACAAGTATATATAAAATAGTCTTAAAAAAAAACGAAGACAACTCTTCGTGAAAAGTTGTGAAATGAACAAATACATTCTTTCGAAAATTTGCTCAAATGAACAAAGATGTCCATTCATAAAAAGTTAAAACCGAACAAATACAATCCTTCGGGAAATGTCGCAAATTGAACAGGTATTTTTCTTTCAAAGGTTGTCTTGAAAAGGCACTAACAAAAATTCGGAATAAAATAATAATAACTATTTAATAAATAAAAATTTCGAAATTTATTTATTAATTAATTAATTTCCGAAAATTCTCAATAATCAAAAACAACCTTTGAATTAATTAAACTTAATAAGACAACCGTACGAAATAAAAAAAAATAAAAAGACAAAAGGATTAGTGCTAATTAAATCGCGGGCGCGCAAAGTGCTAAGTGCTAAGTGCTAAGTGCGCCAAATAATCGCGCACCCGCACGCGGGTATAGTGGGGTCTAGCCCCACCCAATCATTCCTTTAAATATACAAAGGAAATCCCACACTTTTAAATTAGTTTACTTCTTCCCACCTTTCCCATGTGGGACAAGGTAAAGAGCACTTTCCTTTTGTTTTAACAAACAAAACTCCAACAATCCCCCACTTTGTTTGTAAAACAAAGATTTCAAAATAAAAATAAAATAAATTTTAAAACCGCACAGCCAAAATTTCAGTAAGATTAATATACATACATAAAGGTCTCTTTCGAGTTAAACATTTACTTAGTGCAAGTATATCAAAGCTCTATCAAAGTGACAAATAGCTCGGCTTTAAACTTGTACTTTTATGTAATAGAACCGGACATACCGTACATATACTAACCTCTTGTTTCAGCGAGAAGTTCTATATTACTCCGCACTATTATGGCCTTGTGCTTGATCCTGTTTCATGAGCTCTCTAGAAAGTAACCCTCACTTTCATAAGAAGCCGCACCACTTCTAAGCTCATATAGGTGAAGTATCTACCATGTGTTTCTGTTACTATCAACACACTACAAACTTGTATCATACTTCATTAAGAATTCAATTCAACCTACAAAACGTAATGCACGATACGACTTCTCATATCGGGGCTACGTCAGTATCAAACAATCACATTCAATAACTTGTTCTTACCCATTAAACCTTGTAACTAGTGATGTTCTAGAAAAAGATCAGGTTACCATTATTGGTGATTTCAATTAAAGGGTTTCAGCCCCATTTCTTGTGAGATCGTTATTACCATATGTCTTGGTAAAGCCTTTGTCAAAGGATCGGCAAGATTTTTACTTGACCTCACATAGACAATTGTTATGGTACCATCTTTAATCAATTGTCTCACATATTCATGTCTTAGACTAATATGTCTAGACTTACCATTATAGGTGCTACTATAGGCTCTTGCCAAAGTAGCCCGACTATCACAATGGATAGAAATAGGAGGCATAGGACTAGGCCATAATTTGATATCCAACAACAAATTCCTAATCCATTCAGCCTCTTTCCCACTGCCGCCAAAGCAATAAATTCATATTCCATTGTTGAGTGAGTTATACATGTCTGTTTCTTGCTCGCCCAAGATACAAGACCTCCAGCTAGTGTGAAGACCCATCCGGAAGTGGAACGCTCATCTCCCACACTTGTAATCCAACTAGCATCGGTGTATCCTTCTAATACAGCCAGATAATTATTATAGAACAATCCTAAATTTTTAGTTCTCTTAAGATAACCAAAAATTATGGTAATAGCTCTCCAATGTTCTATACTTGGATTACTAGTATACCTACTCAACTTGCATACAGAAAAAAAGCAATATCGGTCTAGTACAATGCATTGCATACATTAAAGACCCTATAGCACTTGCATATTCTAATTGTGCCACCGCTCTCGCGAGTATTATAATTTAATTTAATACTAGAATCAAATGGAGTACTTATTTCCTTGAAACCAAGATGTTGAAATTTATTTAATAATTTTTCAACATAATTACATTGGCTTAAAGAGTAACCCCCACTATGTTTCTTAACTTTAATACCTAAGATAGTATCTACTTCACCCAAATCCTTCATTTTAAACATGGAAGTTAGATACTTCTTAGTCTCAATAATTCCAGTCATATTCGTTCCAAAAATAAGCATATCATCAACATACAAGCACACTAAGACACCATAGTCTTTAGTGAATTTAGAGTATATACATTTATCAGCACTACTATTGATGAAACCATTTGACAATATGACCGAATTAAACTTTTCATGCCACTGCTTAGGAGCTTGCTTAAGCCTATAAAGAGACTTAATCAATTTACATACTTTCTTTTCATTTCCAGGAAGAACAAAACCCTCCGGTTGTTCCATGTAAATCTCCTCATTTAAGTTTCCATTTAAGAAAGCAATCTTAACATCCATTTGATGAACACAAAGATCATAAATGGAAGCTAGAGGAAAAAGAACTCGAATAGAAGTTATACGTGCTACAGAGCATATGTATCAAAATAATCTATTTCTTCTTTTTGTCTATATCCCTTAGCTACAAGCCTAGCTTTAAAAGCTTGAATAGTACCATTAAAATGATATTTTCTTCTAAAAACCCATTTGCACCCTATAAGTTTTGATCATTTCGGTAAATCTACTAATACCCAAGTATTATTGGACATAATTGAGTCCATTTCATCATTCACAGCTTCTTTCCAAAAGGAAGCATCTCTAGAAGACATAGCTTCATCAAAGTTTCTGGGATCATCTTCTAGATTTAGTACTAAAGGATATTTACTTATCACGTTATTATCTCCATCTCCTTCGACAAGACAAACATGAGTAATAAAATCAGGACCTAAGTCTTTTATTTTCCTAGCTCTAGTACTTCTGCTTGGTTCAATCATGTCTCTAGAATCATTCGTTTCTTTCTCTTGAGAATCTCTTTGAGTTTCCATAAATTTAGGATTATTTTCAATAATTTCAGAATGTGTAAAACATTTATTCTCAAAGAATTCAACGTCTCTTGATTCTAAGATGACATTGGACTCTAAATCAAGAAGCCTATAAGCTTTACTATTTTCAGCATACCCAATGAAAACACTTTTGATAGCTCTAGGACCGAGCTTTGTTCTCTTAGGATCTGGAGCTCGATAGTATGCCAAACACCCCCACACTTTAAGATATGACAAATTTGGCTTTCTACCTTTCCATACTTCATAAGGGGTTATGTCATTTTTCTTGGAAGGTATTCTGTTATGAATATAGCATGCGGTAAGTAATGCTTCTCCCCAAAGATTAATTGGTAGCTTTGAATTTGAAAGCATACAATTAACCATTTCTCCAAGAGATCGATTTTTCCTTTCAGCCAAACCATTTTGTTGTGGAGTATATGGTGCTGAAGCTTGATGAATAATACCATGTTCTTCACAAAAAGAAGAGAATTCATTTAAGAAATATTCTCCACCTCTATCTGAACGTAGAACTTTAATTTTCTTTTCTAATTGATTCTCTACTTCGGCCTTATATTTCTTAAACATGGTAAATGCTTCATCCTTCGATCTCATGAGATAAACATATAAGAACCTACTGCAATCATCCACAAAGGTAATAAAATACCTTTTACCTCCACGTGTTAGCATACCATTGAATTCACATATATCACTATGAACCAAATCCAATAAATTCGAATTTCTTTCAACACTAGGAAATGGTTTCTTAGTAAGTTTGGACTTAGCACATATTTCACATTTATCATATTCGCCATTGAAATTTATCAAGTCTAACTTCTTCATATTCTTTAAATAACGAATATTTATATGTGCCAACCTACTATGCCATAAAAAAAGAAGACTCAACAATATAAGCAGAACTAGCAATATTATTATTGATACTCAGTTGATACATGCCATCATTGGCATAACCCTTTCCAACAAACAGCCCATTCTTCGACAGGATAACTTTGTCGGATTCAAACAAAACCCGAAACCCCCTTTTACAAAGTAAATCAATAGAAACTAGGTTCTTCCTAATGTCGGGTATAAATAACACATTAAGAAGAGTAATCTTCTTTCCGGAAGTGAAGTCTATCTCCACCATGCCTTTTCCAGCAACCTTTGCAAGAGCATTATTCGCCATCGGGACCTCTTGAACATTTGAGTCAACAATCTCCTCAAATTGCTTGAACAAGTACTTGTCCTTGCACACATGGACTGTTGCTCCAGAATCTAACCACCAACCAGATTGGACAGTGGCGAATTGATTTCGAAACCATAGCCATCGCATCATTAATTTTAGAAATTTTCATGTTCGAAAGCATGGTTGAAATCATGGCCACATAATTTTCTTCAACCAGATTTGCATCTGCTTTCACCGTCGGAATGTTCTTGTCCTTGGAAATGCTCTTGCGGTGAATGCATTCCTTGGCGTAGTGTCCTTGCTTGCCACAAACAAAACAGCAACCCTTTTTCTTCTTTTGTGTTCTCTTAAATTTATGCCCCCCGCTTTTTACTTTGAAGTTCTAGCCGAGTTTCCGTTTTTTATCCACAACATTCACTTTGGAACTGTACAAAACAGAATTATCACGTAAACGTGACTCTTCCTCAATGCGAAGATGTTTCTGTATCTGTTCCAGAGTAAAGTCCTCCGACTTGTGAATCAGCCTTTTTCCATAGTCTTTCCAACTTGGAGGCAATTTCGCAATAATTGCTCCAACTTGAAAAGCTTCGGAATTTCAATCTTGAGGGCACGAATTTTATTCACGAGCACTTGCAATTCATGGACTTGTTCCAGCAAGGGTTTAGTATCAATAAACTTGAAATCAAAGTACTTTGCGATTAGATATTTGTTGGTGCCTTGCTCCTCCGCTTTGTACTTGAATTCCAGTGCATTCCATATTTCTCTGGCCGACTTCATTTCAGTGAATAAATCGTACAAGTGATCGGACAGAGTATTCAGAATGTGTCCTCGACAAAGTAACTCGTCCTCTGCACGTTTCTTCTTCTCTTTATTAACCCTCTCAATGACTTCCGCACTTGGCTGTCCTCCTCGATAGTGGGTATCGGATCTTCTATAGGCGCCAAGTTAGGATCCAGTATGTAGGAAATTTTCAGAGCAGTGAGTAAGAACATCATCTTGTCCCTCCAGCGAGCAAAGCTGTTTCCATCGAACCGATCCAGTTTGACCATGTCTTGATTCATCACTTTGATTGTCTCCGACTCCATTGTTGCGAGATAAATCCTTAAAATTGTTGGTAAAATACTACTTCGAATAGGGTAGAATAATGAAGACGGATCTTTAGAGTACTCGAGTCAGACTTTGAGGCGTGATATCACTTTCTTTAAGGATTTATTTGCCCCCACAAAGTTGCTAATGGTCACCGGCAAAAATCCTCCAGGATACAACAAAGTCTCAAAATCGAGAATACTAGATAGCAATTCTAGTATTTCTCCAGGGTCTCTCTAGGAAACAATTGAAAGGAAGGCTGTAGTTTTTTTCTCAAAAAGAAGACTCGAAGAGATGAAAAATGATCACTTTAATTCTTTCTCAATCTAACAAGTATATATAAAATAGTCTTAAAAAAAAACGAAGACAACTCTTCGTGAAAAGTTGCGAAATGAACAAACACATTCTTTCGAAAATTTGCTCAAATGAACAAAGATGTCCATTCATAAAAAGTTAAAACCGAACAAATACAACCCTTCGGGAAAGGTCGCAAATTGAACAGGTATTTTTCTTTCAAAGGTTGTCTTGAAAAGACACTAACAAAAATTCGGAATAAAATAATAATAACTATTTAATAAATAAAAATTTCGAAATTTTATTTATTAATTAATTAATTTCTGAAAATTCTCAATAATCAAAAACAACCTTTGAATTAATTAAACTTAATAAGACAACCGTACGAAATAAAAAAAAAAAAAAAGACAAAAGGATTAGTGCTAATTAAATCGCGGGCGCGCCAAGTGCTAAGTGCGCCAAATCATCGCGCACCCGCACGCGGGTATAGTGGGGTCTAGCCCCACCCAATCATTCCTTTAAATATACAAAGGAAATCCCACACTTTTAAATTAGTTTACTTCTTCCCACCTTTCCCATGTGGGACAAGGTAAAGAGCACTTTCCTTTTGTTTTAACAAACAAAACTCCAACAATTAGTATGAACATGCCACCAATTGCTCGTTATGGGGTGATAGCGCGTATTGATGTTCTTTCCATGATGTGTATGATCCTGATATTGAGCTGACCTATACGAAGTATGAGGCTACGCTGTGGATGGACGACGACAGAGTAGATATGACTCCGATGAGGTTTGTTGCGTGGTTCATAAACCACGAAGGAGAGTTGTTTGGCCCCCTTCATTTTGGTGCTGGAGGACCTAGAGTCAGGATGGGAGGTGCTTAGGCGTCTAGATCGTGTAGAAGCTAGAGGAGACGTCTTTTGTTTTGTTTTGTTTTTTTTTTTTTTTTTTTTTATGGACGTGCCCCCTCACCCTTTTCCCTGGTTGTTTACTTACATTTTTGTTTGAACATGTAAGTATATTGTATATAGGTGAAGAACTTATAAATAATTCAGGTTGATTTTTGTAAGCCCGAATGCTTTTAACAGGAAAGTAATGAAGCTTCTCATGATCTTTGTCTATGATTATAGTTGGATTGTTTAATATTAGTTGACAGGACTATTACAGAGTAACCTTGTGATATAAAGTTTAGATCTTAAGATATCCATGTTATACATGCTAACCTTTAAAGGTGGACACTGTAGTCCGACATTTGAAATCAATAAGTCCTATAAAATGATAATCCATGTAATTTTTGCTTACGCTTAGTACGTGACGCTACTGGGACGTCACAAATAATTTCCATGAAAATATTTTTCGGATTTTCTGGTATTTGTTTCACGGAAAATGAATTAGTTGTGGAAATCATTTTCCACCAAGGAAAAAAAGTCTTCTAAAAGAAGGGAAAATATTTTCCATTTTCAAATTGAGGAAAACATTTTCCTTACTCACTCTCTCCTCTCATATCCTATTAGCCCCCTTCTTTCTTGTTTTCTTTTTTTAATAATTTGAATTTTAAATTCTTTTTTTTCTTTTTCTTTTTTTTCCACCTTCTTCTTTGGCTGGTCACCGGCCATTGTGTGGCCGGCGAATGGCCAAAGAAGAAGAAGAACATAAAAAGAAAGAAAAATAATTAAAAAATTGAATTTTTTTAAAAATCTATTTTTTAAAATATATTTTAAAAAATTGATATTAAAAATAATAATAAAGTTATTCAAAAAGATACGTAGAGGAAAATATTTTCCTTACCAAACAATGAAAAATACTTTCCACTTTATTTTCAGGTTTCAAACGAACACAAGAAAATAAAAACATTTTTCTGGAAAATGACTTCCTAGAAAATATTTTTCGGAAAAGCTGCATTTTCCATGAATCGAACGGAGCCTCGATTCATGAATCCGACGCAATCACAAATGGTGATCATGTGGAATCCATATGATCGACAGTTTTGATGGACTCAATTTATGTGAATGTTAATCCATGCAAGAATTTGCTGGCTCAAATAGCTATTGGTACTCTCAGTTTATATATATATATATATATTTCACATGATCCGTTAAATTGGGAGTGTTAGAAACAAATCAAAAAGATAAACTGAAACTGAAATTGAATCGGAATAATGAAAAAATAACTATTTTTTTTTAATTTACTCCGGTTTGGATAGTTTCAGTTCATCGAATCGAACTGAAAATTGTTCATTTTCTTAATATAACAATTTATTTCTCTCCTTTTTCACTGAATCTTCTTCTTAATATTATATATATATATATATATATATAACAAACTGAACCAAATCGAATCGAACCGAGTCATTGGTTTGAGTTATATTCAAGTTGGGTCGTGGTTTGGTTAAAAGATAATGTACATCCAAACAATTGAGGTTTGAATTTCCTGAAAATCTATATTATGGTTGAGCGGTTTCGGGTTTCAAATAAGTTCCACTTGGAACCTAGAACCTACTTATTGGAATAGGTTCTTCATTTTTTGGAATCTAGAACTTATCATGTATCTCCCAGAACCTGGACCCTACTTTGTCATAAGTCCAGAGTTGATTCTAAAGTCTACCTAGGTTTCACCTATATTTTAATTAAACAATTATAGTGAATTTAAACCTTTAATGATTACCACTTGTTATTATAATTTACTGACTATAAAGACGCATATGAATATTAATAAAATAAAAATCTCAATCATAACATAGAAGCTCAAATTAGTATTTTCAAATTATATATTCATCATTGAACCGTATGAAATATCGTAAAATCGCGTGAAAACATGAACTAAAAAAAACATTAAAACTTATCCAATATTCCATGTTTCAGGTTCTCAAACTAAGAACCTACAACCTCCTCGTCAAAACATATTTCTTATTTTCTGAAACCTGGAACTTATCCCGTATGCCTTGGAACCTAAAATCTATGGACTCCCACCAGTCCAATTCTCAGGTTCCAAATTTTATCCTGGACCCATGCTCATCCTACGGCATACCGAACCGTAAGTACCCATTGGTTTGATGAAAATATTCTAATAAGGGCTAGCACTCAAGAAATTGACCAAAAGACAGGCTTCCACTGGCACTAAGCCCACTGGCCCCACTGAACAAACGATCTTCCTCGGCCCATCGAGCTTAAAGTCATCAACCCGTCCCTCGTATCGCCCTTTCTCCTCCTCCTCCTCCTCCCTCTTCACCATCTTCGCTGCTTGCAATCAGCCGAGCATGAAGTCACTCGCCAATCACCATAAAAGCTGCAATCACCGCTCATTCGGAGATACTCGCCGTTCACTTCGGGTCGATTACATCCATGCTTTAAGCAGAGCTCAGAGATTTGTAGGAAAATACGTAGTCTGAGCTGTGTGCAGAAGTTGGTCATCGTCAGCTCCATTCTGACTAGAGCCGGTTTCATCCACTGCGCTTATTTTCCATCCCTGATGCCGGAATAGTTCTGGAAAATATCGCTCGCTCTTGCCATGGTCCGTGTTACTGGAATAATTAGAGCTGCAGAAGGAGATGTGAAAGAAGCTATCATCTCGGCGACAGCTTATAACTACACAAATGTTGTTTCAGCTAATCATTTATCTCGGGGCATTGCATTCTAGGAAGATGGTTACTTTCGCTGCAGCATCTCATTCTCTCTTTTGGCTTGCTGCCCGAGTTCGACAGGTCAGGGTTCGCATTAGGAAACACTGTAAAGCATTGGAGGAAAGACTCATTCCTCTCGAGCTCTCACTTCTCAGTTCCTGAGGTATGCATTGGTTCTGTGATCTCGAACCCTCTTGCATATACAAGGCAATGGTGTGTGTGCCAGCCTCATCGGGAACTTCCGTCGCCAGAAGATTACGCCGGGTTATGTTTATCTTTGTCCTTCGAAGCCTTTATATCTACCTATATGTTGCATGAATTGGTGGTTCCGAAGCAAATTGTTAAAATTTTTAAATAATATATTATGCCTTCATGCAATAGTTAAGGTTTTAGAACAGTTTATAGTAATTCAATATCAGAGCTATAGGTCTTGAGTTTGAATCTTTTCAGTCCCCATTTGTTTCCTCAATTAAATTTCCATACAAATTATAGGGAATGAGCACTTGAGAGTTGATTTATCATGTATCAAGAATTAACTTTAATGTCTACACTTTTTTTTGTTGCAAAAATACAAGCACATATGATCCATGAATTCAACTATATTGTCGCGAAATAATTATACGCTTGAAGTGTGAAATAGAATGACCGATCGCAAAGCACATCTGCAATTGACTCCATTGCCTCTGTTTTTTTTTTTCTCCCCTTTCATCTGAAAATGAGTGTTTTCGATGCACAAAGAATTTTAGTTCAACAAGAATGACATACAAAATTCGGGGAACCTTATGATATGAACAGTTGATATGCCTATGTTTATTACAAAATATACAAATAGATAAATAAATAAGGGCAATATATCAGAATAGCACGATCAGCAATTCGTGTAGTAAAACTACAACCAGCCAAATTTTATTTATTTTTTCCTTTTTTGTCCATCTTTTTGGACATCCGGAAAGAAAAAAAAATTACAAGGCTCCTCAATTGCCAAGATGAACAATTCAATGAGGAGAGGAAACGTAGTATTTCGTCCCTAATAGAAACCAACCTTAATGCAGTAGAAAAAGAAGAAGAAGAAGCCGATATCAGGCAATAATGCATGGAGAACCTTTATCATTCAGGTCGGGAACGGGTCGCCCTGCATCACTGAGAGCAGCACGGGGGTGGGCCGGCTGGACCGACTCCTCGTAGCATGCCAGAGTACCTTCCGGCGACGAGTGATCCTGAAACGAGCCCTGCATTTGATGTTGATCATAAATACGTTCGTTAGCATGGACCTGACGATCATACACATGGCTCGATGATGTCCTCACTGCGTCCTCTTTCATCACGGCCAGCCTCGCCTTGGCCGCCTCGAGCTTGTGCCCCAGGGAGTTCAGTAGCTTCTTCAGGTCCTCTTTGGATAGGCCCGCAATCAGCGACTCCGAGACCGGATACTTGGCCTTCCAGTTCGCCAGCCGTGCCTCGGTGAGCTCGGCGTCGACCTTCCTCTCCCGGTTCGCAAAGAACTCGGGCAGCCTAACCGTCCTCTTGGCACGGCGGTCCGCCCCTTCGCTCATGTATCGCTCGATAATGCGCTTGACCTCCTCAGGGCTTGCGGGCCAGACCTCGGGCTCGGTGGCGGTGGCATATCCCGTGGGGCCATAGATAATCATGCACGTGTCGACATCGCATAGAGTGGCGAACTCTTGGGCCTTCTTCATCATGTTCTTTTTCCTCTTCTCGTAGGCGATCCTCCGTGCTTTCTCGTTGGGAATAAGCTCTAGAGCTAATTTGCGACGATCCATGTCTCAAAGTTTTTGATTTTATTGATTTTTTTTTGGTACTAATCCTGCAACAAAACAGATAAGAGCAAGAGTTCTTGGTAATAGGGAGACGAGAAATTGAAAAACAGAGGGAAAAGAGCATTCTTCATTATAACTGATTCAAAATAACTTGCATGTAATCCTGCTTGAAAGTTATTATAAAAGTCAACCCACACCTTGGCTTCAAAGATATTTTGTATGCGTAATAAAAGATAGAATCCGAAAAGGATCTTGATTTTCTGAAGACTAATAGGAAAACCCGATGCAGACACCAGCAGAGAAGAACCCCAAGATTCAAGACAGTTGAAGTTGGTTGAATGTTTCAATCAGAAGAACGATACTACAGCATCACTTTCAGGTACAACCTCAATGAAGAGTTTCCTCTAAATGATCAACGCATAAAAGATGGATGACATGGTGTAAAACAAGAACAGAAAAGGAAAGAAGTTTAAATGATTAAAGGAGGGCTCCTCCTTGAACGACATCCTCACTCTACTTTCTTGGCTTGTTTCTTTCTTCCATCTTATTCGTTGCCCTATAAGAACATCCATCTCGATGAGTCGAAGGACGCAATTGAGAGTCACCCCGGAATGTCGATATCCAGAAAAAAACAAATCACGAGAAGAGGTCGCAGGAAAATTTTAGAGCAATTCCAGAGAGAGAAAGAGAGATGTGGAGGGATTCTTGATCGGATCTTTTGAGAAAATTATTGGACGAGAACTTGAGATTCGGCGCAGACAAAGAACAGAGAACAGGAGAACAGAGGAATCAATTGGATGATCACACGCCGATTGAGTCGATAACATTTAAGAGAGAGAGAGCAGAGACAATCCCGCACCACAGAAAGATGGAGATTGCGAAGAGAAGGCACCCACCGATTCACAATGCCGTCGACAAAGATCTCGTCGCTCTGCGATTCGATAAACCCCCTAGAGCTTCAACGGAGAGAGACAGAGCACAGAGAGAACGTAGGCGTCTCTGTTTCTCGTTGCTCTGCAGTTCAAAACAGAGAGATGGAGAGAAGAGAGAGAAGTGTCCGTTGTATGTCAGCTGATTTGCGAGTCAAATGTGAAGGAAGGAAGGAAAGCCAATTTATAGAGAGAGATTATATTTTAGAGCTCTTCTATATTCACAAAGAATGTGTAATTATATTTTCTGCGTATTCGCTTTCAATGGTTTAGTAATAAAGATTTAATTGTTACGCGATAAAATTAGCTGGTATCCTTTTATATCTTGCAGGATCTTGAATTATAAGATATCTATGAATTTTTTAAATCTAATTTGGAAATAATTACTAAGTTAATTATCTAGGGCTTTTTTCCCCCTGATGATGACTCGGAGGTCAAAGTAACTTATAAGGAAAAAAGAAAGACTGACTTCACATATAAACCATGGTTGGAAGATATTATACATCTGATTGATTATAGTAAACCCGTGCCCTAATTGATTAATTATCGCATTTATGAAGAAATGAGTCTTTAGAAGGGCCTTCAAAATGTGCTCGACTTTTGCAATTGAGAAGGCCTATTAATTAGAAAGTTCAATTAATGTATCTTGAATCGTTCTTTTTTTTTTTTTTTTTTCTTTTTTTTTGTGCTTTGTGCTATGAATCATCTCTGCTTTTCTTCCCGTTTTGCCATATGTCTCTTCATTGCTCAACTGCGTGTTAAAAAGTTTAATCCAAAAATTTAAATTTATAAGTGAATGAAAATTGCATATATGTAAAGTGCATGAAAATCCCATGTTTTTTAACAATACTAATTTGTTATTCAAGGTTTTTGTGCCAAGTATATTTCTTACCCTTGCAATTTTACATTCTAAGTAGGCGATAATGAGGAATATAATTGAGGATGCCCGTAATTGTGACATTATGTATTAAATTGAAGTTCCAAGTAAGTTGATATAATATCCACTACTCAGAATAAATATACAAAGAACAAACCAAATTTTTATAAAATAATATTTTTTTCAAATGATCATCAGCTTTAGATTTAATCTTAAAATATATACAAAAGTCGTTATGATCTATGGTTATACAGTTATAATTTAGCTACACATGATTAGGCTTAATTTTTTTTTTTTTGGTCGAAACCAGGCATATTTTAAAATATTTGATTTATCATATGAAGAAGTAACAAAACATTCGACTCTTCACCTATATTAATAAAAAGGATAAGTCAATCAAATAATCGCAACCCAATGACTTAGAAATACGTTATTAAGAATATATATATTTTATGGATAGGTCAAAATGGTGTGATTACAACTTTCCAAGAGTATGTGAGTGTAAAAAGCGTATGACAGGGTCGAATGGGATTTCCTCCAAGCCTACATGCTGCAACTGGGTTTCAATGACAGATGGGTAAAGTTGGTAATGGCTTGCATTACAACGACCTCACTAAGTGTTCGTTTCAATGGGGAACAACTTGCTTATTTCCAACCATCTCGAGGACTTAGACAAGGTGACCCCCTATCCCTATATATTTTTATTTTACTAGCAAATGTGCTCTCAATTCTCATTACTCAAGCTGTGGATATGGGTCATTTACAAGGAATTAAGTTCAATAGAGCCTGCCCCACTTTGTCCCATCTATTCTTCGCTGATGACTTTGTTTTCTTCCTAAAAGCAATAGTCTCTGAATGCCAAAATCTTGCTAATATTCTAAACCAGTATTGTTTAGCTACGGGTCAGCTTATAAATAGGAATAAGTCTGGTTTGTATTTCAGCAAAAACTGCCCGTTGTCTCTACAACAAAATTTAGCAAGTGAATTTAGAATACCTGTGATGAATCGTTATGGGAAATACCCGGGAATCCCCTCGGGCAAAGGCGATCGAAACAGGAGATGTTTTCCTGGATTTTGGCCAAAGTAAATGCCAAATTAGATGGCTGGAAGGAACGACTGTTATCAAAGAGTGGAAAGGGAATCCTTTTGAAATCAGTTATACAGGCATACCTCAGTATGCCATGTCGATCTTCAAGCTCCCCCTGTCATTATGCAGATTAATAGAAAAGAAGATATCAGTGTTTTGGTGGAGCAATAATAATGGCAATACAAGCATTCATTGGCGAAATTGGACAGATTTAAAACTCTCAAAAGACTCTGGAGGAATGGGATTCAGAGACCTTGTCGGTTTCAACAAAGCAATGCTTGGTAAGCAAGCATGGCGTCTATTTCAACAACCTAACGCTCTATGGAGTCAGCTTTTCAAGGGCTTGTATTTCAGGAATTCATCCTTTCGGTGTGCGCAAGCGAAAAATCGTCCTTCATGGGGTTGGCGAGTATTTTAAAAGGAAGAGAAGCCATTCTTCCAAGACTTCGCTGGTTAGTTGGGGATGGCTCCCAGATTAATATAAGAGAAGACAATTGGCTACCTATGGGTAAATTAGGAGGAACAGCTGCTCATGGCGAACTGGTTTTAGTGGCTGATCTCATTGATCACTCTCATAACGCGTGGAATTCAACTCTTATCTCCAATCTATTTGATTCTCAGGTCAGTGAAGAGATTTTAAAAATTCCTATTAACCCTTTACTTCTTACTGACCAACTGGTATGGACTGTTAATTCCTCTGGTGTTTATTCAGTGAAAAGCAGTTACCATCTTTTGTCTTCAAACCTAAATACCCAACTCAGTGTGGCTTCAACTTCTTATCAGAAACCCCATTAAGTTATGGCGTAAGATTTGGCATATGAAAACCGCTCCTAAAATTCGAGTGTTTATGTGGTTAGCTTGTCAGAACGCCCTTGCTACTAAAGCGAACCTTTTTCTCAGACATATCTCACCCATTCCTGTCTGTAGCCTATGCACTCAAAACATGCCAGAGACTGTAGAACATCTATTTTTCTTTTGCACGTGGACTAGAGAGATATGGACTCATCCTCATATCAGGGTTCAGATCTTACCTACCTCATCTTACCTACCTCAGTGCAGCGTTTTGATGCTTTGGTAGCAGCTAGAGCCACTGATTCGAAGGCTTTCCTTGAATTTGAGGTGCTCGCCAATTTGTTGTGGCAGATCTGGCAACAGCGAAACAACTTCATCTTCAGAAACCAGAGTCCAGACCCCATCCAAGCAGTGGAGGATGCCCTTGCATAGAGCCGAATCTATATGGTTGTCAACCCCACTCTTCATCGCTCTCCAATCTCAGCCCTCAGCCCAGATCAACGATGGAAACCTCTTGAAAAAGGCAGTTTAAAATGCAATATCGATGGTGCTTTTTCAGTCAAAGGGTTTGGAAGGATCAATGGCTTGTATTTGCAGAAATCACAAAGGAATTCTCACCGATGTTTTTACCCGAAGCTTTCCAGCTCAATCGGCTTTCCAGCGGAGATTTATGCTCTCATTCGTCGATTCAACATCGATCCAAAGGGGGCTTCACCGGAGAACGACTAATAGTGGAATCGGACTGCCTACAGTTGGTTGAGATTGTCGCGGAGAAGAAGACGCCACCATGGACGAAACGAAACCTTTTTGCTGAAATCGAAGAGCTGCTATCCCGGTGCCCTAATCTCTCTCTCAAGCACTCTCACAGACAAGCTAATGCAGCTGCAGATTGGGCCGCAAAAGCCCACCGGAATCAAGGCCCGGTCCGCAATTGGAACATTTACCCTCCTTTTATGTTGCAATATATAGTGTACAGTGATGCTTTAGCATCATGATGTTTATCTTCTCTAATGTAATATTTCAGCAGTTTCGACCAAAAAAATAAAATAAAAATCAAGACAAGATATCTATGAAGAAAAAAAAAAAATCGACAACACAGCAAATCAATCCGAGAGAGGGAGACAGAGATAAAAGTAGACAAGAAATTTACACTCTAATATTTTCTCTTTTGAAAGAGGATAGCTGGATTCTCGAGAAACTTGTGAATTACTATAAGTCCTTATTCATTTCCGTAAAAGAAAATAGGGCAAATTCCAAATAAAAACCGAAAGTAAATGCCGTATCAAATAGGGACTTAAAGTGACTATTATTATTTGAAATAAGGACGTGAAGTAGCAACGATTGTTTAAAATAAGAGTCTAACCTTGCCAGTTGTCAGTTGACTAAATATTATGACCTGTCAAAGGACATTTTCGTTCGAATACCATTTTAATTTGGAATTATTTTTATTTTTTTCTTTTTTTATCTCTTTTATGTTTTTTTTTTTCTTTCGGCGAGGGCCAATAGTCACGAGCAAGGACCAACGAGGGCTTAACGACTTTCATCGATTGTTGTTAAGGGCTGGCGAGAGCCACTAAAGAGGTAACCCTTGCCCTGGCTACGGGCGAGGCCACCCTTGCCAAATTTAGCGAGGGTTGGCCTCGCTTAGGGCCGATGGGGCGACCTCACCCTAGGCGAGGGTTTGCCTAGGTGAGGCCATCCCTCCCCAGCCACTGGCGAGGCAACCCTCGCCCACATCTGGCGAGGGTCAAAGTCGTCAATGGTCAAAGGGTGACCTCCCCCAAGGCGACGCTGTCCCTTACCTATGGTCGACTAAGGTGACCCACGCTGGATCGAGCAAGGGCAACCCTTGTCCAAACCTCTCCAGGAATCGCCAGTGGCCGACTGGTCATTGGTGAAGAAGGAAGACAAACTAGAAAAAGCAAAAAAAAAAAAAAAAAAAAAAAAAATGACGAAAATGCCCTTGCTAGCGGACAGTCGTGTCCTTATTTGAAATAGATATAGCTATTTTAGGTCCTTTTTTTCAACAAAATACAAGGGCCTTGTTCTTTTTTTGGGTCGGAATAAAAAAGAAAATTACGTCATCATCGAATGTTTTTAAGCCAACTTGTCAAGCATCTATAAGAACAAGTGTTTTGATTCTTAAAAGCATTGATTACAGCCTATTATGAGAAAAGTCAGTATATCTACCGTTTCATCTTGGCATTTAAAATTGAATGATATGAATGAAAATAATATTAATACATTGTGATTTGAATATAAGTTGAAATCTTCTAGAAAAGTCTTTGATTTAAAAAAAAAAAAAATCAAGCACGCAGGAAAAGTCCACACAATCTCCAACTTTTATCTTTTTATCCTTTCTCTCGTAATACTTCAATCACAATATCGCCGCACAAAAGGTTAATCAGTACATGATCTGTTGAGATTCCGAATGAATGTATTTTTGAAAAATTTGAATAATCTTTTTTCTGGGAAAGAAATCAAATGATCACCTGAAGACGACTAATTTCCTGAGGGCAACAAGCACGCCAGCAATCAGTAATTTAATTAAAGGCCTTCTTTAAGTAATGTAATTACGGGGAATTACTTATAGCTTCTCCAATAGTTAGCTTTGCATAGTTTTAAAGACTCATGAAAGTAGAGAAGCAAGAATAAGAAAAGGCAAAAGAAAGTACTACGTTGGAAAGTACGAATTTTACTCTTGCAAAGGAACGACTAGGGGAGCGCCATACACAATGAACATCGTGCATCACTTCCAACAAGCCGTGCACGGTGATTGCATACAGTTAGCGAATCGCGTCAAAGCTCACATCCTAGGGCACACCCAGAAAGGACAGTCGCAGATGCCAATGCTGATCACCACCTAAGCTCCTAACACCACTGCCTTGCTGTAGTCGTCGTCATTGCATCGTCGTCGAAGGAAGGCCAGTGTAGTAGAGGGTCGGAGTCACAATCGAGAGAAAGAAGATGAACAGGGGTGCTAATTGCCAGGCGCCATTTGCACTCGATGTCGTTGTCAGTAATGTTGCTTCTGCCATTGTCAATTTGCACGGTTCAGATCGTGCAAAGTCGCGCACGATGAACAGAGAAGTTTAAAATCACAATGTGGTCTTTTCAGGATGCGCAAAGTGTGAAGTCCATCCCACTAAAGTATTTATGTATACTCCTACTTTATTAAAAGAAATTTATAATAAAACTAAAAATAAATAAGAAATTTATACTGAAAATACTAACTAGATAAAATAGATTGCAACTTAAACATGGGTAAAGAACGCATTGGGAGCCGGTCTGATGAACCAAACGAGTGAAGTAACCCTTCCATGGGCAAAAAATGTGTCATTTATTTTTCCTTAATTAGCTTTTACGATTTTTTTTTTTTTTTTTGGGCCAAAAATGAGTCCCCTGCTTCCTTGCATCATGGGCACCTCCAAACATGTCTCTAAACCCGTCCGATCTCCGAGGCTCGGCGATCAGCCTCTTGCCTCCACGAACCCCCAGCACCTCCAACGCATCACCAACCGATCTGATCTCCAAGCTCCGTCCAAGTTCCAAGAACTTTGAGCCATAAGGTCAAAAATTTGTCGAAAAGAGTTATAGACGAAACCATTTCGGGCTTGCTTTATCTTGTAGAATAAGATGATTAACATAGCCAAAAATAAGAAGTGTTTAAATATAAATTCCAAAAGAGTTAGGTTTAAAAAAGTCATATAAATATATATTTGATATAATATAGAGCTTCAATCTATCTTTCGAATTTGCTTGGAAATATAGAGAGATTACTTCTCTTTCATCCCACATCCAAACAAAAACCCGGTTTCGGCTGCAGCAGGAAGATTCTTCCTTGATGAGGGAAGAGACCGAAAAAGAAGATTCATCTGCTATTCAAGCTTAGTCATCTGCTGCTTAATATATATCTCAATTCATTCATGGTGATTGGGAGATCAAGTAGGAGTCTCTGGTCAATGAGTAACCCTTCGTAACTATCCTACACAAGTTGAGGCTTGAGGGTAACCATAGTTAAGACACGCACGAGCTGCATCCGCTTGCTTCCTCACCCAAGTATGATATTGCAACAGCTGCATGAAGAGCTGCTCCGATCGGGAAAGCCTCCTTGTCGACAAATAAGAAGGGCGAGTGCAGCATGTGATGCGATTTCAGAGTCTCGTTCTGTATCCCCACCACGAAAATCGAAGAAGCAGTCTTGTCAGCAAAGAAGCTGAAGTTCTCAGCTCTGATTGTCACGAAAATCGAAGAAGCCTCCTTCACCGAGCAGGATCTCTCGGACCCTTTTCGCGTCTTCGCAGAGGACTTCGTCATTAACCATTACAGGGCGAAGGGACACTTTTTCCTCTCCGAAGTCCACCGCAGCTCTACATCTGTGAACAGCCGCTTGCATTTCTATGACCTGTAATCACAACACAGAATTTGTAAGAACTAAAATACAACCACCTTGACAACAAAAAGACTGGCTTCCTTTCCCCTGAATAGTAGCCAAAAACCCCCAGCACCTGCAAGCATCGGGCCAGGCCTGGAAGCAACGAACCCTGTTGGTAAATCAGCGAAACATGGATGCTGAGGATTCCATCAAGGTCGTTGAGAACTCCATCTTGCAACATATAATATGCGCTGGAGTAACCTTCTTCTTCAGGCTGGAATACAAGCTCTACCGTTCCCTTAAGGATTCACGACACAATGAAAATGCATAAATTGTCTTGAAGGTGAAAAATGCCACCTGCTTTTAGCATTCAAGTTTGAGATAATAAAGGGTGAGATGAGAAGTACCCTGATCTGATAATCCCTCTCTTTGAGCAATTTGGCTGCTCCGAGCAGCATAGCCGCATGGGTGTTGTGGCCGCAGGCATGCATTTTCCCGTCGATCTTGGTTTTGTGCTCCCACTCCACCAGTTCCTTCTTGTGATCATCAATGCACATTATAACAGAAGAACAAACACCTCACCTCCGTTTTCTCTATACACCAAAGAGCCTAACCAAAAACATTGACAAACTCTTGGTGTATTTCATTAAAGATCAATCACCTGCAATGGTAGAGCATCCATGTTGGCTCTGAGAGCGATCATCGGCTTCTCTCTGGACCCCATGAAAGTGACAACGCCTGTCTTGGCGACAGGCCACTTGTACCTGATCCCGAGCGAGTTGAGCTCATCCCTAATGAGTGGACTCGTCCGGTGCTCTTTGAACCTGAGCTCCGGGTACTCGTGGATCCTTCTCCTGACGTCCCACATCCACTGGAAGAACTCCGGGTCCTTGGCCGATTCCAGCAAGTCTTGGGTCAAAGACCTGAGCTGGGGCTCGGATTTGAGTTCAGCGGCGCACGTCCCACGGACGTGGAAGAGGGAGAGTGACAACAGCAGCAAGTGAGCGAGTCCCATTCGGAAGAATGGCTCTGAAACTCGACGCGATTACGAGTGTGAAAAACGAAAAGCAGATGGGCGATGAAACGGAGAGGAGACTTTTCGGTTTCAGCGAAGATGCTTGTTCTGCTCCTTCTCGGTGGAAGGAGGCTTGTGCACGGGAGAGATCTAGAGGGACGTCGTTCTACAATATGAGGAGCTGGGCTTTGAGAGTGGACAAGAAAGAGACCTCTGCATTGCCAAACTTTTTCGATGGCTTTGGTAACTATTTTGTCTTCAGAAACATTTTCTACTTAAAAATTATTTTTTTTTATTCTATTCTCTCGACGAGTTTAAGCGTTTAAAGGCGTTTGATAACTGCCCAAAAAAATTTTATTTTCGGAATAGAATTGTGTTTGGTATGATACTTACATTTTTTTTGTGACTTAGAATTTTTTTTAAATTTTTTAATGCTTTTATTATATTTTTATTTTAATAAATTTATTATATAATTTTATTTTAATATAATTCTATGTTATAATTTAATTATATTTTAAGTAATCGTATTATATTTTTGTGACCGCCAGATGAAGAAGAAGAAAAAAAAAAAGGAAAAGAAGAAAAGTAAAGAGAAAAAAATATATAATTTAGCTTAATTTGGAGTTGTTCTTAGGAATAAAAAAATAAATTTTTTCTACTTCTTGATTTTATTTCAAATCTATTCCTAGAAACAAATTTTTTTTTAAGAATAAAAAAGTTACTAAATAAATTTCTGTTTATTTTTTATTTTATTTTGGAAAACAAAATAATAGAATTAGGCATCCGTTTTTGGAAATTATTGGCAGTTTCACAGGAATCTCGATATTATATCATAAGCCGAGGTGAGGTGGAGCCCGCAGGCTCCACTTGTCGCACATTAAACTCAACTAGAGCGGCACCGCTCTACATGTGACGCAAAACGACAACTGGCCAGATTTTTTTATTTTTTATTTTCTATTTTCCATTTTTGTCCGTCTTTTTGGACATCCAAAAAAATATTACAAGACTCCTAACTTGCCAATATGACCAATACAATGAGGAGAGAAACAAAGCAATTCGCCCCTAATTGTAACCAACCTTCCTGCAGTAAAAACATGTACATATCTATCTACCCATCGAAACCCAACAAATTAAAGCAA
This sequence comes from Eucalyptus curtisii, assembly GCA_017140595.1. Lineage (NCBI taxonomy): Eukaryota > Viridiplantae > Streptophyta > Magnoliopsida > Myrtales > Myrtaceae > Eucalyptus > Eucalyptus curtisii. The sequence goes on along the minus strand of CM029504.1, from coordinate 27,996,338 downwards.
AACGCTAAAAATCACGCATTAATGCATTATGAAGTCGCTCAGACCCTTCTGGTTCCGGAGCTCACTGATAATCATGGAACAGATGATTTCCTGCGAAGAAGCCCGCATCATCTGCGGCGAGATTAGATCTTCCTGCATCACCAAGAGCGGCATGAGGCGGGGCCGGCTGGACCATCAGTGCGTCGTAGCACGTCCCGAAGCTCTGAGTACCTTCCGATGACATGTTGCCGATGATGGGGCCATACAACGACGTCTCAGAGAGCATCATCCCCATCGGGGTGGCGAAATGGAAGTCTTGCCCAGGCGGGAAGTGGTTCTGACACGAGCAAGGCATGTGATGATGATGATACGTATGATCATTCAAAGGGCTCGACGATCTCCTCATGGCATCCTCCTTCATCACGGCCAGCCTCGCCTTGGCTGCCTTGAGCTTGTGCCCCAAAGAACCCAATAGCCTCCTCATGTCCTCTTCGGAGAGGCCATTAATCAGCGCCTCTGAGATCGGGTACTTGGCCTCCCAGTTCGCAAGCCGGACCTTGGCGAGCTGGGCATTGACCTTCCTATTTCGGTCTGCAAAGAACTCAGGCAGCCCGACCATCCTCTTGGCACGACGATCCGCCCCCTTGCTCATGTACCGCTCGATAATGCACTTGACTTTCTCGGGGCTCGCGGGCCAGATCTCGGGCTCAGTGGTGGCAGCAGACCCTGCGGGGCCATAGATGATCATGCACGTATCGACGCCGCATAGGGTGGTGAACTCTTGGGCCTTCTTCATCATGCCCTTCTTCCTCCTCTCGTAGGTGATCTTACGTGCTTTCTCGTTGGGGATAAGCTCTAAAGCTAATTTAAGACGACCCATGTCTCCAAGTCCTTGATTTTTTGTGTATCAATCCTGCAACAAAATGGAAACAGGAACAGTTATGAAAGCAAAATCGACCTGTACAGATTAGAGCAAGAGTTCTTGCTAACAGAGAGCCAAGAAAAATTTATAAAGTGATGGAAAAAATTCTTTATTATAACCGAAAAAAAAAAGATTACCATGTAATATTGCTTGAAGGATATTATAGAAGTCAATCTACACCATGGCTTCAAAGATATTTTGTGTCTTTCTGTGTATTAAAAAATAGAATCCACAAAGGATCTTGATTTTCTGAAGAATGATTGGAAAAACCAGATGCAGACACCAACAGAGTAGAACTCCACAAGATTCAATCATATGTAAGAGCATAAGAAATAAGAAAAAAAAATGAATAATGAAAGACAGTTGAAGTAGGTTGAACGTTTTAAACAGTAGACTGATAGTACAGTGTCACTTTAAGGAACAACCTCGGTGGAGGGTTTCCTCTGAATGATCGTCGAGGCCTAAAAAAGGAATTAAGTTTTGATGATTAGAGGAGGGCTCCTCCTTAATTAAACAACATCCTCACTCTACTTTCTTGGCTTGTTCCTTTCTTTCCTTTTATGTGTTGCCCTAAAAGAACATCGAAGGATGCAACTGAGAGTCACCCGGGAATGTCAAAATCCAGACGAACTCGGAGAAAACAACAACGAAGGAACAAAAAATTCACAAGAAGAGTTCGCATGAAAATTTCAGAGGAATTCTAGAGAGAGAGAGAGAGAGAGAGAGAGAGAGAGAGAGAGAGAGGGAGGGAGGGGTGGAGCATTCTTCATCGGAACGTTGGAAAAAAAAAATTGGACGAGAACTTGAGATCCGGCGCAGACAGAGAACAGAGAACGGAAAACAGGAGAACAGAGGCAATAATTGGATGATCGCACGCAGATCAAGTCGATAACATTTAAGAGAGAGAACGGAGACAATCGCACACCACAGAGATACGGTGATTGGAGAGAGAAAACACTCACCAATTCACAATGCCGTCGGGCAAGGTCTCGTCAGCTCTGCAATTCAACCCCCTTGAGCTTCAACGGAGAAAGAGAGACAGAGCACAGAGAGAACGTAGGTGTCTCTGTTTTCCAGTTCAAAACAGAGAGACAGAGAGGAGAGAGAAGTGACCGTTGTGTTTCAGCTGCTGGTTTGCGCGTTGTGAAGGAGGAAGGAAGGAAGGAAAGCCAATTTATAGAGAAAGATTATATTTTAGGGCAATTCTTTATTCACAAAGAATGTGTAATTATTTTTTCTGCATATGCGCCTTGAATGGCTTCATACTTAAGATTTAATTATTGCGCAACGAAATTAATTAGTATCGTTTTATACCTCGCAAGATATGAAATTATAAGATATCTATGGCTTTTTTAAATATAATTTGGAAATAATTACTAAGTTAATTGTCTAGGACTTTTTCTTTTTCTTTTTCTTTTTTTCACGATGATTGTGAGGTGATTGTAACTTATAAGGGCAAAAGAAAGAACGACTTCGCATATAGAGTATGGCCGAAATGTATTATACATCTAATTATGGCATTTATGAATAAATAGGTCCTTAGAATGCCCTCAAATGTGCTACTTTTGCAATTGACAAGGCCTATTAATCATGAAGTTCAATTAATGCATCTTTTTTTCTTTATTTTGGGTCAAAAAAATAATGTATCTTGAACCATTCTTGTTTTCTTTATTGGATGAACCATCTTTGCTTTTCCAAGTTTACTTCCCATTTTGCCATATGTATCTTGACTGCCCACATGTATGCAAAGTGTATATAAAATCTATGGTTTTTAACAATGCCAATTTGTTATTCAATTTTTTTGTGCCAAGTATTACTCTAAACCTTGTGACATTTACATATCAAGTGAGCGCCAATGAGGAATATGATTGAGGATGCAGGTAATTGTGACATTTTTTTTTATTAATTGGAGGTTTCAAGTAAGTAATTTTATGCCTAGGACGAGTCGCAGATGCCAAAGCCAATCAACAGGCACCATTTGCGCTCGATGAACGGAGGAGAAAGTTTTTGAGCGCTCTTACAATAGAAGAGATTAAAAGAGCGAAGAAATACAAAAATCACCATATGATCTTTTTTAGGGCGCGTATGTAAGGTCCTTTCTACTAAAGTATTTATAGATACTCATTGAAAGAAATTTATAATAGACCTTAAAATAAGTAAGAAATTAACACTAAAAAAACTAACTAGATTAAATAGAACGCATTTGGAGCCGGTCTAATGAACCAAACAAGTGAAGCAACCTTCCACAGGCAAAAAATATTTCATTTATTTTTCCTAAATTTAGCTTTGATGATTTTCTTCGTCGCACCATGGACACCACCAAACATGTCTCTAAAACCGTCCGATCACCGGGGCCCAGCGGTCACCCTTGTGCCTCCACGATCCATCCTATCTCTAAGCTCTGTCCAAGTTCCAAGAACTTTGAGCCACATCCTCAAATATTTGTCGCAAAGAGTTTGGAATGAAACCATTTTGGGTTTACTTTATCTTGTACAATAAGATTGATTAAAAATAGCCAAAAATAAGAAGTATCGAAATTTAAATTCAGAAAGAGTTAGGTTTAAAAAATCATACAAAGATATATCTGATAGGATTTAGAGCTTGAATCTATCTTTCGAGTTTGCTCTGAAATATAGAGAGCTTACTTCTCCTATAAAAAGATTACTCCTCATCCCACCTCCCAAAAAAAGGGGGGGGGGGGGGGTTGGTTTGGCATGATTTGCACAAGAGCAGGGTTTGTCAAAGATTGCTGTTGAACTGGATTCGAAGACCTTTGTGGATATGATTGTGAAAGCAAGTCGAAGCAAATTTTCGTGAATGCAATACTCTACTGCTCCTTAATATATATCTGTTAATTCAAGGCGATTGGGAGATCAAGATCCAACATAGTTGAACATAACCCATAAACTGGCTAGCGAATCGAGGACTATCTGGTCAGATAGATTGACCAGAGATGTTAAGGATAACCATTTCTAAAACTATCTTACACAGTTGAGAATTGAGGGTAACCGTAGTTAGGACAGGCACTATCCGCATCCGCGTGCTCATCCAAGTATGATATTGCAACAGCTGCATGAAGAGCCGCTCCGATTGGGAAAGCCTCCTCGTCGACAAAGAAGTAGGGCGAGTGCAGCACGTGATGCGATTTCAGAGTCTCGTTCTGTATCCCCACCACAAAAATCAAAGAAGCAGTCTTGTTGGCGAAGAAGCTGAAGTCCTCAGCTCCCATTGTCACTGGCATAAGCTGCACTTTGCCATCTCCAAGCAGGATCTCTCCGACCCTTTTCGCGTGCTCATATAGAACTTTGTCATTAACCATTACGGGGTGAAGAGGCACTTTGTCCTCTCCGAAGTCCACCACAGCCGTACATCTGTGAACAGCCGCTTGCATTTCTACAACCTGTAACCACAACACACAATATTTGCAAGAATAAAGAACAAACACCTTTAGACTGGATGACCAATTCGTCAATTTACCTCTTTTATCCTCTTCTGAAGGAATAAGAGACCATTGGAACTCAAACTTCTGAAAGTTCCTCCAAATTTGACAGACTCAGGAATCACATTAGCGGTGTGGCCTCCTTTGATGTACCCGACAGTCACCACCTGTCCATATAAAGTAAGGAAATCATGAGATGCTTGCTAAGAATAACATGCAACTAGAAGACAAGAACATAGTACACCACTGGAATTCCATTAGTCAGATAAGTATTTGGCAAGGAAGCACTTAGGAATGAGAAACTTCATGGAAGGAGTTCAGCATTCTCTGAAATTAGAAATATATAAATACATACAATGACAGCTTCAAACAGGAGATACTTCCAGTGGTAGTCTGCGATGCTTTATTGTGGTAACCAGGAAAATAGGAGGGGCCATGAAAGATTTAGGCCTTCTGTTTCCCTATTCTGAAAGTACAATACATGGTCAACAAAGAACAAAAAATATCTTCGCAGATTTCATACTCTCGTATGGTTGCAGTCACTTGCACATGCATAATCATGTTCCCATCCAACCTCTAGAAGCTTAAGATAATGAATAAAGCAGACAAGAAGGAAACTACCTGTGCCTCAAGAGGATCAGTCTCTCGAGATACAATTTGCTGGAGACCGAGGATTGCAGATGAAGCTGCAACAATGGGATCTATATTGTGATGCGGAAGTGCTGCGTGCCCCCCTTTCCCCTGAATAGTAGCCGAAAAGACCCCAGAACCTGCAAGAATTGGGCCAGGACTGGAAGCAATGAACCCCGTCGGTACATTAGGCAAAACATGGATGCTGAGGATGCCATCAAGGTCATCGAGAACTCCATCTTGCAACATATAATATGCACCGGAGTGACCTTCTTCCCCAGGCTGGAATACAAGCTTTACCGTTCCCTGAAGGATTCACAACACAATTAAAATGCATAAATTGTCTCGATGGCAAAAATGCCAGCTGCTTTTAGCATTTAAGTTTGAGATAGTGCAGGGTGAGATGAGAAGTACCTTGATCTGATTTTCCCTCTCTTTGAGCAATTTGGCTGCTCCGAGGAGCATAGCTACATGGGTATCGTGGCCACAGGCATGCATTTTCCCGTCAATCTTGCTTTTGTGCTCCCACTCCACTAGTTCCTTCATGTGATCAACAATGCATATTATAAAGACAGCAAGCAGTCGAAACTAGAAGAAATCTGCGATTACTCATGGTTCACATGAAAATTCAAAGTACCCTCCTTCAAACAACTAAATGTCAGCGAAGACCCCATCTACTCTAGGCTTATCAGTGATTCTTACAGGACAATCAATCGCATCTGCCACATGTATACAGCTGAAACCAATGACCCTATTTCTACTTCCAGACATCACCGATGAATTACTTTTACTCAAGCACTTGCCCACAATTCACATGCTTTTACTCTTTCAAAGAAAAGAACAAACACTTCACCTCCGTTTCTCCGTATACCCAAGAACATAACCCAAAACCCATTACACTGACAGAAACTTCTTAAACTTCTGAACAATGTGACACGAAATCCCAAACTCCCAGCGGTCTACGTGGTTAAAAATTGATCACCTGCAATGGTAGAGCATCCATGTCGGCTCTGAGAGCGAACACCGGCTTCTCTCCAGACCCCATGAAAGCGACGACGCCAGTCTTGGCGACGGGCCACTTATACTGGATCCCAAGCGAGTCTAGCTCGTCCCTAATGAGTTGACTCGTCCGGTGCTCTTCGAACCCGAGCTCCGGGTGCTCGTGGATCCTCCTCCTGATGTCCCGCATCCACCGGAAGAACTCCGGGCCCTTGGCCGATTCCAGCAAGTCTCGGGTCAAAGACCTGAGCACGGGCTCGGATTTGAGCTCCCCAGCGCACGACCCACAGACGCGGAGGATGGAGAGCGATAGCAGCAGCAGCCAGTGAGCGAGACCCATTTGGAAGAACGGCTCCGAAACGCGACGCGAGCACGAATTTGAGAAGCGGAAAGGCGGGCGGGCGATGAAATGTAGGAGGGGAGACTGAGGCCGACGTTTTGGTCTTCAGCGAAGATGCGTGCGAGCGAGCCTCGTTGCTCTGTCCCTTCTCGGAGGAGACAAGCGCGAGCGAGACTGAGAGGGACGGCGTGCTCTGATCCGAGGAATTGCGAGACCAGCGCGCCGCGAACTCTCCATGTTTTCAGGAAGTTCTGCCGTCGCCGGTCATTTCTCAAACTGAAGACTGCTCGTTCCGCGCGAATCTCACCAATTTATGAGCCGAGGCGATGCCTGGTCCCCCGCTTACCGTTCGACACGTGCACAATGTAGCTCCCCTCGGTATCGTTCTTACTTGGCAGTGGGACCCACTCCGATTGGGACGGATGAAGCCTGCCCCCGTTGTCGCGTCTTCCCCCGACAAATCCATCGATCTCATCCCAAGCCTCTCTCTCTCTCTCTCTCTCTCTCTCTCTCTAGCTCTCCACCGTTGACTGCAAAAGTGTTTGGGAGAGAGAAAGGCCCGGATTCCACTTGGTTAGACAAGTGATTGGAACCCTGTTCTGTGACCGATTCTAACCACCATCCCCTCAAGGAAATCCCGTTCTATATTGTCTTTCTCTGGTGCACTCGCGAATCATCAGTCTCTTCCTATTTTTACACATTACTGCTCTTTTTCACCGAGGATGGTGGAGGAGGACATTGGTTAAGGATGAAGATGATGATGGAGGAGGACAATGGTTAAGGATGAAGATGATGATGAAGAGAATGAGGAAATACGAAAGCTAAGCAGAAGCATTTCGATTGATTGTTCGAGGGTGGTGAAATCAGTGGATCCACCATCGATCGGACAAGGGGGCGACCGCCATCCATTGGTTGGTTGTCCAGGACCCTCTCTCAAGACAAAGTTTTCGGTGACCATGTAGATCACCTATGAATAGTGAAAAGAGGATGAAATTGGTGACCTGGGAAAGATGAACAGTAGAGAGGGGGCTTTTATTCGTGCAAGTCGGAGTAAATCCCACTGCTAAGTAAAAACTGATGAGTTTGCACATAACTATACATGCGTAAAACAAAAGTGGGTAGAAGTACAATCCCACGTGGAGAAGTACTGTGCATTTAATAAAAATTTATATTTCTTAATTTCTCTATTTCTTTATTTTCCTAAAACAGGTTTGGAATGCAAATCCATTTAGTAACGCATTTGATTTTTCTATTTTTTAAATTTATGATTTCTATTCTAGAAATAGAGAAATCGAAAAAATTAAACTGAAAATTTTAATTTCTCGGTTTAAAATAAAAATCGTGAAAATCAAACCATATAAAAGAACCTTGTGTTTTTTTTTGCTAACTTAATCACTCATAACCACAACTTCACAAATTATTGCTAATTTTCTTTTTCTTATTTTGCTCGTGTTCTTTTTTCATTTTCTTTTGATAACTTCCACTTTAGGATGAAAGGCAATCGAATGGATCCCTAATTTTCAAAAACGACCAAAGTTCTTAAATGCTTACTTAAAAACAATGGGACTCTTTCCTCCTAGAAATGACACGCCCATGGCCAGTTGAAGAAAAAGTTCTTACGCAATAGATGAAGAAAAAACGTGCCTAGAAATTTAACCTTGTTTCTTTACACAATCTTGAATTTTAATTCGAAGGCAAGAGATTCGAGAGAATCTCTCTCTTTGCTATGCAAGGGCCATTAAAGGTTCATTGAGCAACAATAAAGAAATTAGGGATGAGCAACTGGACTGATTCAATTCGAGAATCAAAATAAACCGACCTTCCCCCGATTGGTTCCTAATCATAAACGTTACTTCAAGGTAGAATTCTCATATATTCCTTTACACCATCAACTTTATTTTATTGATAATCTTGTATAATACTAGTCTTTGATAAAATGATAGGGTTGTATAGGCGCCATTAATGGCACCCATATTCATGCTTCCGCAGTACTTGTCTGAACCTACATAAGACGAGCTTGCAAATGATACATTGACCGAGGAGAGAAACCAAATAAATACGCTAGGAAAAACCAAGGGATAATAATATGCTGGAAATTCCATGAAATTGTATTTTCAACTTTTGTAATGTATTAGTATTATTTCAACTATTATTTTGTATTTGAGGATTTCCTATGTTGTTATCTAATCAATTTCTATTTCTAGAAATAGAAATTTTATTCTCGTTATCAAACGGATTTACCCCGAAAATAGAAATTTTGAGTTGTTATCAAACGGGTTTATTTGCTCGAAACTTGTCCGAGGAATAGAAATTGAGAAATCAATTTCTGGCCAGAAATCAATTTCGGGAATATAAATTTTGTTATGCGCGCACGACTACTCAACATTTTCTTGTAATGACATGTGACAAAAGATATCATCTCTAATTAAATATATTATAGTGATAAGTTCTTGTTTAACTAAGGCTGCACATGATAAAATTTCTACTTCTCTATTTTTCTGTTTCTCTGTTCCCCGGAACAGGTTTGGAACAGAAATCCGTTTGGTAACGCAATTTGATTTTTTTTTATTTCTGGAACAGATTTCTATTCTAGAAATTGATTTGAAGAACAAATTAGAAGTTAAAATTTTTAACTTCTCAATTTCTAGCCGTAAATCAATTTCTATTCCAAAATTTTTGTCATACGTTGCTGAAATTAATGTTACCAAGAAATATAAGTAAAATTTATTATTTTTCACAAAAGATATGGATAATTTTTCAAGTAATTAAATTGATTGCATAACACATTGTCTATTCGCCATTTTTTTTTAAAAAGAAAATATTGAGGACAATAGTATAAAATTTCACAAATCACATAATTGTAGGACAATGGAGAAAAAAGTGCTCATCAAATTTGATTTTTTGTCCCATAACAATTACATCTACTATTGAAATGAATGTGGACCGCCAAATTTGACAACTAGAATTCTACAATCATTAATGGTCCAAGTTTAGTAGAATAAAAATGCTACAATCATGTAATAACTAGGATGAGGCCCTCTGATTTTGTGGGAAAAACTAAAATTCTTTATGTAACATATTGTCAAGCCAACGGATTAATTCAACATCATAATCTTTCTTAAAAAAGAATGCTTTTATAAAAATTTAATTATACATCATTAGAATTAGAATTAATTGTACCATCTGACGACAACAACATCATAAAACTCTAATTTCCCAACCTAAATTTGATTTTCTTATAATAAATTCACAAAGGGTACAATAATGGATTCATTGGGGGAAAAAACAAAGAATATTAAAGTACTCTATGCTCAAAAGAAAAGTTGAAAATCAACAAGTTTTTTCACTAATGGATTCACAAAAGTAGCAAAATAAAGAGCAAACAAAGGAAAAAAAAAAACTAAGCTTTCTGAAATCTTATTTTTATGGAGAAGTAATATAAACCAACTTTCAATAGTCTTAAAATGCAGAGGAAGGGCTGCATCAAACGTTGATCGAGCTGAGATTTTACGGAGCGGAGCAGGCCTAATTTCATCAGAATTCTCCTGCCAAGAATCTGATGCATCTCCCAAGAGCACTGTACGATCCAGAAGGTTTAGGCTATGCCGAATCATAACATCTTGTTCCTAAAATTACATTGCATCAACATTCATCCATGCAAAATCTACAAGTCCGCAAGATCTACATGGCCCCAAGCTTCCAATGAAACAGAAAAGGGTCCTGTCTTATTTGAAAAACTAGCTGTACAAAGCTCCCGAACAGTATCTGCTCATATCCCACCCGTGTGTCCGTCCAAGTACGATATAGCGACTGCTGCGTGGAGAGCGGCTCCGATGGGCAGAACTTCCTCATCAAGGAAAAAGTATGGGGAGTGCAACCCCTTATCCGATCCCAGTGTTGCGTTTTTCATGCCGATCATGAAAAATGCGGTCCTCATCTTCTCCGAGAAGAAGCCAAAATCCTCTGCTCCCATGGTCATGGGCAGAAGGTGCACTCGGGATTCGCCAAGCAGGGCTTCGCTGACGCCTTTTGCATGCCCGTACATTGTCTCATCATTCACAGTGGCAGGGTAAGGCCTCATTTTTTCTTCCATGAAGTCGACCGTCGCGTTGCACCGATGCCCGGCTGCCTGCAACTCTATTACCTGCAGCAGTTCAGGTGGCTGAAATTAAAGCTCATCCTCATTTCTAAGAAATTAAATGATAGATGAATGTTGCAATCTATGTATACAACTTCAATAAAATCACACAATACAGGGAGCTTTCAACGCTTCTCTTATGTCATCTAATAGGGAGCAATCTCATGCAAACCAGACGACTTGGAAATTGACGGTAAATCTAGCGATGTATATGTAGAGCGACGGTCACCTCTCCAATCCTCTGTTTTAGACTATACAAGCCATCTGAAGTCATGCTCCTAAAAGTTCCTCCAAACCGGACGATCTCCGGTATTACGTTTAAAGCTTGGCCACCCTCGATGAAGCCCACCGTGATCACCTGTGCATGAGATCAAAATATACCAACTCTAATTGGGGGAATTCAGGCAAAAAATAAAAGGAAATAGAAGTTACAGCAAGCAAAAACAGAGAATGGTTTGGGTCATTTTGTTAATGTGTTTAAGAATAATGAATTTACCCGGGCCGCAAGAGGATCTGTTTCCCGGGATATGATATGCTGGAGTGCGGTAATTGCAGATGCAGCAGCGAGAATGGGATCGACAGTCACGTGTGGGTTCGCCGCATGCCCTCCCTTTCCTTGTATTGTGGCTGAGAATCTACCAGCCCCTGCTAGCATTGGACCAGGTCTCGAACCGACGCTGCCGGTTTCCATATGTGGCGAAACATGTAAGCCAAAGATGGCTTGGAACTGATCGAGTGCCCCTTCTTGTAGCATATGGTATGCACCGGCACGACCTTCTTCTCCGGGTTGGAAGACGAGTTTGATCGTGCCCTTTCAGAAGACAATGCCCAAAAAGAGATCAGTCACGAAAGATCGAACTGGGGATGAGTAATTAGATTCTTCTAAGTTGCTCTGGACTATAATTTTACCTTCAAAGAATCCTTCTTGCCGCTGAGCAATCTGGCTGCTCCTAGAAGCATGGTTGTATGAGCATCATGACCACAAGCATGCATTTTGCCATCGTCCTTGCTCTTATGTTCCCACTCTACCAATTCCTTACCTCGATCAAGGGGAAAAAAAGGTTGTTACTGACATAAAAATTGCTGCATTTCGAGATACAGTTACTTAACAAGACGAAGATATATGGGGTCAGTACTCCATATATCAGTAGGTGCATGATGGAATCAAGGAGTTTATGATGAATATTATGTCTCGTTTAATCTTGTTTGAAGCTAGGAATATGAGTATGCAAACCCAATAGCTCGCTAAGCCAGAAGCAAAACTTGGCTTAAAAAATGGGTTTTTCAATCCCATGGATGAGCATATAGAACCGCTTGGACCGGACTGGACCAAATTGACTGGTTTTGGGTGGTTCTAGGGGCATCGATCTGGTTTTTAGTTCCAAAACCTATAATTTGGTTCTGATCGAAAATCGGACCAAATCGAATTATGTTTTTTATATATATTTTTTAATTTCTTAAAGAAGTAAAGTGTAAACCTAAATTCTAATCTCCTTTTGCTTCTTTCATATTGCTGCACTAATTCATCCAACTTTCTCATTTTGTCTCTTGCTTCTTTCTTTATTTTACTTTCTTTCTTTTCCTGCAAAGATTCACCAATTTAACCTCCATCGTTTACTTGCACCTTCCTTAAATTTGTGAGTTTGTCAGATTATGGAAAAGAACCCACTGAATCCTCCTCTTTTTTTCGAGCGTGCCCCTACAATCACAGCTCCATCATCCCTCAATTTTCTTCACAAATCTTGGACAAAATCCCAGTTTCGAATTGCGACATGGATTGACAATTCAAGTAATCCAAAATTTTTAGCCAAGATATGTGAATCCACTAGTTCAATTGGATTGCCCTGGAACCGGATTGATCGATCCAGTGTCATGTGGTCTCGATTCCGGTTCTAGAAATAGGGCATCGGTCCTCTTAGTCCACTTCTTGATTCCAGGATAGGACCTGACCAGACCGGAAATCAATCACCCCTTATCAATCCCTGCCTTCTCTTTTAGTTTTGTTGCTCAAAGATGGGATCCATACATGACGAAGAATCCTTATCGATCCATCTGATTCAGATCAGAATCTTCTAAAGCTACACATGGGAATCTCTTCGGTTGTCGTCGAGCTTTAAAATATCATGCTTTGCTGTGTTGGATGCGACGACCCCCGAGACCCACAAGCGTAATCTTTCTACTGCAGAAAGCCAATTCCAACTTGGAAACCTATGGAGAAACGACTTGCTCTCGCAATGACGTAGCGTTTGAGTCTGAAAGTCTAGAGAGAGAGAGAGAGAGAGAGAGAAACCTGGACAGGGAGGGCGTCCATATCGGCCCGGAGAGCGAACCAGGGTTGGTCGCCTGACCCGATCGACGCCACGACCCCAGTCTCGGCCACCGGCCACTTGTACTTGATCCCGAGCGCGTCCAGTTCCGACCGGACGAGCCGACTCGTCTCGTGCTCTTGGAAAGCCAGTTCCGGCCGCTCGTGGATCCTCCTCCTGACGCTCCTCAACCAGCCGAAGAACTCCGGCTCCCTCGCCGCCGCCAACAGCTCCCGCCCCAGAGAACTCAGCTCCAAATCCGAACCCGCATCCGACGTGGATCCTGAAGCCCGTACGTTCTCACAGGCGAGCGCCGCCGCCGCCGCCGCCACCAGTAACGAGATGAAACAGTGGTGGGGTTCCATCGCTGCTTTTCACGAGGAGAGTTTGGACTCTTTGGAACTACTTGGCGTTCGAATCTGTAGCGTTTCTGAAAGGAAGGCGAATGACGCGACGGCGGAACGACCCGTGCGCTTTATCGAATCATCCTCGGACACATCGACGGGCACAAAAACCATCATGAGACCCGGTTTCTTGCTATTGGTTTTTCGCTCTCTGCTCCGAAAAACACCGCCCGAAAATTTATCGGCCTTCATGACAGCGCATCAGTAAAATTACTGTTGCATAGGTTCCAACTTTTTTCACCCGAAACTATTTATCTTCCGATCATTCGGGCCTAAAATTGTTAAGGGCCTTCGATTTTGGACAAGATATCTGTTTATTACGTAAGCGTTGGTTGATCAGCCATATATTTTGATCTAACTATGATTTGCGGACTTTGTTTTTCAAATTTTATTTGCTGGGATGTTTAGAAATTACTAAAAATTATCCAAAAAGTCATAAACCTATTATATTCGTATCAATTCAATTCATTAACTTTCCAATTGTGTCAATTTAGTTTTAAACATTTTTCATGTTTTACCAATTAAGTTCATTCGGGCAATTTTGATCGGAAATTGCTGACGTAGGCATTGACCGTCCTATGTGACACAATTGAAGCCGCGTGGACATTTTTTATAACTTTAAATTTTTTTATTAGTCTTTTATTTTCTTTACTTTTATTTTACTAAGGGCTAACAAGTATCATCAGCTGACTCTAGCTAGCCACATCCAAATTAGGGTGTCACAACCCTCGCCCAGACCCGGCGAGGGCCGCCACGTCATTGCCGGCCACAATGAGGGCCCATGAACCTTCATTTAGGGAAACACATGAAAATGTCTAGGACTAAATTGAAAAGTTTATGACTGAGTTGACACAAGTATAATGGGTTTACGACTTTTTTAGTAATTTTCCTTGGGAATGGATAAAATCCATGCATAAAATCCTATCACTTATGTATGGATACTATATCATTCTACTGGTCAACATGTACGTGCACAAGGTGGAAATCAATCGGTTAATTAACCTACAAATTAAATATTTGTGTAATAACATTCAAATAAGATACTTTAGATGGAGACACCAGCTAAGTTAGTGAAATCCATAATCATATAGTTTTGTTGTTTGTTTACAACTCAATTAAAAAAAATTGCATGTACTTTAATACATGATACATAGTTTTATCATATTGTGTCAGCGAAATAAAATTTTCAGAAAGTCATCCGAATTACTGCATCTATCTTTAAGGAACGTAGAAGTTAAATTAACTGGATATATTAGTCTACTAAAAGTCATAAAGAGCAACGCTAATTATGTTGAAGACTGAATTTCAAATTTGACATATTACAATGATGCGACATACTTTTCTCATCATATGGTTTTCCACATTTGTACTTTTCTGATGACAACTGCCCATTGGAAACCACCTTGATGAAAGGCAGTTTATAAAAAAACAATCAATCATTTTCATAAGGGCATGACGAAGTCTAAACCAAACCCTCTTGTTTGGAAATACACCATCCCTACGTGAGGGATTGGATTAGTAGTCTGCCCATAATTGCTGTCAATTCTTTGCAAATTTCCATCGCACACAAACTTGAACAATGGCTAGAGGTCAGATTTATTCTATCCGTTGTTTTCCGCGTGTGATTTAGTTGATGCTTGAATTCTGTTCTTCGATACATTATTAGAATCGCTCAATTTGTCTTACAGTGAAATCAATGGCTCCACTATCAATCGGACAGGAAGCGATCATGGTCGACAGCTAGTCACCCAGGACCCTCTCCCAGGGCGAAGCCTTCGGTGACCATGCTGGTCACTCATTAATTAAAAGAGCTGGGATGGAATTGATGGATTTGTACTGGAAGATGAATACCGGAGAGGAAGAAAGAAGGAGAGAGGCTTCACCTAATATTTTCTCCCATTGGATCCCATTGCAAAGTAAAAATGGATGAGTTGGCCTTAATTGTACACGTGTCAAGTGATAACTGGGCGGGACTATAATCTCACATGAAGGGTCGGGACTACCTAATATTTTCTCATGTTGATCACTATGTGAGAATAAAATATATTATTTCTAATGAAATACGTAACTATAGTAATGGGTTCTTGTTCAACTAAGGGATTCCTTTGTTATAATTAATGTTATAAAGAAATATAAGCAAACATTATTATTTTTCGCAAAATATAGAGACACTTTTTCAGGTAATTGAATTGATTGCATAACACATCGTATATTTGCTTCTTCTTTAAAAAATGAAAATGTTGAGGGCAACTATATAAAATTTTACAAATCACATAAATGTAAGAAAATGGACAAAAAAAGTGCTCGTCAAATTTGATCTTTTTTGGGAGAATTACTAAAAAAATCCTACACCTATTATAATTGTACTAGTTCAGCCTTAAACTTTATTTTTTTGTCCAATTCAATTATAAATCTTTTGCATTTATGCCGGTTGAGTCAATTCGGCTAATTTTGGCTAGGCAGAATTGACGTGGCACTGTTGGTGCTGACGTGGCATTTTTAAAATAACATTTTAAATTTTTTTGAATTTTTTAATAATTTTCTTTAATTTTCCCCCTTACCCTTCCCTTAGAGCCGACAAGGGCATCTTGGCCCTCGCCAACTCTAGGTGTGGCACCCCTTGACGGCCCCCGATCCGTTAGGGTCACCACAAGTACCTTTCACTTGTTCTAATCAATATATCACTCTGATACCATTTTGTCGCGACCTATTTTTTCGGTGTACCACCTAAAACTAGGTTAATGGAATACTAAGTCTTTAAGCTTAGCTCGGGCTCTCCCAAGCCCATACCAATTCACGACTTAAGATTCGAATATGCAAATAATTATTTTCTAGGAGTCGCCACTAATCAGTTTTCGGTAGGTCGATTAGACACCTAAGTAAAATAATGGGAGCATTATTTTACTCCTACGAACCAAAGACTAAGGGTACGGGGACTTGGTTACACTAGATTTCTCTAATGCCCTTTCGGTACCATTTTTTTTTTTTAATTTTCAAAAGTGTTTTTGCAGGCAGCTTGGACTTATTTTAACCTAAATTACTATCATGCAATGGGATGATCACACAGATGCTCAATCATCATTAAACATCGAATAAAAAGATAAATAAATAAATTGCATCACACAAAGCAAGCAATCATTTTTTTTTGGGTTTTCTTGAAATTAGAATTTTTCATAAAAACAAGCATTTTAACTACATGACCTAAACTATATGACATGAAGAAATGCAATAATTAAATGCAATCTAAATGACCTAATTCTAATGACATACAATGCAATGCAATGACATACAAAATTATTTCAACTAAAATGACATGTAACATGCAATTCAATATGCGAGCTATATGTCACGCGACATTTATTAAATGACCTAGTCTAATGATGAGCAATTCCTAATTAAATGAACCTAACAACAATCACTAAATGACGTGCATTTCATGAACTTAATTCTATATGACGTGCACATGATTTTTTATCCTAAAAATGCAATCTATTCTAAATAATGAAGTGAATTTAAAATGAAACATGCAATTTTATCCTAAAATGCCATGACGTACAAAGAATGCCCTAATTCTACATGATATATGCATGATGATTTTTTGTGTTTCTTTATAAAATTCGAAATCCACAATTGCCAAATAATTAAACGTGCAATTTAAATAAAAAAAAAACTAACAACCTAAATGAATGCACCTTTTAATTTATTTTTTTTATATTTTTCTAAATTCGAAATAAAATCCCTATTCTAGATATGCAAGATAACAAGAAATATTCCAAAACAAACTGATTCCTAATTCAAATATTTTTTTGGATTTTTTAGTGGTTCTCCAAAACAAGCAATTATCAAATAAACATTGTATTTAAACTAATCAAGACATTCAATCAAATAAAGGATTAAAATAATCGAAAAAATAACATGTTGTCTCACAAGTCAAATTAACGATTACTCTAACCCTAAACATCATGACATGGAATTCAAAATAATTAAAAATCTGATCCAAAGTCTAATGAATCAAACTAATAATTACATTGATTCAACAACTAAAATACTATCAACAAAAACTAAAAATTAATATAATTAAAAAAAATGACCCGGCATCTTACGGGTCAAATTAGTAATTACAATAATTTTAGGGAAAACCTCTGCAGATAATGCCTACAATAAAATGAAAATCAATTCACAATATTCCAATTGGTATAATAATAACAAAACTTAAAAAAATATAAACAAAATAAAATAAATAGAAAAAACTACCTAATTTGCTTTTCTTTTCTTTTTTTCTCTTTTCTTTTTTTTTTTCTTTTTTCCTTTTTCACGGCTTGGTAGCTCGTGCGATGGCTTGGTCGCCGTCAGTCACCGGAGGTGATGGGTCTCCGGCGCGGGGATCCGGTGGAGGTGAGCAAGCCGCGGGCAAAGGTAGATCGGCAGGTGGCGACGGTGGTGCGGGGACGCGGGCTCGCGGTCGAGGGTTCTAGCGAGGTGGGACGGCGACGACTTCGCGGGTCCAGCTCTGGCAGAGGGTCGACTAGCTCGGGATCTACTGGCGTCGGGGTAGATCCGCCGGGCGTCGGAGCGAGCGTCGGGGCTTCGGCATTGCGGATCGGCGACGGCGAGGCGGTGGGCGATGAGCGGACCCGGAGCAGCGGCGTCGGGGTCGTCGCGTGGTGAGGGCAAGGAGTCGGTGAGCGGGCCAAACGGCAACGAGGCTCGGCGAGGGAGATCGGTGCGACGACGTCAGTGAAGGCGGTGGTGCGCGCGCGACGGTCAGTCGCTCGATTGACGAGGTGCAGCAACCAGCTTCGAATTCGAGCAGATTTGGGCGGAGGAGGGGCGTTGGTTTCGATTTTCAGCTTCGGCAGCAGATCGGCGATGGCGATTGTCAACAGCTCAGGGGTCGTCGGCGGAGCAGCGATGGCCGGCAGGCGGAAGTGCAGTGGGCGCGCGGCAAGGGGGTCGGTGGTTCACCGAAGAAGAAGCACAATGTTTTCTCTCTCCTCTGCTAGCCTTCTCACGTCACTTTCCTCTCTGCTTTTCATTGTTGCACTTTTGCAGCAGAAGGAAAAACTCTCTTAACTTTTGACAACCCCTAAAGCACGAAAACTCCTTTCTCTTTTGGTGAATTTTGACTTAGAAAGCTCAGAAAAAGCCCCCCTTTATTCTTCACCCTACATGCCCCTTTTATAGCAAAACAAAATGTGATCTTTTTTTTGTTAATATTTCATCTCACGAAGATTGTTTATAACCTCCTGATCACAAAAATCCTTATCTCATGAATATTCTCTCATGATTTCATCATCTATTGCTAAAGATAAGATTGCAATGCGGTTTTCTCAATTTTTTTTTTTAAAAGAACATCATAATATCGCATCAAATCTCAATTTTTCACGAGATAATTGATTAAAAAAATAATGGGCTTGGGTTAATTTATTCCTTTCGTGGGCCTAGTCCGACCTGCTTTGAATTAAAGCTCGAACATTAATTCGAACCCATCCACCACCGGTCCTAAAAAATAAAAAATGCAAAATATGTAAATTAAAAACAAATGCAACTAAAATTATATACTATGCAATTGAATTATAATATATTTTTTTGGGGTTAAAAATTAATCCCTAATTTTTTATGCAATAAATGACTAAATAGATTGCCTAAAATTTAGGTGCCAACACATTTGTTTATAGCGGGTCCATAAATTATGGGGGTTATATATATATTTATTTATTTATATTGGTCCCAGCGCAGTTCATATAATGGAAGCATAATCTAATCTCCATATCCCATCTCCAACAACAATAATGCAATGCACACCAACTACACATCTATTTATTTATTTATTTATTTATATATATATATATTTATATCGGTCCAGGCCAAATAGTTCATATAATGGAAGCATAATCTAATCTCCATATCCCATCTCCAACAACAATAATGCAATGCACACCAACTACACATCATATAAAAAGATAAAGCCGAGTCACTTTTATTTACATAATCATGATGGACATCTCGGGTCGATACAAAGAAAAGGTCAAGGCTTTTAACTATGCTCGGCTATAACTCAAAAGAACTCGACCCTACATCAGACATGTACACCTATCCATCACCAAGTGTCGGCTATCCAAAAAGTATCATCCTCTACCAGTCGTACGTGCGATCACACCCAACCCGGCATATCGACCGGTGGCGGCGCAGCATCCCTATCATCACACCATCACGTCGAACATGTACAGATAGAAACTCTTGAACTACAGGGCCATCAGCTAGACCCACATCGTACATAACCAAAACACGAACTCAAATAAACACCAGACCCGGTACACTAACACAGGAATGCTCCGAACACTCCACCTCAACATCAAATGGTAAGCCATAGTAAGTACCACGCGTGACCGGTGGCAGAGGCATCTTTCAATCTGAAATGTTAATCCCCAAAGGGTTGAGTACAACCACTCAGCAGTAAAGATCCACCAAACTACACGATGCATCATACAGAACAATCAAGGTATCACAAATAAGGCACACATCATCCATGCAACATGCATACATCTCCATGCAGTCATGCATATATCACCATGCAATCGTGCATACATCTCTATGCAATCATACATAAATCATCATGCCATCTTGCATATACCACCATGCGGTCATGTTTGTATTTCCATGAGATTCTTTCCATGCCATATGCACACACATACGCATGATTCATATCATCCACACAATCATGTGTATATTCCAATGAGATCCATTCAAGCCTTCATGATTGCATTCTCAATGTCATATTGTATCAATTTACTTTTATAAGCAATCATGTCTCATACCATATGCACACACCCATGCGCATGATTCAATTTCCAATTTTATCTTTCAATAGGATATCCTCATTTTTTTTCTTTCTAGGGACCAGTGTTTGCATCCCTCATTTATCGCTCGCACCCAACCTAGCATCGCGAGGAGCCTCCGGCACACACCTCCGGGCATCCCGCACCCCAACTGGCATCACGAGGAATCCCCCCGGCGCACACCTCCAGGGCTTCCGGCACACATCTCCGAGCATCCCGACACTCCCGGGGCATCCGACACACACACTCCGGGCATCCGGCACCCACACTTCGGCCATCCCGACACTCCCGGGGCATCGTCGGCTTACACCTCCGACGGTATCATCATTATCACAATTTATATTCACATATATGTCTCACTTTCAACATGGCATTTGATGCAATAATATCAAAGGTCTAAACCAGCTTTTGATATTATATGACATGCTAAATGTCACCACATATGCAGCAAAATCAACCACTCAAGACATTATATCTCATAGAGCAAATTCATTTATTTTTGCAGATGCAGCAAATTTTCGGATAAACAGAATGCACTCCTTTAGTTAAAATTGTTGAAAAATTAGTAAACAGTCTTAATAAATTCTAAAAATTTAAAATGTTATAGATGAGATATGGAGGAAAATATTTCATGAAGAATACCATATCAAAAGAACATCATACAAGTCGGTACGGTCCATGCATCACAACCTTTAAAATTGTTTCATAACATCACCTTTGCACAGTTTCATTCACAAATTCGGAAAAAACCCTAAATCAGCTCCGAAAATTCTGAAATTTTGATATGTTATAGGAAAAACCTAGAAGTAAATATTTCAATGAAGGACTCAAAGTCAAATTCGTGATATATTAAAATCTATGATTACAATAACCGTCTTAACCCTCGGCAACAATTTTCAGATCTAACCATTGCGGATAAAAATCGTTTCACCAACTACACATATCCGTTTCTTCTCAAATTTTATTATGTTACTCCTCAAAGTGTCATCTACAACTTTCATCGAGGACACAAGATTAAATTTCAATCGGATAATTTTATAAAATTCACAGAATCACACTAGGTCAGCATAACGGTTTCCAGATCTAATTTCTTCAAAGAAAAATGGTTTCACCGACCTATACTTATTTATTTCCTCTCAAATTTTTATATGTTACTCTCCAAGAAGTTCTCTACAACTTTCATGAAGAAGTCGAAGTGATATTTCAACTAAAAATTTGCATACAGCTCACGAAATCACCAAAGGTCGGACTGTTTTTCCAGAAAACAGAATACTAGGCTAAGACACAACTCCTATAACTTCGAAAATTCTCACATCTACCACATCCGAAATTTACCATTCATCACACACAATCACAGCAAGAAAAGTGTAGATCAATGGACTCTACTTGCCTTAAATCCAAAGAAAATCACGGCAAGCAAACGGCGGGGCTAGGCGGCGTTGACGATCTCCTCTTCCTTCATGGCTCACGGTCGGTTTCCTCTCTCTCGGTTCACTCTCCCTCTCTCGGCTTTCTCTCTTTCTCTCGGCGTTCTCTCCCTCTCTCTCTCGCACGACGACCCCCTCGCTTACTCCGCCTCTCCTCTCTCTAATTTTTCTTTCCCTTCAATGATTAGCAATCATTAATCTTGCATGCAATGGCCACTTGGTTGCTCCCTCATGCCACTTGTCATCTTTCTCATGCAAGATGATGGGCTTTCTTTGGGCCGGACTTCTCCATCCGCCTCTTCCTCCTTCGGTCGACAGCCCATTGGGCTTCTTGGGTCGGTCGAATGGTGGGAGCTTGTGGGCTGGTTTTTGGGCCAGCTTGGCCTAAGAATTTCGGCCAACTCCTTCCTTTAATAATCTACCCTAAATCCCCATTTATAAAAATACCTAATTGCAATTTATATGGCCATAAAAATTTGTAACATAAATTAATAAAATCCAACTTATAAGGTTCATGGCCAAGAACAAAATTTTCCTTATCAAATTATCCTTTAGCAAAATCTTTGATCATCCATGGACATAGGATATATTTCCAACCAAATCATTTTTCCATTAAAATGTTCGGCCTTAACCTATTGCAATTCATTGGTCTAATGGCTATAACATAATCCGATGGCACTTCCATCACCTTCCATAGGTCATAATGCATCTAGAGGTCGCTATGAAATTCTAGGATGCAACACTAGGCGAGGGCATTCCAACCCTCGCTTGATCTGCCCTTGCTAGACTAGGTTAGGCGAGGCCGTTGTAGCCTTCACTTGGCCAGATCTAGCGAGGGTGTTGCGGCCCTCGCCAATGGCCAATGTCTCTTGCTAGCTCTAAGGGGACGAGGAAGGAGAAGAGGGAAAAAAAAAAAGATATTATTTCAAAAATGCCACGTGAGCGCTGGCCGGCCAGACTCAACCGGCACAAATGCAAAAAGTTTAGGATTAAATTGGCAAAAAAAAAAAAAAAAAAAAAGTTTAAGACTGAATTGACACAATTACAATAGGTTTAGGGTTTTTTTGGTA
Source organism: Eucalyptus curtisii (assembly GCA_017140595.1). Classification (NCBI taxonomy): domain Eukaryota; kingdom Viridiplantae; phylum Streptophyta; class Magnoliopsida; order Myrtales; family Myrtaceae; genus Eucalyptus; species Eucalyptus curtisii. The sequence continues at coordinate 27,973,845 of CM029504.1, read as the reverse complement.
ATTCTCTCGATCTTTTTTCTCATAACATTTTCATCCAGTATTGAAATGAATGTGGGCCTCCAAATTTGATAGCTAGAATGCTACAATCATTAAATGATCCAAGTTTAGTAAAGTAAAATGCTACAATCATGTGATAACTAGAATGAGGCCCTTGTGATGTCGTGGGAAAAACTAAATTTTTTATGTAACAAATTGTCAAGACAACGGATTATTTCAACATCATTTTCTTTCTTGAACAGAATGCTTTTGTTGAAACATAATTATATATCATTAGAGTTAGGGTTAATCGTACCATCTGACAACAATATCATAAAATTTTAATTTCTCATCCTAAATTTGATTTTCATATAATAAATTCACAAAGGGAGCATTAATGGATTCATTGGTGGAAAAAAGGGAATTTAAAATTACTCTTTGCTTAAAAGAAAAGTTAGAAATTAACAAGGTTATTCACTAATAGATTCACAAAAGTAACAAAATAAAGAGCCAAAAAAAGGAAAAAAACTAACCTACCTTCAATAGTCTAGGAATGATAAAAACTCCAATCCAACATGTCCTACACATAAGTAATACCTATGTAGCCTTTCCTCAACTTTTCCAATTCTTCCATTGTTATCTTTCGTCCCGGCTAGCATGTGATATCCCGTGTCGTGTAAGCGAAGTTATGGCTGGATCTTATATACATTCGATCTCACTTCATGTTAGGTTTTCTAAACCTCGTGTAAAGCACATAAACTGGATACATGCTATATCTTCTGGTCTTGCCTTTGGCCATCTCCAGTCGAAACCATCGACATTGGCATGCAAACGAAGGTCTGCATTCAAACGTTTGATCAAGCTGAGATTTTACTGAGCAGAAAGGGCCAAACGGGTGCCCGTCACCAGACCTTTTCACGCATTGCAAAGCGCTTAATTTCATCAGAATTCTCCGCCAAGAATCCGATGATCCAGAAGGTGTAGCCTATGCCAAATTAGAACATATTGTTCCTAAAATTACATTGCATCAAGATTCATCCGTGCAATATATACAAGTCCGCAAGATCTACATCGCCCCAAGCTTCCAATAGAACAGAAAAGGGGTCCGTCTTTTTTGTGAAAAACTAGCTGTACAAAGCTACTGAACAATATCTGCTCATATCCCACTTGCGTGTCCGTCCAGGTACGATATAGCGACCGCCACGTGGAGAGCGGCTCCAATGGGCAGAACTTCACTGACGCCTTTCGCATGCCTGTACATTGTCTCATCGTTCACAGTAGCAGGGTATGGCCTCATTTTTTCTTCCATGAAGTCGACCGTCGCATTGCACCGAATCACCGATGCACGGCTGCCTGCAACTCTATTACCTGCAGCAGTTCAGGTGGCTGAAATTAAAGCTCATCCTCATTTCTAAGAGATTAAATGATATTTAGGCTTGATGGTTTTTTTTTTTTTTTGGGGGGGGGGAGGGAGTGGATTGGGCTGGTCGTTTATGGGCTCAAATAGAATATTGGATTGTTTTCTCTTTTGGGTTGGGCTTATGGCCATTAGATAGGGGCTTTCAACTATATTAGGCCCGGTTCGACTAGAAGCCCGGAGCCTTGCAACCCGGGCCGGCCCTAACTTGGGCTGGATCCGAGTATCCGACCCGAGTCTCTATTTTCGATTAAAAAATGGAAAATATTAAAAATAATTTTTTTTTTTTAAAAACTGAATTTTTTTTTTTGGAAAACTAGGGAAAAGCGTAAAAGTTTGTTTTTTTTTTTTTTTTAATAGTAATTTTATCATAAAATGTGTGAAAATCCTTTACAACAATTGTACCCAAAATTGAATAATCCTTTAGGGGTTCACCATGGGGATTTTCTAGATGCCATTTTCTTTTTCAGAGACATTGCTAGGTTGGCATTTACGCTTTTCATTTCAATTGTACTTAATTATGCCTTCTTCATATATTGATTATTATTTTCAATTTTAGAACGATTAGAATGAATCTTAAAATTTTCGATAGGCTAACATAACATTTTGGTTATTAAATAGTCAAGTTTAAGTACTTAAAGGGCGATAGTTGTATAACAAGTGTAATCAAGTCCCTAAGTCTGAAATCTCTAGTTATGCATGCATTAAGACAACACTCCCACGTCTTAACTAGGGTTTCTAGCTGACCCTCAATAATGGCTAATGGCGGTTTCTTTTGAACACATAAATTAGGAAAATCAATATCACACGAGATATGAAGGGGGAGTTTGTGTTTGTAATTGACAAATAAATACCTAATGTAATATTGATTTTCCAAATCTATGTGTTCAAAAGGAGCCGCCACTAGCCATTATTAAGGGTCGGCTAGAAGCCCTAATTAAAAGGCGGGTGTGTCGTCTTGATGCATGTTTAGAGGTATTTGTTTGTCAATTACAAACATGGACTCTCCCAAATTCATACCTGACGTGATATCGGCTTTCTTAATCTATATGTTCAAAATGAGTCGTCACTAGCCATTTTTAAGGGTTAGTTAGAAATCCTAGTTAAGATGTAGGCGTATCATCTCTATGCATAACCACATATTTCAGACTTGGAAACTTGATTGCACTAGTTATATAACTAGCGCCCTTTTGATGCCTAAATTTGATTATTTGATAACCAAAGTGTTAAGGCAGCTTATTGAAGATTTTAACCATTCTAAAAATATAAATAACAATCAATGTACAAAGAAGGTGCAATCAAGTATAAAAAAGAAAATGGCATCCAAAAAAATCCCTATAGTGAAGCCCTAAAGGCTTATTCAATTTTAGGTACAATTTTTGTCAAGGATTTTCACACATTTTAAGATAAAATTACTAAAAAAAATAATTTAAGCTTTTTTTAGGTTTTAAGAAAAAAAAAAGAATTTTGGAAATTTTTAAAATTTTCCTATTTTTGAATTGAAAATAGGGACCCGGGTCAGGCCGATTCAGGTCGTAAGACTCCGGGCCCTTGTTCGGATTGGGCCTAATGCATAGGCCTAGTTCGGCCGAAAGCTAAAACTCCCTATTTAAGCTCAACCCAAAAGAGGAAATAATTGATTAATCTGTTTGAGCCCATAAACGACGAGCCCAAACTAGCCTAAAAAATCAGGCCACCAAAATTTTGGACTAGCCTAGTCCAGAGAAGCAGATGGAACCGAGAAAGCACTCGATCTCCTCTCTCGGTCGCCACAGTGGCATGGCACCTCTGCGGTTACCCACGCCGACAAAGGGCCATCGCCACCACAAGCCATCAACAACTGGTTTGGTCGACCGCTTCTCTGTGGGCCTCTCGACCACCGTTCAACTTAGCCAGTTCGTCCTCCTCTTTTCACGGCTAGGGTCATCGCGAGCAGTCGTCGGCCTCACTATGGAAGCCAAAACCCGAAGAGCAACTAAACCAGTGCAGAGCATGGGAAAAGGCAAGCAAACCTCTCTTGGATCTAACTCGAGACTTATGTTAAACAGGTGGGTGGTGTCCAATAAGGGAGAGAACCGACTCATTCAGGACTCGAATTCACACTTGAGTTTATAACAATCAAACCGACTATAAAACCAAGAAGGGTCGAGCGCAGGACCGACGAGACCAGCACTTGCGTAAGCTGGACCATGATGAATCCCAATTTGGCGAGCTCGAAACAAGGCAAAGACAAAATCCCTACCTGACTTAGTGGTGGCAAACGGGAGATGACCTCAATAAACCGGACTACATCTGGTCTGCCTCACACGCCACCGAGCCAGAAACCTTGGGAAATCGACTGGATTGAACCAAAAGAAATATGAAACTCACCGGAAAACTCGAAATAGTGGAAAAGGGAGTTGCAGGTTTGGTGGTGCCGGCTAGGGGTATGTTTGTGGCGGGGATGACCGAGCGAGGCTTAGCCGAGGTAGATCTCAGCCCCACCCCTTCTCATTACCCCTCTCTCTCTCTCTCTCTCTCTCTCTCTCTCAGATATGCCCTCCTCGAACCATTCCGAACCACCCAAAAAATTTCCCTTGACCTCATAGCAACCATGCCACTCTCTTTCTCTCTCTCCCTCCTCCTCTATCGCTGTTGGCCTGATCTCGACCAGAAACTCCTCTCAACATTGCCGTCCTTTGCCCTGTGTCCTGCACTCTTTTCCCTATGAGCGTGCTCCGCCCTCTACAGAGAGCATGAGAGAAAGTGAAGATGATGGAAGAGGAAAGGGCTGGGCTAGAAGGAAAAAAAAAAATGAGTTGGGCCAAACCCTGCGGGAAGAGAAGGAAAAAGAATGAAAGATGCTGGGCTGGCCCATCTCTGGCCCGGTTTCTCTTTCTATTCTGTTAAAAAAAAAAATTTATCTTATTCTTTTTTTTAATCTACTACTATTGATGCAAATACTCTTAATGTCTATATGCTATGTAATTTAATAAAAAATATTTTTTAGGTTCTAATAACCCCTAATTTTCTATGCTATTAAATCCTAAATAAACATGCAAAATTTTGGTGTGAATAGAAAAGAGAAACTCCAAAGAGAGAATCTCTGAAGATTGTACTCATTTGTAAGATGAATACAAAAAAGGGAAAAGGAATCATATTTATATAAATACAGGCTCGACGACTATAGATCCAACTATCTGCATTTTATTATAAAGGTGTACATTTACAATATTACGCGCTTCTTGGAATATTCTAGAATACACAAAAAAAGACTTAGGACTTTGAATTTTTAAGATTCGTTCATTCTTTATGGATTGGTTATGGTCCTTCGTTCAAAAAACCTCAAAATTGTATTGTTTCCTTGGATTGTGATAATTGTTTTAGAGACAGGAGATGAACACGTGTACGTGTAAGTTTGACTTCGATACACAAGCTTTATGCCAAAACCAACGATACCCATAGCAAGTGCAAATGGATAAGTTTCCATTATAAAAATATGAAAAAAAAAAACATTTTCTTGGTCAATCTAAAGAGCTGGCGGTTTGTGTTTGCTTGTCATAGCTGTACAGCAAATTTGTTTTAAGAATTTGATTTCTGTTATCACGTTGAAGAATTCGTTGACTACTTTAAAATAAGTCTAATGATGTTGGTGTTTAATCTAAAATAAGTTCAATTGTGAATTTCATGACTTGTTCGTTAAAAAATAACATATAGAAAAATGATGGATATATTGTTTTTTAAGTTCTATCCACAATGCGACCTCGTACTTATTCTAGATATGAATATAACAGCATATAATAACACAATCGACAAGATAAATATACTATATTATTTTAAAAAACACGAACCTCTTTTTTCATACTGATAAATTTCTAAAAAAACTAGTAAGTGTCGAGAAAACATGTATAACAACAAGAACCTAAATTCTTGCTAACTTGGTTATCGATATTTTCATGAAACTAAGGTTTTTTTTTTTGAGGCAATTTACGAAGTATCAAGTGTTAGAAAAACAGATGTAACAACAAGAACCTAAATTCTTGCTAACTTGGTTACCTTAATACTTCCACGAAGCTACTTAAGTATTTTGGCAATTTACGAAATATCAAGTGTTACAAAAATAGATGTAACAATAAGAACCTGAATTTTTACTAATTTGGTCACTCCGATATTTCCATGAAGCTACTTAAGTTTTTTTGGCAATTTACAAAGTACCAACTTCTCATGTCTGTTACTTCCCCGGCTTTCAGAAGCGCGAATTGGTAAGGCGACCGTGTTAAGGTTAGATCCCCCACCTGTAAGAATTCCCAGCTTTACCTGCGAAAGGGAAAGCGCTAAAGAAGAAGGTCGCGAAACGACGCGGGACGGCGTAACATTGACTCTACTGAGCAGCGTATCTCTCTCTCTCTCTCTCTCTCTCCTTCCTCCGCGCTCCGCCATTTCCCTCCGACACTGAAGGGCCGAGCTCACCGATCGAGGGATGCAGGAGGGACGATCGGCGGCCGTTCGGAAGCGTAAAAAGTCTCTCCCTTTCGTTCCTTCCTTCCTTCCTCTGGTTGTTTCTGCTTCTCTGTCTTGTAGCTACGCTTCTGATTAGGGTTTTGCGAAGTTATGGTTGTCGGTGCTGCTCCGTGGATGCTCCTTTTGCCTTTTTAGTGCGGTTCTCGATCTGGGTTTGCGTTGAGAAGAGTTGGGTTCCGCTGCATTTTGGGCTAGTTGGGGGGATAGGATTCGATTCCCCCTCCAGGTTTTGAAATTTCTGCTTAAGACTGCTTGGATTGATCATTGATGGTCGAGTCCGAACCGGGGAATTTCTGGGATGATCTTATTTTTGTACGATAATGGAAGGAGGATCGAGACATCGGAGTCAATTCTAGATTTGATTAACTTTGCATTTGAATGGTTCTCCAGTCATGAGGACGAGGGGGATGCACAATGCCTATGGTAAATTGAAAGAATGCACGGGATTTGGATATTTAGTATTTAGCTGTGCCTTATGGAATTGGAATGCATATTTTCCCCTGTTATTTTGCTCTTGCTGGTTGTAGTGAACTATTTAACAAGAGAGTCCGGAGACTTGGAAATGATGTGTCCAATTTCATGCGCAGGTCGTATGAGAGGTTGCTATAAGGATGTCAAGGCCGTGGCTACTTGTTTTCCTGCTTTTGCTCATTGTGTTTACATCTCAGTTTGAGTGGAAGCAACAATTCGGTAATGAGAATGACCTGACTCCAAACAAGTCGCAGAAGGAGCAATATGTTTCTGAAAGGGAAGAAACCGTGAAAGAAAAGGTTAGGACTCTATTAATGCCTCTCTCGCACTTGTGCGTTTGACATTCTCCTATCTTTAACCAGAGGACGATTATCTCAGCTCGTTTTGCAATCATATATCATAAGAATCTTCTTTGTCTCGATTTCAGGTAGAAATGTGCTAAAGTGCTTTCTTTTTGTACAATTACTTGTGCTATTTAAGTGGCAAGCTTCGCTCGATGCCACCGCCTGCTTGACCTCCAACCCATGAGACCTCCTAGCCTGGGTAGTTCCCTCTATGCCACCACTTTAACTATGAAAAAAGAAGGATTGCATATGTGATAAAGTCTTGGTTATGGGAACTTCAGTTGAATATCGATTTGCGGAATGTTTGGAAATCCTCTAAGATCTACACTGGAATAATCCCGATGACGAGTACAAGGTAGATTCTGGATGATCAGTTTGAAGTACCTTCAGGGAGTGAAAAATAGCATGATTCTTTTTCTTAGGAAGAGGGTAAAGCAAACATAGAAAACCTATTAAGCAAAATTCTGTCTTTTTGGCTGTTGGAATAACCTTCGTTCCCACATAGTAATGGTTTGGTAAGGTATAAACTAAAGCAAACCGGGGACAATCATTCCCCATTAGTAATATTCATGTCTCAGGAAGCCCATTTTGTTTTCCAGCAAACCACAAAATGCACTGTGTTTTCTTTTGATGCCATCAAGTGAGAAGAAGACTGACCCTGTGTTTGCAAGAATTTGTAAGCCTTGAACACCTCAATTTGGGTTCTATTAGTGACTTTCATATTAAGGATTCATCTGTCTCATTGCTATCAAAGCATAATGGAACCACTCAACACTATTTTGTAGCAATTAGTGCATTTTGTTTGTGCTATGAGATAACGATCTCAGAAGCTGCTCATTGCCACCAGTAATGAAACGGCATTCTCAAAGTGTTAGAAATTCTGGCATAACTCAACCTGTAAATTTCTTTCCCTTACATAAGTCAGTGCTTGATGCACTGTCTCTCAATGGCCATTTCTTTGTTGGTGTATATCCATGCATCCACTGGATTTTGTGGTGGATCGCTCATTGATAGCTTTGGCACCTAGCAGGGTGATCTGGACATAACATAGTTGCTCCATTTTCTTGGCCCAAAATTGAATACTAATGGTCATTAGTCTTTTCCCTTATTCATTAGGAATGGATTTGTGTTTGCATGGCTTTTGCTTCCTTTTTCTTGTTTTATTTTTAGGGCAATAACTTTGATGAGGAGTGTTATAAGGTTTTTTTTTCAGTTCCTACTCCCAACTTGGGCACATGCATGTGCGCCCTTGATGAAACTCTTGGATTGGGGTAGATCATAGATGAATGTATGATCCTCTTTTTTTTTTTTTTGGTTGATCCACAATTAGCTGCCTGTGAGTTCTTGGTGTATTGTGCTAACTTCCTTCCAATTCTCTGTGTAGTGAAGTGTTGTGTCTGTAATTGCATGTCTTGACACAAGCATGTTTGTCACTTGCTGGTTTATTGTGTCCAAGACAAATGAAAATGTCAGCTCAGGTTGTGCGCAAGCTTGGTATTCAAAGCATATCAAAGCTGAGTGCAAATGAGGGGTTGGTTATTCATAATTCATTGCCTTAATGTGGGGGGTGTAAATGGGCTGTTCAATTTTTTTCTGTACTTTGAATTGAATTGAGCTGAAGTTTTCAAGCAGGGATTCAGCACTCGAAACCCAGAACTAAACTGAATGTCAAGGACATAGATAGTGTTAGAAAGTCCTATTCAAGAGTTTAACTTGTTAGGTGGAGAGACATTATATGAAAACGAGGCCCATTGAAACTCTGTATTCAACAAATGTGTGGTAACACTTTAGCGCATGCAAAGTGGAATCATACAGTTTGGAACAATCATGTGGAACCGACGGATGGGAATCACAGACGCAAAATAGACATGGGACATGAAGGATAATGAACGTCGTGTTAGAAAGCTCCATCAAAAGCTTAGGTGCAGGAAGACTACCCAGTGAAACTCTGTTTTCAAGTGTTTTGAGATAACCCTTTAAATACAAGAACTGATCGAACCAGTTTAGTCCTTTGGTTTGTGAGTTTTTATCAGTTTCTCCCCACCCCTGTCCTTTCCCTTCACATTTTCCTTTCAGCTACTTTGTTCTATGACAAACAAACCCTTCATTACTGTCTACTAGTAGGGGATAAACTCATATCTTTCCAACTTAAATAATGCTTTTCAACTAGTTTTGGGGACTGTTTGTTTCTGGGAGCTGTCTTTTGTAGTTAGCCAATCAACTTAATGTCATAGAGTGGAGATTAAGGATGAGTAGCAGCCGCGAATGTGAAGAGGATGAAAAGGAAGGCAAAGCCTGAATTGGCTAAGCAAAGAAAGGACTCTACAAAGGCAAGTGCTTCAAGACCCTACTATGACAATGAATTGAGAGAGCTGAGCTAAGGTAGAAAAGAGAAGAAGAATGACAGGGTGTAGAAGATGATGGCAATGACGGACAAGGTGTGATGTGCGGTTGTGAGTTTTGGGTGTTTTCAGCTTCGCTGGTTACGGTTTACGTATGGTAGAACTGTGAAGCTAAGGACATGGGACCTTTTTCTTAATAGGTCAATCCGTGCAGCTCTGGCAAAAGGGTTTATCAAACTGATATTCTACAATTTAAATAGGCCCAGAAACTAATCAGGTTGGGGGCGAAACCGACCTTTTGGGGTCAGTGCAAACTGTTCATTTTTGGCTTTTGTGTTTTTCGGGCATTTTGACACCCCGACATTTATGATTGTGACTCCAGGTATCATCATTTTGATATTCTCTTTAGAAAACTTGAGAGTGTGCTTGCTATCCATTCTGTTCTCTTCCTTTCATGCTTTTAGATAGCAAGAGCTGGGTGTCATTAGCTTTCTCTTTTCAGCAAAAGCAAGGTTCGATTAGTTGAACCGTCATGGAATGGTTAATGTTATAGAGAGAGTACAAATTTCTTATGAAACTTTGGCCCATAGTAACAGAGTTTATTTTGAGAACCATAGCCTAGGTTAAATAGTTCTTTTGCTGCTTTATATGAAGAAATGATGATGTGTACCCTGACCTTGTAGCTTCACCTGAATTACTAAATTTAGAACCACTACACTTGTTACTGGGATGGCATCGTATATGATTTAATGGATGACGTTATTTGCTCTCTGGTCTTTTCATCCAATATAGCCTTGGTGCTATAGATTGCGTGATTTATTAGAGGAAATACTGACCCCATTGAAACTCTTTACGTTATAATTTCATGTTGATTTGTTCTTATGTTGTACTGTATCAATTGATTATTCCATTTGGCAATCGCTTTCTTCTTGGTTGACTTGTAGCGTGATTAAAGTATACAGTTGATCTCCTCTTGAAACGGTGTACACTTAGCTGTGGAAATGGGACATTCAAATCTAATGTTAGCTGATTTGATCTTTGCTTGAACTTTGTGACAGATTATCCTCTCTCAAGAGAAAAATATTCAGAAACTCAATGAGCTTGTTCATAATCTACGCCAACAGCTGCACCAGTGTAGGGGCGAAAATGATAGCAGTGGATCTTCTGGTTCTTTAACAGAAATACTGACAGAGCTTGATCGGCATCCAATCTTGGAGGACTAGTCATGTAAAATTACTGAGCTTTAAGATTGTAAGTAACTAATTTATGTATTTATATAGAAGCATTTTGTATGAGCGTGATATACATGCCATCATTGGAGTTGACTGATGCATGCCTTCTTTGCTTCCACAAAATCTGTATGTTAATCACATTCATTAATTTTCGGGTCCTCATCTTGCTAAGCAATCTTGAGGGTGATCTGTGGTTTGACACCGGTTATTTTGATTCAAGAGATCTATTTTTCTGTTTTTAGTGAACTGTTTGAATATAGCTAGTTTATAAATGGTCCAAGATAGCAGAGCTGCTTTATTGTTTCATTTAGATGAAAAATGTCAAGCTCTTCTGATGCTATTCAGTTTATCGTTTGACTACTACTTTGTTGAGTGGGAGCAGTTGAGTATTAAAGCCCCCCTCATTTAGATGAAAAAAGGCAAAACGCTGTTCATGACTGTAGCAGTACTGTTTACCGTTGTAGCAGTACTGTAGCAGAGGGAAAATTGTGTGACATGAGTATGTGAGGCGTAAAAAGTCGTGTGCGTAAAAGTAGGCCTGGGGGTTTTAACCATTTAGGTGAATTTCCCCCGGCTGGTTATCATTACCCCATTTTACGTTTGGGGTTGACTCCGATAAACGACTCAGTTTTAGGTCATGAGTTGGACCAGTCTTACGGGGAGTACCCCAGCCATTATATTTTTCGAGGCGTGGGAGCTGCTTCTACCCCTTTAGTTTTTTACGGTCAGCGGGCCCTTACAAGAGCAGGCCTGCCTGGATCAGCTGCAAGCCCTCCCTTTGGGCTTGCCCGTCATTTCCAGTGGAGCAGTTTAACGAACTGCTCAGCTCGGTTTGACTACTACTTTGTTGAGTGGGAGCAGTTGAGTATTAAAGGCCCCCTCATTTAGATGAAAAAAGGCAAAACACTGTTCATGACTGTAGCAGTACTGTTCACCGTTGTAGCAGTACTGTAGCAGAGGGAAAATTGTGTGATATGAGTCTGTGAGGCGTAAAAGTCGTGTGCGTAAAAGTAGTACGATATGAGTATTAGTGTAAAAGTCAGTACAAATTATTGGCCATTGTCGGCCATAAGGGTCTTCGTAAATTATTGGTGATATTCAAAACTATCACCAATAATTAGATGTTACGTGTTTATGTTAGGGGTAGAGCGCACCCTTCCAAAAAATAATATTGTGGTTTGTTATGAATGTTTAAAGCTTTTTTCTGTTTTTTTTTCTACCTAGTATGATTCTATAAAACTATCAATGTTCTAATTAATCCCGGTAGTATGCTCTACACTTGTCATAATGTGCATCAAAATTTGGTTATCATAAAATTTTCTATGATATGAGTCAAAAAATGAAAAGGAGTTTGGTGACTGACAAGCAGGCCGGAAGGGCTGTGCATGTGGGATGGCGTATTTGCCATAAATTTTGTTTTCTTTTTCCCTAGTTCATATCATGGGCCAATCTTATGGTATTTCTAAGTAAGTTGTGAGTCTCTTTGGAGACATCTGATTAAAAAAAAAAAAAAAGTAGTGAACCCATATTATTTTCAGTTTTACCATTTATGAGCCATTTACTGAATATAATTAATTCATATAATAATCTACCCATTAAATATGGATTAAGAAATGAGCTTATAACTTGTTTTGATTCCCATCTCCCCCATAATAATGAAAAAACTAATATGAAGATTTTATTCTCAATTTCCATTTTCATTCGGTTTGATTCTATTTTTTTTTTTTTTGGTCTTTGGAGGAACCGCTTATTCTCAATTTCCATTTCATTTCGTTTGATTCTATTTAACTAAACAATTTCACAAAAAGGAACTAAGCCTTTCCCATTCCACTGGATTCATTCCCTATAGGCTATAACCCAACAAACATCAAGATTTTCACTCCTAATCAACTGTAGCTGATGGTGGATGACACCACGATGCCTCCGGCATCCAATCGTTTCTCTCTCGAGTCACTGACCGCTTTCGCGAAATTTTGCCAATTCGCAAATTTCACGACGCAGCTCCTCCTCATCTAAAGAACAATGTGCGGATCTCCTGGCCTTACCAGCAAAAACAACCAAAAAACATCGATGCATCGAGGGTTGGGTCATCTTCCTCGTCAACTAATGTCTTAAATGAAGTAGAGTCAAACCGGACCTGCTGGACTAGTTTGGAATAGTGGTGCGTGTGATTGAAACAAACTTATTATCATCTCTTGCGTTGTTCAACATCGATTTGTCTCCCTCATTTATTAACTCTTTTGGAAACATAACTAATTGAGGAAGACAGGTGGCACCAGAGCCCTCGTTTTTCGGCATGATGTCCTCTCGACCCCAAGAGCCCACGTGAAACGTTAATTCCTATAGCTACAAAAACTTTGTATTGAGTCAAAAAATGATCTTATTGCAAGCATTATCTACTTCAACTTCAAAACATCACACAAAGTTGTTACTCAATTTTTGGGACCGGAAATCAACTTTATTGAAATCGAGACCGAGGATCGAACCAGCCTTATCTTGGGACCAATCGATTATTTTTATTTCGATTTTTTATATTCCTTGAAAAGACAAACATACTCTTTCAAATTACGTATCCATTAACAATGCGACATTATGCAACCAAACTATGTATATCAGTGCATATCAAACATAAATCTAAGATAAGGTAAGAGTAGAAATCTCAATTTACAATTATGGAGTTGTGTTCATGAGGCAAGCCACAAGAGGCAAACAATTTCGCCGGCTCAGCTGTGCTCGTGAGGCGAGTAAGTAAAGGCCATAAGAGAGCAGCGAGCAAGGCAAGCGAGGCCAAGGCAAGTGAATAGAATGAGGCAAGCGAAGAGGGTTTCTATTTCTTTTTTTGGTCTAATCAAAGTTAGGTTTTTACTTTCTAATTTACACGGCAGAACTACATAACAAAGCACATATGTGAAGGCACTAGGGGTACAATAGACAAAGATATATAATATATATGATATATACATATACATAATAACATATACGCACACATAATAACATATATATTATATGCAAGGTTGGATTAACTCTAAAGTTTCAGGAACAAGGATCAACTTGCATAATGCAGAGGCTAGGGGTCATAGGACCAATCTCCCTAGGAATTGATCCGGAGTGGGTCGGTCTAGGGTTAGTCCAAAGTCAACCGTGAACCTATATGTGTGTGTATATACATAAGGCGATCTTGATTAAGCTAATTCCCCTCTAGAGAGATCCACAAATGAATGGGTCATACTAATTTTTTAATGAAATGCCAAAAGTCAAGGATTTGATGAGAATGATTTGCTATGGATAGCCACACCGACTTGAGCTATAGGAGGGACACGATACAGCTAACTCTTTTGTCTAATATATGGAAGCTTTTGGTGAGAGGGAGAGGTGGTTGCTGCCGCTTCAGATCTGGAATCGCGCTCCTGACTTTATAGGGCTCGGACGTGAATGTGGAATATTCTATGTATTTTTTTTTGTGCTTTTCTTTTGTATTTTGGTAAACTCTAAGGACATTGAATGCGATCGGGTTGTTTTCAACGTAAGCAAAAATAGTTAGGTGATCCCATTTAATGTGCGACGTGGTAAATAAAGTCGATCATATCTGAGGAGAATTCATAACTTGACAAATATTTCGTGACAGTCAAAACCGCTTGCATCATTATTTTTGTGTTAATGCTAGGGTTTCAAAGGGATCGTACATGTCATAAAATATGGAAAAATGATTAAGAATTGTAATTTGTTCTATAGATGAGCTTTGACATATAGGAAAATGACACAAATGATCTATAAAATTGTTATGAACTTTTAATTTGTTTAATGTGGTCCATAAACTTATAATTTCTTCAATGCGGTTCTTGAACTTTTGGTATATGTTCACTTTAGTTCTTGGACTACGAAAATATCCAATATTGTCCCAAATTTAAGAGATAGTATTGGATATTTTCATATAGTCTAAGGACCAGTTTAATCGTTTACCAAAAAATTTAAAAATCACATTGAACAAATTAAAAATTCAAGGATAATATTGTACATTAGGCACGTTTATGGACCACATTAAATAAATTAAAAATTCATGAAGAACATTCTACATTAAGCTAAAGTTCATAGACTATTTATGTCATTATCCTTTGAGATTTCAAAGGATCCCAGTTACTCTTCAACCAACGACTGCATTGTATTATCTTTATTATTTCAAGACCTACTAAAATAATGCTGAAGAAACTATAACGATTAAGAAGGCTTTGATATGCGGTGGGAGAACAAATCTATCGACTTAATTTCCTTAAACCAAAAGCAGTTGAAAATTTATACCTTGACAACAAAGTCAACTATTACATCAACTCGGACTTACTAGTTCCGATGCTAATAATTGGGCAGTTTTATCATTAGCCTTGAAGTCTCCAGCGCAATTCTTCCCCACGCCGTAAACTCACTCTTGCTTGATCATGGTTGTAATTCAATGAAAGACATTGCCATTTCCACGAGATAAATTCTCTTGACTTGAGAATTTCTGTGGAGAATACATCAATTTAGGTGTTAGGAGTGAGGGTTTTCTTTCACAGAGTGGTTAGACGAAACCGATTTGTTGAAACACTCGCTTCCACAATCGAATCGATAGAACTACACTTGTGTCATGCATGGCATCAAATGTCACCCTACTCGTGGTAAGCAATTATGGGTCTTTGTTCATAGTTTGATCAAGGGTGAAGTCTAAGATTGACCAGAAAAGAAAAGAAAACTCTTCGATATCACTGAGAAGATATAGATGGTGAGAAGATAATGTATATACAGAACCAATCATAGTGCTGATACTATATAATTATTCTATTTTTATTTGGGACTTAGCAAGGGTTTCACATCGAAGATCAATTAGCTTAGCCTATCAAATACTTACTCGGGATCTTCTGGCAACATTAAGATGAGGCCTAATACTAGACAGGTAGTCACACCCCTGTATATAGAGACATAAACAAACTAATGACAAGACCATATGATATATGCACTCCATAGCAAATTCCCACGGAAAGATTTCAAGTGTATACCTAAATTTTGTTGATGATGAACACATGATATTTCGCTAGAACATTAGAATTCCAATGTTCCTGCGATGATAAGGGAAAAAGAAAAACAAGAAGGCAAAAGATAAAGAGTCAAGCATACTTATTTCGTGGATATTTATATTAGTTTAGTCTATTACACCATTAAAAGTTCTTTTGGTGCCCTGTGTCACGGTTCGTGATTCTTCCATACTCATCAACCATTGTGAATGAAGTTTGGGATTATCAAGTGAAGAGTGAGTGATTCAGAGGGGATAAATATAATAAGTCCGTGGGAGTAGCATCAGGATAGTTGGTGCTAAGAGTTCTAGGATAAAATGATTATATTACTTAGGAGCTCTAAAAGTGAGGTTGGCCTCCTGTGCACAAATTGGTTGAGAGCTGATGCCGCTCTCCTAATGAAGCCATGGTAGGCCAAAACCAGTTGTTGAGCTTAAAGTGATTTGTTATCTCGCTCGATGGACTAGATGCCTGAACTCAGCTGAGCGTGGTACGATCTCGTAAAAGGAAGCTACCCGTCGTATTGTTCTTTGGAACAACTATGAAAGGTAGGTTGGGCTAGTGTATTCCGCTCACTAGGCATTGCACAGGTTATTCCATGGCCAAGGAATTGTCAACCCATAACAAATGGCATTAGAGCAGGATCCCTCTAATAGACAAGTGATTCAGGAACCTATGGTCTTCTAGTCTTGTGAGGTGGAGAGTGATCATTGGGGCCAGGAGGGCTTATACAACGTGCGGCTCTCGTCTAGCTTCTGGGATGGCATTGAGGGCACAAGAAAGAACCGAATTGCTCACAAATAGGATAATGTTTCTAGGTAAATTGGCGAATCTCAAGAGGAAGTCTGTTATCATGTTTCCAACAAGGGGAGTACCCTCTGTTGGCTTGCGAAGATCAGGAGGAGCTTAGTAGGCGCAAGAAAGTGCTGCTAAAGGAGCCACAATTGGCCAGGGGTCCCACACTTGTTAGGGAACATAAGTGACTGGAGATTTGTGAACGGCTTGGATTGGGGAAAGCAACCATTAGACTGGGGTGGCCTATTGTTGGGTGAGCGTTGCCATCTAGGTAATTCCTAGGAAGTGGCATCAATGGTTAAGGGAACGTATGGAAGTGACAAAACAGTCTACAACAAGGGCATTGAGAAATTAAGTAGGGGAGAATGTCACGGTCCGTGATTCTCAAGTACTTATGGACCCTTGTAAGTGGAGCTTGAGGTTATTGAGTGAAAAGTGAGTGATGTAGAGGGAATAGATACAACTAGCCCGTGAGAGTAGCATCAAGACAATTTGTGCTAAGAGTTCTAGGATAGAAGGATTATATTACTTACGAGCTCTAAAGGCATGGTTGGTCTCCTATGCATAAACTAGTCGGGAGCTAATTTCGCTTCTTGATGAGACTATGATAGGTTGAAATCA
This sequence comes from Eucalyptus curtisii, assembly GCA_017140595.1. Classification (NCBI taxonomy): domain Eukaryota; kingdom Viridiplantae; phylum Streptophyta; class Magnoliopsida; order Myrtales; family Myrtaceae; genus Eucalyptus; species Eucalyptus curtisii. The sequence goes on along the minus strand of CM029504.1, from coordinate 27,957,105 downwards.
ATTGTTGAGCCTAATTGATCTGCTATCTCGCTTGATGAACTAAATGCCTAAGCAGCCGAATGTGGTACTATCTTGTAAAAGAAAGCTATTTACCATATTGTTTTCTAAAACAACTAGAAAAGGAAGGTTAACTTGGTGTATTCCACTCACTAGAAGCAACACGGGTTATTTTGGAGTCAAGGAACTATTGACCCGTGACACTTGCATCGGAGTTTTAGGTGGTATTGGACTTTCACCAATGATGTTTAGTTGTGGAAACGTTGGTTCTCTTTTGTAGGCACGCACACACTGTCGAATCATGCAATGAATAAAGCCATCTTCCTTCACTTCCTTGTTTCTCTCTCTCTCTCTCCCCCCCTTCTCTCTCTCTCTGGCATTTTAAAGAGACCAGCTCTCTCCTTCCTCACTTCTCTTATATAAAATGACCACAAATGTTTAGTTCAGCCACCAAAACCACGAAGTCAATGGTGTAATTCTGAGTATAGGCAGTTCATACACCGGCCTCATCTTAACCGGCATCAAGAAACTCTTGCCGATCACTCGTGATACCCTGCATGATAAACATAGAAGAGCCATCTCCTCTCCCTCTAGGCCAGCAAAAGTTCCTTGATCTCAAGGTATAGCACCATCCCCTAGCCCATTACAAGTTGTTTCTTTGCTACTTCCTGCTCCACGTTTCTTATTATGTCTACTTTTACGGTAGAAAAATTGGGAAAAGTGTTAGGTAAGTTCTAAACATTTTAATGGTGTTAATTTAATTCTAAACTTATCGGCTTGATGTTAATTCAGTCGTAAATTTTTTAATGGCCGAATTTAGTCATTAACTTTTTGAACTAGTACTAATTTAGTCCTAAGCTAATTTAGTCTTTCTAGCTAATTTTAGCTAATAATTTTTATTTTTATTACTTTCTATTTTCCATTTTTATTTACTATTATTTTTTTCTCTCCTTCCTTTCTTCTTCCCTTAGGGTTGCTGGCCACTGGCCATGGCCAGGGCGGCTCCCCTTGCCTGGCCATGGTGTGGCCGAGCCCCAGTGATAGTCAACCTCACTAGGCCAAATCTAGCGAGAGGAGCCCTTGCCGGGGCTCGACCTCGCCATGTCCAGACGAGGCCAGCCCGCTTAGCCTTCGCTTGTGGCTAGTGGCTGACCACTGCTTAAGGGAAAAAGAAAGGAATGAGAAAAAAAAATAATGAAAAAAATTATTAAAATATTATTAAAAATTGTCCATGTTAACACTAGTGATACCACATAAGCTGCCTGGTGTCCACGTCAGCAAACTTGACCAATATCAAGCCAAAATTAGCCGAAAGGACTAAATCGGCACTATATTAAAAGGTTTAGGAGTAAATTGGCATCGTTAAAAATTTTAAACTAAATTAGCACCATTAAAAGGTTTATGAGTAAATTGGCACTAATGCAATATGTTTATGATTTTTTTTTTTCACTTTTCCCTAGAAAAATGTGTTACAACATCACCATTTGATCATGATTTAGACATAAGGATTCAATTATCAAAACTAGTCCATCCCCACGTGCCCGAGTTGAAAATCTCTCTTGATGGACGTAGACCCCACGTAAAATCATTATTTGATCAGTGTTTTTGATACGTGGGTTGTCAATGGATATTTCCGTCTTCATACATGTACTAGCAATCTTTCTACAATTGTATTGGATATACATGAGTCAATCGCTTTCTTTGGGTATGCACATGCCAGACAGGTGAGATTTATCACACAAAGGCTAGAGAGAATATGAGTTCCCGTGCCCGCGGCGGAGGAGCCGAACTCGACTTGGAGCTCAACCTTTCCCCTCCGACGGTAAACTCGATCACGGAATCTCCAACTGAATCCTTAACCACGTCACCGACTTCAAGCTCGTGCCTGTCGCTGGACTTGGACTCGGACAAGTTGTCATCACTCGCCTACTCTAGCGGTAACAGCTCAGCAGTCCCACCGATGGTGCTAGTGGGGTGTCAGCGGTGCCTCATGTACGTGATGATCTCGAAGGAAGTATGCCTCAAATGCCCCAAGTGCAAGAGCACTGTTTTGCTCGATATCTTGCATGGTAAACCCAAGGTTGTGGATGACCCCAAGTTGGATAGAAAGGCTTCTTGAACGTTCTCTTGACGCTCAGGAGAGGAGAGAAGAAGAAAAATCATATAAAATTACGTCTTGAATGCTGTTCTTAGTTACTTCTCAGGTAGGAGTATGAATGATCTTCATACCGTCTTCTATGTTTTCCTTTCTCTTCCCTTTGGTGAAACTGTAGGCCCTGGGATCGATTGAACAAAAACAGAGAGCAAATGGGAGTATGTTTCCTGTTAATTAAATAATCTTGTCCATATAGTTTCTTATTTTTCTTCTGTTCTTTTGGGCTCATTATACGATTGATCTTAAGGCCAAGAATTCCTTGATTTGTACATGTAAATTTTTATTAGGAAGCGCTGTTTGTGTGAGTAGTGTCATTGGAGAAGGCAAGAAGCCTTGTTGGCTGATATTAACTATTCTAATATGCAATAATTTGAGGTCATGCTACTATCTTGATTAATCAAGTTACCAGCTCACCATGCATCAGTATATAGACGGTGTTGTAATTCCTTGGTAGTTAGATGATATTGTGCTAATGGTTCCGAGACAACTCCCGTATTGATCTTGGTTTCGTTGGATTCATAAATCTATATTGTCGGTTTGATTTTTAGAGAAGGAGGTTACGTATGCGGTTTACCCACATGTCACACACAACTTCAATTTCCCACCTTATCAAGTGTCCATGACACATTCCTAAGCAATACAAGACACGATAAACATGAATCTTATGTCCAAGAAATCCAAATCAAGCTGAGGAAAAGAAACGTAGGAGAAAGAGAGAGAGGTGATTATTTTGTGGATGAAGCGTGAAACTGGAATTGTGGGGTGAGGGCTGTTTTCTCAATCATCACGGTCACGAGCAAATGGTATGAGCGGTCCGCGGAAAGCCTGCGTCGTCCGCTTGAGAGAATGATTAGGGCCTCTATTATCAAATTGATGGGCCTGTCTCCCTATCCATTCGATTGAGGGAGAGGTTGACTGCCCGAGGTGATATTAAAGCATTTTTCACTCACTAAACTTTCATTCGTTTTGACCAACCAAAAAAAAAAAAAAACTTTCATTCGTTTTGCAAAAAATAACTTTAAAAAAAATATTTTTCGAATTTTCCCATATGTTCACAAAAAATGAATTGATCGAAAAAAAAAACATTTTTTATCAATGAATATTTTTTTTCTAAAATAGGGGAAAATGTTTCCCACTTTTCAAGTTTAGGAAAACATTTTTCATATCTTCTTTTATCTCACTTTCTTTCACCAAACACATTTTCCTTTTATTTATTTTTTATTTTTTAAAATCGTTTTTAATTGTCCTTTTTCTTTTTCTTCTTCCTCGGCTAGTCGCGAGCTCGAGCCTCACCAAAATCTGGTGAGGCTCGAGCTGCTAGCTGGGGAGGCTCAAGCCTTGCTCAAGGTTACTAGGCTTGAGACTCACCCAGCTCGCTAGATCTCGCGAGACCCGAGCTCGACTTTGCTGAATCAGGCAAGGCTTGTCCTTGCTGTTATCTGGCAAGCTAGAGTCTCGCTAGTCAAGGAAGAAAAAGAAAAGAAAAATTAAAAAAAAAATCTATTAAAAAAATTATTGAAAGGATTGCATGGAGGATGATTTTTCTTATCGAACAGCAAAAAATATTTTTTTTAATTCATTTTCAAGTTTAAGCCGAATATAAGAAAATATTGTAATTTTCCTAAAAATTGGCCTCTTGGAAAATATTTTCTAGAAATGTTACATTCTTCGTGAAATAAAAAGAACTCAAGGCTCCGTTCGTTTCGCGGAAAATATCATGTTTCCGAAAACATTTTCTTGGAAGTCATTTTCCAGGGAAAATGACTTTATTTTCCGGTGTTCGGGCAAAATCTAAAATTTGAGTGGAAAATATTTTCCACCGTTCGTTAGCTCATTTAATTGTTTGGGAAAAATGATCAAAAATTGAATTTTAATATTTTTAATTGACCAAAAACTTTATTTTATTTATATATATATTTTTTAAAAAATGATTTTTTTAATTATTTATATTTTTAAAAATCGAAATTTTTATTATTTATTATTTCTTTTTCTTTTCCTTCCTCCTTCCTCCTCCTTCTTCCTCCTTCCTCCGCCGTCGCCTTCTTCCTCCTCCTTCTTCCTCCTCCTTCCGCCGCCGCCACCTCCACTTCCTTCTTGCACGACGATGGCCGGCCGCCCGGCCGGCCGACCAAGACCCGGTGGCCGATTCGGCGAGCTCGAGGCTCGGCCGATCTCACCCGAGCTCGCCGGATCGCGACGAGCTCGAGCTCGCCCGGATCGCCGCGGATCCGGCGAGCCGCGAGCTCCGCCGCCGATCCGGCGAGCTCGAGGCTCGGCCGATCTCACCCGAGCTCGCCGGATCCGGCGACGAGCTCGAGCTTGCTCGGATCGCCGCCGGATCCGGCGAGCCGCGAGCTCCTCCGCCAAATCCGGCGAGCTCGAGGCTCGGCCGATCTCACCCGAGCTCGCCGAATCGCGGCGGAGCTCGAGCCGCCGGGAAGCGGAGCGCGGATCCGGCAAGCTCGAGGCGGCTTCGAGCCGCCGGGGAAGCGGAGCGTGGCGGCGGCGGCGGCGGCGGCGGCGGCGGTGCGCGCGCCCGCCGCGGGCGGGCGGCAGAGCGGCCGGGGAGGGCGGAGGCGATCCCGAGAAGGACGTCGTCAAGCCAATGCAAGCGGGGAGAGCGAGAGAGAGAGGGGGAAAATGATTTCCTTTTTTCAAAAGAGGAAATCATTTTCCACAATGTCAAGAGAGGATTTTCCGTTGACCGGAAAATGTTTTCCTTGACCGTGTATTTTCCGTCCACCCGAACACCAGAAATTTCGGAAAATATTTTCCTGGAAGTTGTTTTCCGCGAAACGAACGGACCCTATGTTAACTATGTGTATATCTCCGCTCTGTAGTTAAGGGACAGCCTGCATAATCATGTTAAAATGTGTGCTAATTCGCATGACTGCATGACCAAGTACTCAACACAGTTACTACAAGAAATACAAATTCCCAAATCAAGAAATAATGACAAAATGATTAGATAAAAGTTCCTCGTCACATTGACCCATCATTATATGGAATCAAGTGGTTGGATGTGAAACCCAACTACCTCAATTTATCAATTTCACGGTCTTGACTTATTCGGGTGACGTCATTAATGTTGATTTTGAATTGGTCTCTCTCAAATTCATCTTTTTCTTTGTTGGCTTATGGTTGACCGATGACTACAGAACCCCCTTAATCACTTCGAACTTTGTTCGAACGAACTTATTGAACGACTCCCCTTTTTGCTCAATCGATGAGGATTGGTTACGGGAAAGGAAAAAGTAAAACGTGTACGAACTCTCATTATAAATTTCCTTTTTAAAGAAAAATCGTTGTCGATTTGCTAATCAAATCGTCAACCTAACTTAACCACTACATCGGTTTATAGCCAGAGATGTTGACCATATACACTACTAATTATTCGAGAAATTCAAGAGCTTAGCATCGTTGATATTCAATTTGGTTTTTTTAACTTCAATTTTATTTAGCCCTTGAAATCTTTTAATGTAAGAAAATTATTAGTTATGATCCATTTGGTCAAGTTAAAAAACTCAGTTGAGCACCATCAGAAAAATTTAAAGAATTTAAGAGGAAAAATGAAGGGAAAGAAAGAGAGGAAGCCGTGGGGAGGAACAAGCCGTCCCTCCTCCACCCACGAGCTGGCGACCCTTGCCAAGGGCTTCAACAAGGGAAGCCAGCCCTCAGATAGCCACCAAGCAACAATAAGTCGACCCTTACACGGTATCAGCAAGCATTGGCGCGACAACAATGGAAGAGCACTTGCCTTGCCAACCGAGCAAGGGGTCCACAACCCCCCATTGCAACTCGGCAAATGATTCATAAATTCCCATCAACAAATGAGTAACCAAAAACCAAATTAACTAGAATGACTAAATCGATTTTACTTGAGGGGTAGGAATCAAAATTTAAATAGAATTAAAGTTTAAAAACCAAATTAAATATCGACCGTGAGTAAATGTATTAATTTTTTACATTGCCCTAACTATATTGCAATATGTTGATAACTGTGATTAGTTTCCCAACTTCCCTTCTTCATTTCCCTCTCGTTTTCCTTTGTCAATTCTCCCTGTCATTTTAATTAAATGTCTATGTCAAAGATGCGATGTACAGATGCGATTTATTCGAGACAGGAGGAAGCTTCTATAGATCTGACCAATGCTCGTGGTTGCATATGCATGCTACGAAGAAATTGCACGAAGGCAATATAAAAGAACCGTGACAAATAAGAGGATGACCTCGCTGACCTCTTAAGCAATCATCCAACCGAGTCAAGCAAACCCTAATATTTTAATTCCCGTCTTACTGTTAATTAAATTTGTCGGCCGGAGGGAATAAATTCGACAATTAATGTGCAATACCTTGCAAAAAAAAAAAAAAAAAAAAAACAAAGAGAGAGGAATCGGATGAAAATCTTCTTGTCTCTTAGCAATCGAGCAACTTTGAGATAATTGTCAAAAAAGTCCTAAACTTATTGTATGGTTGCCGATTTTGGCCTTTAACATTTCAATTGTGCTAATTTTATATCAAAACTTTTAACAATTTACCAGTTTAGTCATAAACCTTTTGATTTATCAATCTAGTCCTAAATCTTTTGAAAACTTGTCAATTTAGTCTTAAACTTATTATTTGAAAAATTAGCTTAAAGGTGTACATTGACAAGTTTTCAAAATATTTAGAACTAAGTTGGTAAATTATCAAAATATTTAGAATTAAGTTGACACGATTAAAAGATTTAAGACTGAACTGGTTGATGTAGAATGGATCTAGGACTTTTTTGACAATTTTCCCAACAACTCCTCTCTAAATCCAATTGTCTTTTTGTAAACTCTTGGAAAGCTTCTTTATTTGGACAAAGCAAATATGGGCGTCGCTCGAATCTCCTTTCCACCATTCTAAATACTCACACCAATGGACATACATGCGGACCCAATGTGAGGCTAAACCCCCAACCTCGATAGTGTGGGCCCCTTGCACGCTTGCACAGGGCCACACAATTGGACACGCCTACAACAACGATCTTTTGAACGAAAAAAATTCATGATGGGCATACAATTAATTTATCGAAATTTAGGCAATTTGAAACCTCCTTACCTATTAATTAGACAATTAATTTTCTCTCAACGACATACGAGAAAAGAAAAAGGACAAATACATAGAACCAAAAAAAAAAAAAAAAAAAAAAAAAAAAACCAAACCCGTGAAGTTGCTCTGCCGGCCTCCAAACGCTCGCGTGTCCCTAAAATGACGTAATCCCGGCCAGCGCATGTCTTCTTTCTAATACGTGAAGGCACGGTAAAGTAATGGCGGCTAAATTGACTGTTATACCCTTTCTACTTTAATAATTAATTTTGCACTTTCGCGGGTCCCACTCCCACCCAAAGCCAAAAGTCCAAAAAAGAAAAAAAAAAAAAAGGAATTACAATAAAGATTAAAACAGGGGGGGAAAAAGAGATAAGAGCCAAAAGAAAAAGTAATTGACGTATTCCTGCGGTGGACCGGTTGGGAACCAGCCGTTAATAACCGCCAAGAGAGAAAATCCGAGGAAAGGAGATCCCTGGACATGGTCAATTTCTCTCGATTAATCATGATGATTATGTGATTAACTTAATGCCAATGATCATCACGTAGTTTTCAAAGTCGAATTGGACATGTTTATGTTGTCCTTTGATGTAAATTGCAAATTATAAACTCAATTTCCGGCAGGATTAATAGATGAAGAATCAAGACTTACGTATAGCTTGTAACCTCAATCCCTAGAAAGTAACTTTCAAGGAAAAGGTTATACTCTACCTTGCATTGCGATACATGCGGAAATGGAAATTGACACGTGATAAATTTGACAAAATGCAAGTTTGAAGAAGGGAAAGAGACATTAGCAGAGATGAGCGACTCCTGTTGAAAGGAGTAAACGGGAGCTAGGGGTTAAGGTTTTTAGTGAGTGAAGCTAACTTGGCGACGTCAACCAAGCTTTGTCCTTTGACTTGTTTTCTCTGCTGATGTGTCATTTAATAAGAAGTTAGTTTATTTTCTGAGGGCCAAGGATCTCGATTCATTGTTATTACAAGTCGTTACTAGAAAGAAAAGGTACTCAAGATGCTCGAGAAGAAGAGAATGATGATCATTTCATAAGTACAATTTCATGGGACATAAATATATTACCATACTGCAAGCAAGTTTACCTCTAGATGCTCTAGTTGTAGGATTCGAATTTGAGGCTTAAGAGCGTGTCCGACCGTTGTAGCAAGGGAGAACGGGCATTTTATCCATGGGATTGACCAAAATCTCGTGATTTCATCTTGAGTCTGTTTATTTGCCACCCATATCTCTCCACCTAATTTATATATATGCATAAGTAATCAAAAGACGGGCATGCATAATTGGAAAATGATATTATACCCTTAGGTCCCTTACATAACAAGAGCGATGATAGAGCATAGTTTGTAATTATGTGGTTTCCTTTCGATAAGGAGCATAGTGAAGGAGAACGAAAGAGTATGAAAAAATAATAATAATTTTTTTATTTTATAGAAAGTGAGCATGTATTCTCAAATCCCCTCGAATGTCTTATGTTTTTCCAGTTATCCCCGATGAGATGTAGCAGGTATTTTGAGCAAACTATGGGCAACTCCCCGGAGGAAACTCTTTTGAAGGGCACTTCCATGGCACATTCTCAACGGACGCTTTTTAGGTTTTTACGATGCCTTGTCATAATTATATATAAATGTATGGTGAAACAATAATCTCATGACTAGTGTCATTTAATCGAGCATAAAATAATCGTAAAAGGTTATTGTACGGTACATTGGTGCACCTTGGAATTTTCCACTCTCATCCTACATTTACACTAAGTTCCGAGGAAATTTTCATGTGAAAACATTTTGTTGGTATGTTTTTATTGAGATATTGTTCGTACATGCATTTTATTGTTCGCCGGTCGCCCTATGTGCAACGTAAGCAATTCACGACAAAAATTGGCCAAAAGAATCACATTGGAATTTTGCACAAACGTTTAAGGTTAAATCGGCAAAATCAGAAAGTGAATTGGCATCCGTATAATAAATTTTAGATCAATAGGACAGTTTTCCCCTCTTTTTACAGTAGGCCACACTTTTCTCGGTATATTATAATTGTTTGGGTTTTTGCGAAAAAGTAATCAGGCGTGCTTGTGAAAATCTCTAAAGCAAACAAGAAACAAGAAGGTCAAAGAGTTTGATTTGCAGAGGTTAATGACAGATGGTTGGTTCATGGGCAAGATTTAAGCAGAGGGATTATAATTAATTAAAGGGCCGCCGGGTCGAAATCGATGAAGTCGCCCTAACCGACGCGTTCGAGGGAGAAGGGAGGAGGGGAGGACGGAAGGAACGTTCGATCGATGGGAAGTTCCTTAAGAAGATCAACTTATGAGAGGATTCATGTGAAAATGTTTTCAACATACATAACATACCGTCTAGTATCCATTTTACTTGGCAATTGTGTACCAAAGACTCAATTCTTTCAAACTTCTTCAAAGCTTCAACATGGGTTCTCATTAAGTATACGAGTCTACGGTGATTCTCCGGCTTTGAAAGTTATGAGGCATCTCTACCAAAGACCTTAACCGTTTGTATCTATTTAATTGTTTGAACCGGTTTTTGTTCATCCTTATGAACAAACAATCTCTATCTGAATTTGTGTAATAGATACAGATGTACTACGGGCATTGCTATGCTATGCTTTGTTTTGGGAAGGAAGGGGGTGTGGGGGGATGGGAAAGGAAAGTGGCGGTGAGTGTGGAAGGTAGAGAACAATTTTTTTTTTTTTTTTTGTAAAGTAATATTTTTTATATTTTTGGGTTTGAGATCGAAGGGAGTTTTTTTTTTTTTTTTTGGGTCAGAAAAGCCATATTATATTAATAGGAGAAACCCGTACAACCAGCGGCAATTGCATCCGCACAAACCAGATCCATAAGATGAAAAGGAGGAAAAATAGCCCAACTACGGATCGAGGAAGTCCTATGATGGGTCTTACAAGCCCAGTCGGCTACCACATTAGCCTCCCATCGACAGAACCCTAGAGAGAGATGAGAAAATAGGGTAAACAAGAAGGCCGCTTCAGAGAAAAGAGCTCGATCCGTCCATGGCGACGGCGTCCGACGGTTTAGCGTCTCGACGAGGATGAGATTGTTTGATTCCACCATTATCTTCGCGTGCTGTAGGCACTGATCAAGATGATGCCGAAGGGCCAAGGAGAAAGCTTGGATCTCAACCTGCAGAGCCGAGGACGCAGCTACGCCTTTGGAGAAACCATCAGTGAGTTTTCCTTGGTGATCCCTACAAATGCAAGCTATTTTGCCTTCATTGCCGCCTGGTTGATAAGAGCCATCAATGTTGACCTTCAGAACCCCTAGATCTGGGGGACGCCAGAGATGTCCTCTGTTTTTAATCAAGTTATTCATGTACGTGCAGGAAGAAGCAGACAACCGATCCACCTGTGTATGAGCTAGTGCAGCCTCTGCAACCTGGGTCGGATCAAGAGAAGACCCTCTGAAGAGGAAGCCATTCCGAGCTCGCCAGATTTGCCGCAGCACATTAGAGATCAACGCCAGTCGAGGTAATCTGTTATGGTTCCCAATAGTGGACAAGATCCATGAGTCCAGACGCTGGATGTTGTTGGGTGTGATGAGAACACCAATCTGGGGGTGAGACCACACTCTGTGAGTCCAAGAACAGAGTAGGAAGAGATGTTCTAAAGTTTCTGGAATATTTTGTTTACACAATGAGCAACAAGGACTATCAATAATGTGTCGACGATGCAGGTTGTCTCTGGTCGCTAAGGAGTTGCTGCAAATGGACCACAGGAAGGTACGGATCTTTGGAGCAGTGGGCATCTTCCACAGTTTGCGCCAAAACCGGTAAGAGTTTGATATGATGTAGAAGCACCAATAGTTGAAATATTTGCTGCTGTCTGTTTGATTAAATGATATGCGGATTTAACTATGTAAGCACCTTGATTAGTGGCTGTCCATATGAGCTCATCTTTGGTGAAAGTAGGTTTAATCTGAATGTCTGTGATTTGTTGTATGATCTGCAAGTCGAAAAATTTGTGCAGTAAGTCTGTCTTCCGGGTGCTGGTAGACTGATCAATAAGATCAGCTACTAGTATGGGTTCTTCTTGGACTTTCGGTCCACCTAGAATGCCCATGGGAAGCCATCTGTCTTCTCGAATATTAATTGATTTTCCATCCCCAACTGACCAACGTACGTTGGTTATAATGGCTTCCCTCCCGCTCAAGAGACTCTGCCAACCCCAAGATGGGCGAGAGCCCTTGACAGCTTTAAAAAAAGATGAGGAATGGAAATATAAACCTTTAAAAAACTTCCCCCATAAAGATAAAGGCTGCTGAAAGAGGCGTCATGCTTGCTTACCAAGCATGGCTTTGTTAAAGCTGATCAAATCTTTAAATCCTAAACCTCCAACTTCATTTCTGTTTTGCAGCACCTTCCAACTTAGCCAATGAATCCCAGACTTGCTTGTATCATTGTTCCACTAGAATTTAGCCATACGCTGTTCTATAGTTTTGCATAATGAAATAGGAATTTTGAAAATAGACATGGCATATTGGGGAATAGCTTGAATCACAGTCTTAAGCAAAATTTCCTTCCCACCCTTAGATATCAGTTTCTCCTTCCATCCCTCCAATTTTGACTGAATTCTACTCATAAGCCAAGAAAACATATCCTTTTTAGAGCGTCCCCAATCAGTAGGTATTCCTAAATACTTACCACATCTCTGTAAAACAGGTACCCTTAATTCGCGAGCCAAGTTTTCCTATAGAGAAATAGGACAAGATGGGCTGAAAAAAACACTAGATTTATTGCGGTTAATAGTTTGTCTAGTGGCCAGACAATACTGGTTTAACAGATTAGAAAGATTATGGCATTCCATCAAGGTACCATCAAGAAAAAACACAACATCGTTGGCAAAAAATAGATGTGATAAAGTAGGACACCATTGATTCAACTTAATTCCCTTGAGAAAACCCATTTCGATAGCATTTTGGATTAGAAAGGATAATAGATTGGCTATGAGAATAAACAAATAAGGGGATAAAGGATCCCCATGTCGAAGCCCTCTAGTGGGATGAAAATTCTGCAAATAATCACCATTCATTTTAACACATAATGTTGTTGTTGAGATGCACTGCATAACTAATCGGACCTAGTGGGAATGGAATCCTAATCTGAGTAAATAATCCTTGAGAAAATCCCATTCAACACGGTCATACGCTTTCTGCATATCCAATTTAAGAACAGCTTGAAAATGACACTTCCTTCTTCTTGACTTAAGCTGATGAATAACTTCCTGGACTAATAAAACATTGTCTTGAATATGTTTGCCGGCCACAAATGCACATTGTTCCTCAGAAATTAAGGTTGGCAGCATAATTTTTAACCTGTTAGCAAGCACTTTAGATATAATCTTATAAGCATAGTTGCACAAGCTAATGGGGCGATATTGATCTAAGTTTTCTGGGTTTGGGGTTTTGGGAATCAAAGTAATATCAGTTCAATTTAACTCAGAAGGTAATAAGCCAGAATGAAAGAACTGTTGGACTGCCTGAAATAGATCCACTTTAATAACATCCCAATGAGAGTGATAAAATAATCCGTTCAAACCATCCGGACCTGGGGCTTTTGAGACACCTAATTGAAATGTAGCTTCTTTAACTTCTTCAAGTGTCACCCGTGCTATAAGAGTTTCGTTCATATCTGAAGTGACCACCTGCTGACACTGCTCTAAAATCTGTTCATAACAACGAGGGCCTGAAGTAGTATAGAGCTGTGAAAAGTAATTGGTAGTCATCTCCTTTAGCTTGCCAGGATCCCCAACCCATACCTGACTTTCATCACGCAACAAATTAATATGGTTTCGTTGTCGTCTTTGGATTGTGGTAGCATGAAAGAATCTAGTATTGCAATCTCCCCATTTTAACCAATTTATCCGAGAACGCATCGCCCAAAATTGTTCTTCCCTCTGCCAAACTTTTTGAAGCTCCTCTTTTAAAGTTCTGACCCGTGATTGATCCAAGGAAGTATTGTGCTGATTTGTCAGTATTTCCAACTGATGCTCTAATTCTGTCACATGTTGTCTGTTGTGCGAGAATTTCTTACGACTCCAACGGGACAAAGCAGCAGCAACTACTCGAAACTTAACCGAGAGAGTGGAATCCTGCACCGAAACAGTGCCGGGAGTTGTCAATAACGATCTACACTCGGCATCCCGATTCCGAAAGCTTCAAAGGTAAAACGCCTCTGTCTTCGAACAACACGAGCTATAGAATCTAACACTATTGGACCGTGATCGAGCCTATAACGGGAAGAGCGAACACTTGTGCATTAGGGAAGGTCACACGCCATTCAATATTGCATAATGCCCTGTCAAGGCGCTCCTTCACTAAAGCATCCCCATCTCGGTTGTTCGTCCATGTGAAAGCACAGCCATGAGTGGAGATCGAAGGGAGTTTGAGAAGTTCAACGTTGGCACTTCTCGTTTTTAACGTCAAAAGACCAAAAAAGAAACAAAACAACCTTCTCCTAAGTGCAAAGTACAGGACTCTATTGAGCCAATTAAATGTTGATTGCCATGACCTTTTACTGTTTTGAGCCGCTCCACGCATCTTCCGGATAATCAGATTTATAATATCACATGTGGAAAGGATCATACTTATTGAACTCATAAAGAAAATATGTGTTGGGAATGTCGGATCCCAAAACCGGATTCGACACTAAATCGAACCCCTAAAACGAATGCGGAAGACAAGCCCGGGAAAATCACGTATCACCGATCCTAAAGCACACCACGGATTCGAGCGTACCTTGTTAGCCACAGATTAAACACCAATGCCGATAAGAAGAAGAGAATTTGGCCCTGTTCGATCCGATGACGTCAATTGGCTTTGGAAAGAAGATGGCGTCGCCGTTTGCGCACTTTTTCTTTTGGAGGGAAAGAGGGAGAGGAACGTACGTTCGTTATACCAACGGTATGTTCCTCCCTCTCTCTTTCTCCTTTTATACGTTGCCTCCAACAAAGGAACGTACCCCTTCATCCATGGGCCCTAATCTTGTGGGCCGGGCTTTTAGGCCCAACATGGGCGGACGGGCCTTGAGCCCATCACATAAAACCATCATCTCCCACTCGCACATGGTGGGCTGAACAGGATTCTCTTTACCTCTCTTCAACATTCATACCGGTGAATAATCCGTGCGACCAGCATACTTTGAGAGCTCGTTGCTATACATCTCGTTAGGAATATATAGCAGCTCATAATGGGCATCACATCCCGAGTAGATTTAGTATGCAGTTCCCTAGATCGATCGATCACATTTATATCTCTCTTGATCTCTTTCAAACAATGATATATATATATATATATATATATATATATATATTGTATTCACAATTATGATTATCCCAAAGACGGTCATAATTGGTTAACCAAAGGAGTACAAAACTACAATGTGATTCTCCATATTCGATCTTCCTCTTTCCTTCAAACTCTCAATTTCAGTTCAGCTTGCTTTTCTAGAAATGTCCCATTAGATCGAATCAAACTCATGACCATTGGCAACATACTAAGATAGCAAACACTAAATAGAAATCTTGAGAATAAGTAAGAGTCATGAGGGGACTAAAAAATTGAGGAACTCTTTTCCTCAAGAGTCTCACACGACATAAAAGTTGAGATCATACTTTTGCCACTCTTATTGGTCGTCTCATGCATACGTAGTATGAAATACGTATTACGGTATTAACTCCTTTCCCATGGAGCGTATGTCTACACCTTCAATACCGTACAGATGATAGTTCGGACATACCCAATGTCTAACTTGAGTTCACGTATCTACTCATTCACAAAATTCATCAGAACTCACATCTGGCATCATAGACAGATAAAGTAAAATATGTGGGGTATTTTACTTTCGGACATAGTAAGTATTATATCCTCATCTTAACACCCAGTTAAGGCGATATACGTATTTTAAGCTTGAGCTCTCGATTATCACCTAGATAATAAGCTTAAAAACAATCTCATCTCTATTTATCACACAGTAAATAGAGGCGATTACCCGTATGAGTGGGCTAATCTTATATCTGTCCGACATACTTTCTTAACTTAAAGCAATGCACTGAGCATTAAGATGCATAAAGATCAAACAAAGATTCATAGGCATTAATGATGAAAACACAAATTCATCAAATGCGAACACTTAGGGAAATTACAATATTCAGTACATCGCCTCTACGCAATCCTAGAGATTTCATATGGCCACAAAACACATCTCTAGGTATTGGCTTTGTCATAGGATCTGCTACCATTCTATGCGTAGTATGTACTCTAAGTTCACATCTTTTCGTGCAATCATATCCTTGACTAAATTATACTTGGTATCTATAGGTTTGGTCTTACCATGATATTTTGGATCTTTAGTGTACGCTTTTGCTGCTTGGCTATCACAGTTAACCAACAATGAATCTGCAGCACTTCCAATAACACCTAAATGATCCAATAATCTCTTAAGCCAAACATCTTCTTATACTGCTGCCGATAATGCCACGAACTCAACTTCCATCGTGGACAAGGCTATACACTTTTGTTTCTTACTTCTCCAACATATGGTGCCATTATTCGGTAAGAAAACAAACCCGGTAGATTTTCTTTCATCTAAATCTCCTCCTCAATCAGATCGAATAGCCTTTGAGTTGCGAGATCATTTCCTTAATAACTCAGCATATAATCAGCAGTCCCCTTTAGATACCTCAGTATTCTCTTAACAGCTTTCCAATGTGCTTGACCTGGATTGGATTGGTATCTGCTCACCATTCCAACTGCAAAACATTTGTCAGGTCTTGTACACATCATAGCGTACATCAAGCTCCCAACAGCACTAGCATAAGGAACATGTTTCATTTGTTCTTTCTCTTGTGGAGTCCTTGGACACACTCTATGGCTCAATCCTTCACCTTTTGCAATAGGAGTGTCTATGGGTTTACAATCTTGCATACGAAATCGTTCAAGAACCTTGTTTATATATTTTTCTTGCGAAAGAGACAACGATCTCTTCGAACGATCTCTTGAAATCTTAACTCCAAGAATGTATGCAGCCTCACCCATATCCTTCATCTCAAAGTTGGAAGACAACCAACTCTTGACAGTATTAACAAGCTCCATATTACTTCCGGCAATTAGTATATCATCAACATATAATGATATGATCACAAAATGATCCTTGGATCTTTTGATATATACACAATGTTCCTCATCTATCATTGTAAAGTCATATGCCATTATGGCATTATGAAAACGTATATAACATTGTCTCGATGACTGTTTAAGGCCATATATCGACCTGAAAAGTCGACATACCTTTTCTTCTTGGCCTTTCACTATGAAACCAACAGGTTGTTCCATATATATTTCTTCCTCTAATTCTCCATTGAGGAAAGCAGTCTTTACATCCATTTGACGTAACTGAAGATCCATACTAACCACTATTGCCGAATAATGCGAATCGAGGCAAATCTTTCTACGGAGAAAATGTTTCCTCATAATCAATTCCTTCTGTTGATTATACCCCTTCGCCACAAGGCGAGCCTTATGCCTTTCTATCGAGCCATCAGCTTTTCACTTTATTTTGAGAACCCACTTGTTCCCAATAGCTTTGTGACCTTTTGGAAGATCAACCAGTTCCCTGACTGGTTTGACTTCATTGACTCCATTTCCTCTTCCATTGCATGAATCCATTTTTCCTTACTAGGGCAATTCAGAGCCTCATTAATATTTCTTGGCTCATCCTCATCTTGCGGAGCAATCATAAAAGTTTCCCCTTCAATGTCAAAACGTCGACGGGGAATACTTTGGCGACTTGTTCGCCGTATTGGAGATTGTACACTTTGCACATCATTCCCCATTATGCTCCCACTAGGATTAGATAATGATGACGTCGTCTCATCATGTGGTTGCAATTGAGAATGAGTTGAATTCAATTCATCACTTCTCATATTACTCCCATTTGGACGAACTCCACTAATATCATTATCTTGATCCAAGATTACAAATAGGGAGTAATCTGCCCCTATTTCGCCCTTCTTAGGAAATTCATCCTCTAAGAATGTGACATCCCGTGATTCATATTCAGTTATACTCCCACTTTCCTGCTCACCTACGAACACATACCATTTTGAGTGTTCGGAGTATCTCATTAAAATACTCATCTTTCCTTTGGGACCCTATTTTCCAAACTTGTGAGAGGACTCATGAGTATAGGCAGCACAACCCCATGGCTTAAGAAAACTTAAGTCCGGTTCTCTACCTGTCCATAACTCATATGGAGTGGAAGTAACTGATTTTGGAAGGCACCCGATTAAGTATATAGGCAGCATTAACAACGCATCACTCCAAAAAGTGATAGGTAAGTTAGCATGCGCCATCATGGACCTAACCATTTTTAGTAGGGTTCAGTTTCTTATTTCCAAACACCATTTTGTTGAGGAGTATATGGAATAGACAATTGTCTTTCTATTCCTTTTTCATCACATAATTTTCTGAACTCATCAGATAAATATTCTCGACCTCGATCGGATCTCAATACTTTTATTTTTCTTGTCTAATTGATTTTCTTCCAAGTTCATAAACCTTTTGAAACAACTTAATGCTTCAAATTTATGAGAAATCAAATAGACATATCCGAATCGAGTATAATCATCTATAAAAGTGATGAAATAAACAGCCCCATGCCTTCCTCTCACATTCATTGAACCACGAGACGTCGAATGGATTAAATGCAGAGGAAATTCAGCTCTTTTACCTTTTCCAAATGGTTTCCTTGTCGTTTTCCCTACTAGGCAATGCTCATATATGGGCAAATCGACTTTTTCAATGTTGCCCAACAAGCCCTCTTTGGCCAGTCTATTCATATGTTGTTGGCCAATATGACCAAGTCTAGCATGCCACATAATAACATCATTATCATATTAAGTAGAAGACGTGAAACAAGGGAACAACAAATATTGACATCACCACAGTCAACATTTAGTACAATAAAACCATCTAGAAAGTGACCACAACCATAGTAGTTTGTAGCCAAATACAAATCTACACCGCTATTACGGAAGTTCACACTAAAACCAAGCTCAACCAACATCAAAACAGACACTCAAATTTCGACGAATCTCCGGAGCATATAGAATATCATGTAGGAACAGGGGCGTCCATCACGCATGTTCCATTGGCAGTGTGCCAATTCCTTTAACTCTCAGCTCTGGAGTTATTTCCTACATAGATCCACTTAGTTCCAGTTGGTATCGTCGGAATTCCACGAAGGATTCTCTATCCTTCGCTACATGGTCTGTCGCTCTTGAATCTACAGTCCACAAAGGATTGGATTCAGCCAATAATACAGAACTTGACACATAAGCAAAGTTCTCAAATGTACAAGAGGTGTTTACCTTTTTCGGCTCACAACAATTGCGAGCATAGTGACCCTTCTTGCCACAATTGTAACACCTCACCCTTGACATTTTCTTCACTTGAGGACGTTTTCCTCTCTTGTGTTGGTTAACTCTTGATTTCTTGCAACAAGGACTTGATCCTTTGCAATCCCACATATTGAACGAATCAATACGCTTGCACTTAGAGCTCAAAGCCCTTTCTGAGCTAGAACCAGCATAGCAAATATCTATTTTCGACTCACATGCAGTTAAGCGGTCCTCTACCAGCTCAAGGTGGCGCACAGCATCCTCAAGATCTTCCATAATATGGTCAAGAGCTTCTAGTGCTTCTTGCTTTTCCAGCACATATTGAATCTTCTTATTCAATATTTCACAATTGTTGCCGTCCATATCAGCAATTACGTTCTTAGTTGCTGAAACCATCGATCTGAACACATCAGACATATATGCACGAATAGTTAATGCCTATCATTTATGCATCCACTTTGCACAGACCCATCATATCAATGAATAATTTCAAGTAAGGTTTCAGAATCAAAAGGTCACTACGTTTCCAATCATCCTCCAAAAATCCTAACTTAAAACTATTATTAATATAATTGTCTTATGCAAAATAAATTCTATGAAGTTACAAAAACTTCTATGAACTACCCACAATGATCAACAATAACGAAAAGCAAATAATATCTAACATCCAATAGAATAATAATGCTTTCACATAATACAACAATCAATTACACTAAGTAATATATTCAAAGAAGAAATATCAACATAGAAAGAGATATTCACACTTAAAAAAAAATATCTCAAACTAATCTAAGAAATAAATAGAGAATGTCCCTTCTAATCGATCAATCAAAATATATGAAAAATTTGTAGGCACATTTGCCAACCATGGAAAAACTTTTGGAGAGCTCTCATGTCGCCTCCAAGGCGCATTCACTCTGCGCCATGTGGTGCTCAATCTAAGAGTTGAAGTTTTGGTTAACTCAACCCTATAGTACTCTCTAACAAAAGCTACCATTAGCCTCCTATAACCCGGGACCACGTTGACCTCCCATAGCCGATCTAACACAGCTTGCCATTCAGGTGGAAGAGTGTTCATCAAAGCCGGCACCTTCTCAAAATCCGGCATAAGATAACCATTACAGATGATTTCTTGTATCATCTGATTGACCCTGACCACGTGTGATACTAAATCACAGTCATGCCACCGATAATCAGCTAACTCTGTCATCAGCCTTTTAAGTCTTGCTTTTCCTTCGTCCGTTCTCGGGATTGCAGGTATCCGTTAAAAACGCATCATAGTTCCCGCAACAAATGCGGAACTAAAAATGGATCACTTATAATCCACAATGAACATAAGGGAAAATACATAATTTTCCATGATTCATGCAACAAATGCACAATTAAAAATGGATTACCTATAACCCACACAGACATAATTGAAAAAGAAACAAATTCCTTTTTTTTTTTTTTGGTCAACGGTCAATGATCGGTCAACGGTCAACGGTCGTCGGTTAACCGTCAACGATAGTCAACGGTCAACGGTCGTCGGGCTTGCCGGTCGGACCGGACGGGCCGGTTGGACCGGGTCGGACGAACCAACCGGCACGTGCCGCGCGTGCGTGGGATGACGTCACGCAGACATCATCCGGCACGTGCCGCGCGCGTGCGTGGGATGACGTCATGTAGACGTCATCCGGCACGTGCGCGGCATGCGCCAGGCTACAATACGAGTCGGGTTGGGTCTCCGTCGGGTCGGGTCGCCGGCGGGTCGGGTTGCCGGCCGGTGACCGGCCGTCCAACGGTCGTCGGCGATGACGTCATCGATGACGTCATCCCGGCGGTTACCGTGACGTCACGGTGACGTCGCACGCGTTGGTTCGCCGACCGGCGCGTGCCGGTTCGCCGGCGGCAGCGTCGTGCACGCGCCGGTCCGGCACCGGCGCGTGTGGCGCACGCGCTGGCCGAGCCGCGCCGGGCGCGTGCGCCCACGCGCAGCGGCTTCGGCCGCGCGTGTGGGCGCGTGCGGCGTCGGACGGCGACGTTCGACCCGTCGACGGACTCGTCTCGACGAGCTCTTTCACCCTATGCCTTCAGATATTGATTTCGACTTACTGAAACTCGAAAAAATGGATGAACAGTGCTCGGGTGTCGGGATTTCTCGCCCCGATCCGTGTCGGCCGAATATTTTCGCGAAAAATCAATCATAAAACATCAAAGGGGTCGGGAAAACATGAACTAGGGCTCGATACCATTGTTGGGAATGTCGGATCCCCAAAAACCGGATTCGACACTAAATCGAACCCCTAAAACGAATGCGGAAGACAAGCCCGGGTAAAATCACGTATCACCGATCCTAAAGCACACCACGGATTCGAGCGTACCTTGTTAGCCACAGATTAAACACCAATGCCGATAAGAAGAAGAGAATTTGGCCCTTTTCGATCCGATGACGTCAATTGGCCTTGGAAAGAAGATGGCGTCGCCGTTTGCGCACTTTTTCTTTTGGAGGGAAAGAGGGAGAGGAACGTACGTTCGTTATACCAACAGGTATGTTCCTCCCTCTCTCTTTCTCCTTTTATACGTTGCCTCCAACAAAGGAACGTACCCCTTCATCCATGGGCCCTAATCTTGTGGGCCGGGCTTTTAGGCCCAACATGGGCGGACAGGCCTTAAGCCCATTACATAAAACCATCAATATGATGCTCGAAGCTTTTGATTTGGGCCAAATAATCCAAAAATTGAGATAAGGCATGCATTTTATATTCGTAGGATTAAAATATCCCCACCTTTCAAACAATTCAAAGAAATATATGAACTTTCACTTGTGAAATTAACGGCAATAATGTGTAGACTCATTAGCAAGACGAAAAGATGTTTCTTGCGACTACAAAACGACGTCATTCGTGAGTCCTCTAAATCAAGGACTCATCTGTTTTGGCCAAAAAGAGAGAAATGAGCAATCCCAAATTGAAAGAGGTAGGGTTCTTGAATTGAATTATTTCTTTTGCCAAATCGAAAATTAGTTTAACTACTTATTATTCCCTCTTTTATAGTTTCATTTAGATTTTTCAAAATTTACCATAGAACTCATTAATATTTACCTGTGGATAAGCACATTAATAATATCATAACTTTAGTACAATGCTTGCTTTGGTGTTATAATTTTCCAAACGATCATTTAAATGTCATAATTTGAAAAAAAAATCGATAACTATAAGTTCTATCGATGATTTTCCTACTATGAAAATTCTATGTGGCATTAGTTTGATATAAAATTAGACAGGGTGGCTCACCCAAAATTAATTCCAGATAAGATTTTCTAGCATGAAAGCTTTGCTATAACTTGAGTGATATGTTTTGAAAGTTATGACACTTAAATGATTGCTTGAAAAGTTATCGCATGAAGATGATCATAGGAAATTTTTAATACTTTAAGTATCCATTTCCCTATTAACTTGATATTTCATATGAATTATATGAATGTCAGGCTCATTAATGTTAATGTTTCGGAAATGGGAAAATGGAGAGAATAAATTTGAATGGAAAATCTAGAATTTTCCAAAAATTTTGGGAGAAGAGAAGGAAGAGTAAAAATAAATAATGGGTATTTTCTGCTCTCATGGTGCTTCCAAACATAGCAGGGAAGAAACAAAATAACATTCTGACAAAATACAGAGAAATAATTGTATCAACCCTCAAATTGGGTATATCATGGGATCCACTTAATGAAGAGTCAGGTCAGACTCAATAATGTCTCCAAGAGTAAGAACAAGATCGACCTTTCAAACAGGTGAATTGGATGGTGTTTGAATTTGTGTCAAATTGAAAATTGTCTGACTCAAATTAATTCATTTAATCCGTTTTGAGTAATTTATCATGCAATATAAATCTTGTCATCCATATACAACTCGACCCATATTATTAAGGCACTTCTATATTTAACTCAATCTAAGAAACTCATACACAAATCGAAGTAAGAGAATTGAGTGAATGAGGAGGGCAAGAGAGATTTAGAGTTCACTTGATTTTAACTAAGTTGTGAACCCATTTATTACTAACTCATCTACTGCATATAACTAATTCATATAATAACTCACTCTATCAAATATAGGTCAAAAAATAGATCTATATCCCAATTTGAAAAGTCTAGTTCATAGACAACATCAGACATTATTTAAGTTGACGACACTACACATCCGTAACACCTTTGATTGGAAGGTTTACAGATTTATGGTGTGTTTAGAAACCATTCTATTCCCAAGAACCATTTCCGCTCAGAAATGATTTTTTTTTTATCATGCATTTGGTAGGTTTCTTAAAATTTTTTAACTTTTTTAATTTTTAATACTTTTTTCTATTTTTTATTATTTATTTCTTTTTTCTTTTTTCCTTTTCCTTTCTCTTCTTCTTCCTCCTTCTTTGTGGCCTTGGCTAGTAATCGACTAAGTAAGGTCCAGTGAGCTCACCGAAGCCTCGCCAGGCCACCAGCTAGGCTCGTTGGGCTAGGCAAGGTCAAGCCATACCGGTGGCTAGGCGAAGCTCGCAAGCTCGCTAGACCTCACCCAACTGGTCTTCGGCAATTGCTAGTGGCAGCGATGGCCAACAATGGCTAGTGACCACCTAGGAGGAAGAAGAAGAAGAAGAAGAAGAAGAAGAAGAAGAAGAAGAAGAAGAAGAGGAGAGATGGAGAAAAGAAGAAAAGAAAAGAGAAAAATAAGTTGGGCTTGATTTTGGAATTGTTCTCAAAAAAAAAAAAAAAAACAACTTTTTTTTTTTTACTTCTACAAATCTATCCCGGGGAACAAAAAATTTACTAAACGAATTTCTGTTTCAAATCTATTCCCCGAAACAAAATAATATAATAAATTACTATTTAGCATGTTAACAAATGCGCCCTTAATTGTACAAAATCTTTTTATTAACTCCTCGTTTATGAACGGATGAAATGATGTAATAAGATAAAACAATGTAAAATGGATTATGAGAAAAATATAATATGAATTAATTCAAAAACAACTGTATTTGTTGACATAATGGAATTGCAATTTATCTTTGTACACTATGAATTTATGGTTTCGAGTTGCTACATCTACTAGCAAATTAGTCGAGTGTCTTTCTTTACCATGTTAAATTCAATTTCATACAAAAGTTACAAAATCCAAGATTTAGCTAATGATCCTTAACCCATAAATCCACTTGCCCTCCTTAATAACTTATTCTCGTTTCTCTTCATTGATTCCCACCTCCCCCATGTTAATGAAAAATTAATAATACCACAATTTTCATTTTTTATTTCCTTTTTCATTCCGTTCCATTCTAATTAACCAAACGATTTCACGATTGGGAACTAAGCCTTTTTTATTCCGCTGGATTCATTCTTGATTATCCAACAAACATTAAGATTTCTACTCCTTCCAACCATCGCCTCCGACGGTGGACAACACAGT
The DNA here is from genome assembly GCA_017140595.1 of Eucalyptus curtisii. Classification (NCBI taxonomy): domain Eukaryota; kingdom Viridiplantae; phylum Streptophyta; class Magnoliopsida; order Myrtales; family Myrtaceae; genus Eucalyptus; species Eucalyptus curtisii. Next base: position 27,933,015 of record CM029504.1, on the reverse strand, counting down.
GATGCCTCCGGCATTCAATCTTTTCACTATCAAGATAGTTACCACTTTCGTGAAATGTTACCAATTCATGAATTTCACAAATGCAGCTCCTCCTCATCTAAGAACAATGAGGGGGATCTCCTGTCCTTACCAGCAAAAGCAACCACAAAACATCGATGCATCAAGGGTTGGGTCATCTTCCTCGTCAACTAGCCTCTTTAATGAAGTAGAGTCAAACAGGACAGGTTGGAGTAGTTTGGAATAATGATGGGCGTGATTGAAACAAACTCATTCGCACCCCTTGCGTTGTTCAACATCGATTTGTTTCCCTCATTTATTAACTCCTTTGAAAACATAACTAATTGAGGAAGACAAGTTGCAGTGAGGCCCTCGTTTTTGGGCATGTTGTCCTCTCAGCCCCAAGAGTCCACGTGAAACATTAATTCCTATAGCTACAGAAACTTTGTATTGAATCAAAAATGATCTTGTTGCAAGCATTATCTACTTCAACTTCAAAAGATCACGCAGTAGCCACTAGCAAAAGGTAGGTAAGATTCGTTGACTCTCTCATATTCTATTCGAGGGATATATATCATGATATGCTGTTGATTGCACAAGGCAAAAAATGATCTTGATTAGCTAATTCCCCTCGAGAGAGATCCACAAATAAAGGGGTCAAGCTATTTTTAATGAAATGCCAAAGGTCAAAGATTTGATGAGAGTGGTTTGCTACGAACAACCGAACCTAGTTGAGCTCTAGGAGGTCAACGATACAGCTAACTCTTTCGTCTAATTTATGGGAAGCTTGAAATTCAGTGAGATGGGTTTTTTTATTGCCATCCATAGAGATCAAACTTAATAGAGTTCAAACTTAATATTTATTCTGCAACTCTATATAGTTTTTCATTTTTTGTACTTCTCTTCTGTATTTTGATAAACTCTAAGGACATGCGCTAGGCTTGTTCACAACGTAAGCAAAAATAGTTAGGTGATCCTATTTAATATGCGACGTGAAAAATAAAGTCGATCATATCTGAGGATAATTCATAGCTTGAACAATTTTTCGTGACCGCCAAAACTGACCACATCATTATCCTTGTATTAATGCTAGGGTTTCAAAGGATTATTGTTCCTTGCAATGTTCCTTATCTCTAACACTACTAATTAATCATATTATAGAACGATCGTACATGTCAAAAAATATGGAAAAGAATTGTAAGTTTGTTCCGCACATGAGCTTTGAGATTTCATATCCAAAGAATTCCAACTTACTCTTCCACCAATGACCGCATTGTATTATCTTTAATATCCCAAGACCTACTAAAATAACGCTGAAGAAACTATAACGATTAAGGACAAAATCTACTGAATTAATTATTAAGTCGTAATCAGTTGAAAACTATACCTTGACAACAATGTCAGCCACTTCATTAACTCGGAATTACTCAGTTTTGAAGCAATTAATTAGGCCGTCTATCATGAGCCTTGAAGTCTCCAACGCAATTCTTCCCAGGACTTTCTTGCTTGATCATGGTCGTATTCAATGAAAGACATTATCATTTCCATGACACATCTCCTCTTACCTTGAAAATTTCTGTGGAGAATAGATCATTTCAGGTGTGAGGACTTGGACTTTTCTCTCATGGAGTGATTAGAAGAAACCAATTTGTTGAAATGCTCGCTTGCACACTTGAATCGATAGAATTACATTTGTGTCATGCATGACATCAAATGTTACCCAGCTCTTGATAAGCAAATAAGTGGTCTCTTTTAATGGGTTGATGAAGGGTGAAATCTAAGATTGACGAGAAAAGAAAAAAAAAAAAACTCTTTGATATCACTGAGAAAATTTAGATGGTGAGAAGACAATATATAGATTGAGTCTATGGATGAGATAGTGGACAGAACCAATCACATGGCCGATACTATATAATTATTCTATTTTTTCGTAGGACCTAGCATGGGTTTCACAAACTCCCGAAAATCGATCAGCATAACCTATTAAATACTTGTCGGGGAACTTCTGGTAAAATTAAGATGAGACCTAATACTTGACCTAAATTTTGCTGATGATGAACACATGATGTTTCACCCGAACATTAGAGTATAAATTGATCTTGCGATGATAAAGGAAAAGAAAACCAAGGCGGCAAAAGATAAGAGTCAGGCAGGCAGACTTATTTCGTGGATATTTATATTAGTTTAGGCTGTTAGACCATCAAAAGTTTTTTTGGTGTCTTGCATCGGAGTTTTGGGTGGTGTTGGACTTTTGCTATTAATGTTCAGTTGTGGAAACTTTGGTTCTCTTCTATCGGCGCACACACACACACCGCCCAACCGTGCAATGAATAAAGCCACCTTCCTTCTCTCTCTCTCGTTCAAGCTTTTTGAAGGAAGCAGCTCTCTCCCTCCTCACTTCTCTTGTATAAAATGATCACAGATGTTCAGTTCGGCCACCAACACTGCGAAGTCCATGGTGTAATTTCGAGCATAGGCGGTCCATATGCCGGCCTCAACTTAACCGGCATCGTGAGACCCTCACCAATCGGTCGCAATGTTGAACTAGAAGAGCCATATCCTCTCCCTTTAGGCTGGCAAAAGTTCCTTGATCTCAAGGTATAGCACAACCCCTCAGCCCATTACAAGTCGTTTCTTTGCTACTTCCTGCTCCGGGTTTCCTATTAGGTCTAATTTTACTGGAGAAAATTGTGTTACACCATCACCATTTGATCATGATATAGATATAGATATTCAATTATCATAACTAGTTCATCCCCACATGCCCGAGTTGAAAATTGTTCTCTTGATGGACGTAAACCTTACGCAAATTATTATTTGATAAATATCTTTGATACTGGGTTGTCAATGGAGATTTCGGTTTTCATAATTGTATCAGTAATCTTTCTACAAGATTATATTGGATATACATGAGTCAATCGCTTTCTTGGGGTATGTACATGCCAGACAGGAGAGATTTATTACACAAAGGCTAGAGAAGATATGAGTTGCCGTGCCGCCGGCAGTGGAGCCGAACTTGACTTGAAGCTCAACCTTTCCCCTCCAATGGTAAACCCTATCATGGAGTATCCAGCTGAATCCTTAACCGTGTCCCCGTCTTCAAGCTCGTGCCTGTCGCTGGAGGTGAACGTGGACGAGTTTTCATCACTCGCCTGCTCTAGCGATAACAGCCCAGCAGTCATGCCGATGATGCTAGTCGGGTGTCAGCGGTGCCTCATGTACGTGATGATCTCAGAGGAAGGATACCTCGAATGCCCCAAGTGCAAGAGCACTGTTTTGCTCGATATCTTGCATGGTAAACCAAAGGTTCTGGATTACCCCAAGTTCGATAAAAAGGCATCTTGAAGGTTCACTTGACGCTAAGGAGAGAAAAGAAGAAGCAAAATCATACAAAAACTCGTCTTGAATGACGTTCTTAGTTACTTCTTAGTAGGAGTATGAATGATCTTCATACTATCTTCTATGTTTTCTTTCTCTTCCCTTTGGATAAACGGTACACCCTGGGATCGATTGATAAAAAACAGAGAGCAAATGGGAGTATGCTTTCTCTGAATAAAACCATCTTTATATATATTTTTCTTATTTTTCTTCTGTTCTTTTGGGATTATCATAAGATTGATCATAAGGCTAAATATTCCTTGATTTTTTGCTCACGAATTTTTATTGGGAAGCGCTGTTTGTGTGAGTAGTGTCGTTAGAGAAGGCAAGAAGCCTTGTTGTTGGCATCAACTATTCTAAATATGCAAGAATTTGATGTCAGGCTACCATCTTGATTAATCAAGTTGCTAACCCACAATGCATCAATCAGTATATAGACTCTCATAATTCCTTGGTAGTCAGGGGATATTGTGCTACTGTTTCCGAGACAAGATTTTGGTTTCGTTGAATTAATAAATCCATGGTTGTCAGGCTTGAGTTTTTAGAGAACAAGCTTATTTGTGCGGTTTATATATATGTCACATACAAGTTCTTTTTTTGGAACTCTTTTCAAGTGCTTACGACACATTACTAACCATTGTAAGATACGATGCGCATGAATCCCATGTCAGACAGATCCAAATCAAGCTGAGGAAAAGAAACGTTGGAGAGAGAGAGAGAGAGAGAGAGAGAGAGAAGGTGATCATTTAGAGGCGTGATCAACGAGGTTGCTTGTGGATGAAGCGTGAAACTGGAATCGTGGGGCGAGGGCTGTTTTCTCAATCATCACGGTCACGAGCAAATGATATGACCAGCCCACGGGAAGCCTGCCTCGTGCACTTGAGAGAATGATTGGGGCCTCGTTCTCAAATTGATGGGCCTATCTCCCTATTCATTCACTTGAGAGCGAGAGAGAGAGAGGTTGACCGCCCGGGGTGATATTTAATTTTTTTTTTTACACTCACTAAGTTAACTATGCCTATATCTCAGCTCCGCTAAATATGGAACACCCTATATTATCATGTTAAAACGTGTGCTAATAAGCGTCGGAAATTGCCATCTCTCTCCACATTATTGCTTGCCAACGACAGCGCTCGCTCATCGTCGCCTCGAGCTTTGTGCAAGTTTCTTTGACCTAACTTTGCATTTGCCCGCGTGGTTGTTTGCGCCGTGCGTTCTGTGGTTCTTTTCTCCCGACCAGTTATTGAGCTCCCAAAATATGCAAGTGCTGCCTCGATGGACAACCCTACTAGATGTCGTCACCTCCTCGATCGACCCGACGGTGGAAGAAGGTGTCCACTTTACATTCAAGAATATGGAGTAGCTTCTACGACAATAACGGAGGATGTAGAGGAGCCTTAGCTTCGACGATGGCGGTGTGGCATGAGTGTATCTTCGAAGAAATTATCTCTAGAGTTTCAAGCATTCAATTGTGGTTTCTAAAGAGAAGACGAAAACAAGAGAATTTAAAAATGAGACTAGAAACCTTCTTCGAAGCTTTTTTTCTTCGGATTTGGTCCAAGCCGCGTTCTTAATTCCCTCGTCTCTTAATCATCAAACGAAGTCATTGCGCCAGCAATCACGGTTTGCACGAGGGACGATGGGCCCCACTTTAACAACCTTTATACACCACAGGAAGATTCCTAATGCTGCAGCATATTGCCGTTCCACTTGCCGATTTTATTTAATTCCGCCTTGTCAAATGCAACACAGCGCTGTAAATATATATTTTTTTAAAAAAAATACCACATTAGAAAATGTTTCGCAGCGTTTAGTGCTCAATTGCACTAAAGTATCTGTAACGTTCCATGGTACAATATTGTACCATATAGAATTCAAGGTCATTTGAGGGACGCATGATAACAATTATGTTTCTTTGTTTTTTTATTTTATTTTTTTTGTTTTTGGAAACAGGTTTGAAACAGAAATCCATTTGATGACATAATTTTATTTTTCTATTTCAAAAATAAATTTGTAGTCTAGAAATAAGGGTGGAACAGAAATCAAAAATAAAACTTTTTTACTAATTTATTTCTTGAACAAAATGAGAAATAAAAACTTTTCTCATCGCTTACCCTCGTTACTAATTGCCCGCCCACCTGCCCACCACTCTCCATCCATCGCCCGCCATCCGTCGCCGATTACACTACCCGCCCGCCACCACCTACTCGAGAGAGAGAAATTTTGTATCGTTATCAATCAAATTTTACTCTAGGAATAAAAATTTTGCATTGTTATTAAATGCGTATTTTTACTTAGAAACTTGTCTAGGGAATAGAAATTATAAAATCAAATTTTGGCTGGAAATCGATTTCTGGAACAAATAGTGTAGCCCACGTATCCTGATTTCAAGTCCACCTTATATTATTATAAATGTATTGCAACTATGAGTTTGCTAAAAAATGTATCCATAGTACTTCATGCTTTAAAGCTGAGTCATCTCGAATCTTGGAGGGATGGCTAGTCAAAAGCTATTGCAATGCTGATTCAGAATGCTCGCTGAATTAATTTATTAGAATTACGTCGTCCCTTTTTAAAAAGAGAAGTCATTGTGGAGAAATTATACTAACCATTTTCTTCATGCATCAAATCGCAAAACGTAGCAGGGGAATGCTCCTAAGCGATTTAAGCTCATGTAGATTGGCTTCTCATGTTGGGTGATGCTTGAATTGAGGGCCATCCAAGATTCTGTCTCGAAAGGTGACTTATAGTAAATGGGAGGATTACCAAAAAAGTCCTAAACCCTATTGCAATTGTGCCAATTCAGTCCTAAACTTTTTTTTTTGTCAATTTAGTCCTAAACATTTTACAATTGTGCCAATTCAGTCCATCCAGCCAAAATTGGCCGGCCGGCCGACAGACAATTTTTTAATATTTTTTTTATTTTTTTCGAATTATTTTTTAATTATCTTTTTTTTTTGAATTTTTTTTCACCATCTTCTTCCTCGGGCGGCGCCGCCGGCCGGAGGAGGGCCGGTAAGGTCAACCTCGCCGACAACCGGCGAGGCTCGCCCCACCGGCCACCGGCAAGCGCGAGCCTCGCTTGGGCGGGCGACGGCGGCCCTCGCCGAGATCTGGCGATGGCGGCCTCGCCGTCGCCGAGGCGAGGCTCGCCTTCGCCGGTGGTCGGTGGGGGCGAGCCTCGCCCGCCAACGGCGAGGCCGCGGCGCCGCCCAAGGCGAGGCTCGGCCTCACCGACGGGCGGCGCCTCGCCGGTCACCGGCGAGGTCAACCCTCACCTTGGGTCGGCGAGGCTACCATCGCCGGATCGGCGAGGCCGCCGTCACCGAGATCTGGTGAGGCTCACCATGGCTGGCCGAGGTCGAGCCTCACCTTGGCCGGGCGACGGCGGCCTCGCCATCATTGGGCGAGGTTCGCCTTCGCTAGTGGCCAGCGGGGGCAAGCCTCGCCAGTGACCGGCGAGTCTGACCTCGCTGGCCCTCCCCTCCGGCCGACATCGGTTGGTCAGAGGAAGAAGATGTTGGAAAAAAAATCAAAAAATAAAAATAAAAATTTGAAAAAAAATATTAAAAAATCGTTCGCCGGCCGGCCGGCGTCCACGTCCACGTCACGGCCGACCAATTTTGGCAGGATGGACTGAATTGGCACCATTGTAAAAGGTTTAAGACTAAATTGGCCAAAAAAAAAAATTTATGACTGAATTGACATAATTGCAATAGGTTTAGGACTTTTTTGGTAATTCTCCCTATAGTAAATAGCCGTTACTAGCGCAGGAAAGAAGAGAAAAATAACACAGCTAGCTCAGAGAACAAATTACAGGTCGTCAGTGCCGCCGCCTAGGGTGGTGGTGAACAGGGTGGTGAAGGAGGAGGATGCATCTCTGATAGAGGCCTGCATGAGGGGAGGCGGGGAGGATAGTCGGTCGACGGTGGTGGCGACAATACTAAGGAGGTTGAGGAGTAGGGAGATGCTGAAGAGGGCAAAGCTAGGGTTTGGGGTGAGTAAGAGATGTGTTGAAGTGTGGTTCATACTCTTCATCAACAAGATGGCACAACAGTCTGGTTCTATGTCCTTGCGTTTTGATTTTTCTTTCTTGCTTTTCCTCTCTAATTCTTTGTGATTGTGCATCAAATCATGACAATATAGTGTACCTAATTTTCACTTAAACGTGTTTCAATTTGATTCCGGGTTTATGATCCAAACCAAACAATGAACATTTCAATGCCCCTTTGTTACAAAACCTCTCTTCTCTGTAAGAGTCCCTCTCTCTCTTGGAAGAGCTCCATCTCTATCCATGGTGATAGTGTATCCCAAGCCCTAAATCCCCAAGCCCTAAATTTCCCAAGATCAATGAATCCCAATACACCTGATGACTAAAAATTCCTCAACCCGCACACAGACCACTAATATGGATGAACCCATCGTCACAATGTAATCTCTCCTCACTGTCATCATCCGTTATCACTCATTACAACAGCCCCTTACAAGTATGGATGGAGTCTGGAATTTATGGATTTTCTGGGCAAAGAACGGTGCGTGAAATAGAGACAGTAGTGGTATTCGAGCTCCCATCATCCACGCTTTTTCGGCTCCACCACTTGGTATGTGTAGGATTTGAAGTGTTTCCATTCCCGGGTAAGTCTTTGAGGATATCCTGAATTTGCACCTGTAAAAAAGAGGTTGCAATGGAGAATGAATCAGTTAAAGAGCGTAGGTTGGCTGCACTATGTAGACGAATGGGGCAAATGTGGTCAGAGGATTTTGTAGCCAACGTGTTTGAAGAAATTCCAGAGGATAAATGGAAAGCTTGTAATCTCATACGCTAGGGAAACTATTCTCCAGGCCTAATGTAAACTTTCCGGCCTTTGTATCCACGATGAAGAAGGCTTGGAAGACTGAAAATGTAGTGTGTGAGGTAGTGCGGTCGGGACTATTTTCGTTCACTTTCGAGAGGAAGCTGATTTGAAAAGAGTCTTGGATGCTAGCCCTTGGTGTTTCTCGGGAACCCGCTCATTCTACGAAACTACAACCAAAGGTACCTATCCACAGGCATGTCTTTACTCATTGTGCATTTTGGGTGCAAGTGTTGGGAATTCCGATAATTCGAATCTATGAAAGGACAATGCTTTGAGGTGGTCGGGAAGATAGGCAAGGTGGTGGAACTGAAAATAGATGGCAAAGATGGCAGTCCGTGTAAAGTGGGAAGAGCGCGTGTAATGCTAGACTTATCACGCCCCTTATGGCCAGGAGCATTGGTGAATTTCGATGATGATCAAATATGGGTGGACTTTAAGTACGAGAGGCTTCCTTACTATTGCTATTCATGTGGCCGAATAGGCCATTATGCCACAACCTGTGAGGAAATCCCTTACGAGGAACCAAAGCCGGGGGAGGAAGTAGCTGGAAACTTCGGATTTTGGTTGAAAGCGGAAGCAAAGGAAAATAGCCCTTTCTGGAAAATGTATTATGGGGAGGAGATACCTTATGAGGAGAAAGAAATAGTTGAGGAAACTCCACCGGCTGGTACTATGAAGGTCCCGACCAAGATCGATAATTATGAAAAGCAATTGGACTATCCTATGGAAGCTCAATCTTCGAATTACTAAAGTTAAAAGGGAAAGGCATAGCTAGTGAGCCCATGGTCGTGAAAGGCAAAAGAGACACAGCTCCTCTACTTCTTCTCTCGGATTCATCATGGACGAAAACTTGATCTTTGGACAGCACAGCTACAACACACAAAAAGAGCAAGAAGGGCCATATTCCCCGGAGCAAGAAAATGAAGAGGGCAAAGAGTTACAATTTACGGGGATGGATGCAAATGCAATTGACGAGACTCGCTTCTCGAAACACCTATCCAAGTAGATAAGGGAGCGCATGAATGGGCTTTGGTGGCTAGCCCTAATAAGCCACCGGGGATAAATGAAAGTTTTGAGCTGGAACTGCTCGGGGATTGGGGTCTCGCCCGACGGTCCAAAGATCTCGAGCCCTTGTGGCTCTTGATAGACCCGACTTGGTGTTCCTTATGGAGACAAAGAACATAAAAACGGTGGTGGACAGAGTTAGGCAGCAACTTAAGTTCAAGGAGTCATTTATCATCAATCCAATTGGCACGGCAGGGGGACTAACAGTAATGTGGAATGAGGAATTAAAGGTGGAGGTAAAGGAGCATTCAAACGAGCTGATCGATATTATATGTAGGGATCCTACTTCCGGTACCCTGATGAGAGTATCCTTTCTACACGCATCTACTGATTTCCAGAAGAGGATTTCTTTATGGCAGAAACTTCGAGCAATCCACCATATCAACTCACTACCATGGATTTGCATGGGGGATTTCAATGAGGTTCTTAATTTCTGGGAAAAGGAAGGAGGACGAGGGATGGATCATTATCGGATGGTGGCTTTTAGGGAAGTGTTGAATGACTGTGCATTAATGGATATTGAAAGTAAGGGGTGTGCCTATACATGGTCAAATAACAGAGGGGGGAAATGCAAGAGAACGGCTTGACAGGGTGCTATGCAACATAGAATGGAGAGTGGAGTTTCCAAATGCAGAGGCTGTTGCTTTGCCAGCATTAGGTTCTGACCATAGTCCTCTTATCCTCACTCTATACCCGAATATTCTCCGAAGGAAAAAAGAGTTTCGCTTTGAGGCATATTGGTTAGAAGACCAAGAATGCAGAGATATAGTTAAAGGAGCATGGAATGATCATCATAACACACTGGGAGATGTAGTTCAAAAATCACAAAAGGTGGCTGGTGCATTGGGAACATGGAGTAAATGGAAATTCTCGAACGCGCATAAGCAAATTGAACTTTTAAAGAGAAGACTTACTGTGCTGACTAATAGTCTAGAAGGAGCTAAGTGCTGGGAGGAAATCAAACAAATTAAAGAGCGGATTGAACAGTTATGGAGGCAGGAAGAGATGTACTGGAGTATGAGATCCCGCATAAATTGGCTAAGGTGGGGGGATAGAAATTCCAAATACTTTCATGCTACTACGGTCCAAATGGAGGGTACGGAATAGAATCACAATGCTGAAAATGGATGATGATCATTGGTGTCGGGAACTCCGAAGCACTAAAGCGACACATTGGCCGGTTTACCAATCCCTCTACACCACTTGAAGGTCCTAGAAATTTTCAACCAGTCCTAGATCGATGCCCACAACTTGTCAATGCAGAAATGAACGAGTCCTTGATGAGGAGGGTAACAATGGATGAAGTAAAAGAGGCGGTTTTTCAAATGGGAGCCACTAAGGCACCTGGACCAGATGGGCTTTGTGGGCAATTTTATCATCATTATTGGACTGACATTCAGCAAGATGTATTCCAGATGGTTGATAGCTTCCTCACAACGGGTACTTTCGATCCTAAACTGAATATGACACACATTGTTCTCATTCCAAAAGTAGCAACTCCGAACATATTACACATTACGGACCCATCGCTTTATGTAATTTCAGTTATAAGGTCATTTCTAAAGTAATGGCTAACCGTCTTAAGCTATGGCTTCCGGAAATTATTGCAATAGAACGAGTGCCTTTGTGAGTGGAAGACAAATACGGGACAATATCTTGATAGTTCGGGAGGTGCTACATCAATGCGCATTCGAAAGAGGAAAAAGAAAGTTCAGGCAGTTCTTAAATTAGACATGCAAAAGGCATATGATCGAGTTGAATGGGATTTCTTATGTGAGTGTATGAAGAAAATGGGATTCTGCAAGGAATGGGTCCAGTGTGTGAAACAGTGCATTTCCACGGTATCTTTTAGTGTGAAAATTAATGGAGAGTCAATGCAACAGTTCCATCCATCTCGAGGCATAAGACAGGAGATCCACTTTCGCCTTACTTATTTGTTATTATGGCAAATGTGCTATCTATACTAATGAGCGGGGCAATATCGATGGAAGTCTCGAGGGAATCAAACTAAATAGGGGGTGTCCAACTCTATCTCATCTTTTATTTGCGGATGACGCCATATTTTTCTTGGATGGAACGATTATGGAATGTCAAAACCTGGCGAATATCCTAAACCAGTATTGCTATGCATCAGGGCAGGCCATCAACTTAAACAAGTCAGGTATTTTCTTTAGCCAGAATTGTCCACTAACTCTAAAGAGAAACCTGGCAAATCAACTACGAGTCCCTATTATAGACAAGACAGGCAAATACTTGGGAATTCCGTCTGACTGGGGACATTCAAAAAAGCATATGTTTGCCTGGATCCTAGCAAGGGTCAACTCGAAGCTAGAGGGCTGGAAGGAGAAATTGTTGACTAAAGCAGGGAAAGAGGTACTTATCAAAACAGTTGTACAAGCTCTTCCATAGTATGCAATGTCTATTTTCAAGATACCGATCTCTCTTTGTAAAGCAATAGAAAAAAGAATTGCGTGCTTTTGGTGGAAACAAACGTTGACCGAAAAGGAATTCATTGGAAGAGCTGGGAATCTTTGAGAACAAGGAAGGACACCGGAGGATTGGGGTTCGGAGACTTAGTTTCTTTCAATAAGGCTATCTTTGGGGGAGACAAGCGTGGCGACTTGTTCAGGATCCAAATTCCCTATGGACAAAAGTTGTTAAAGGTATTTATTACCCACAAGGAGAGTTTTGGAGTGCTGGTAAAGGTACTCGCCCCTCATGGGGATGGCAAAGTCTGCTGATAGGAAGGGAAGTGATTGAACCGGAGATGAGATGGCTGGTGGGTGATGGTAAGTAGATTAGAATTAGGGAAGATGTGTGGCTACCTAGAGGTCGGATCGGAGGAGGTGCAAATCCAAATGAACCAACGACTGTCGCGGAACTAATTGTACCCGAAGAAAAAGAATGGGATGTGGCGAAGCTAAAGGAAATGTTCGACGAGCAAGTTATCCACGAGATCCTTTCAATACCGCTCAGCTCAAACTCATCAATGGACAGAATAGTGTGGACGGGCAATAATACGGGCTCCTATTCGGTCAAAAGTGGCTACAACAAAATATGCTCCCAGAAAAAACAGCTGAAAGAAAACCAACCATCATCGTTATATCAGCCACCCCGAGGTCTATGGACAACAATTTGGCAAACCCCACACTACCCAAAAGTGAAATTTTTCCTATGGAGCGTATGTAATAATGCGTTGCCGACAAGAGAAAATCTCTACAGGAGGAAAATGTTACCTGATCCACTTTGTCCCATTTGCCACGATGCCCCAGAAACTCTCGAGCATCTCCTCCTCTTATGTTCCTGGACGAAATGGATATGGTTAGATTCCCGCATACTATTGAATACAGCCATTGAGAAAGTCACGAGAATGGATAAATGGATCTCGGAGAACTTGTTTCACTAGAATGAGCGGAAATCGAACGCACTCCTCGCAGGTATTTTATGGTCGATATGGAAAGCAAGAAATGCATGGGTTTTTAGATCCAGTCGACCAAAACCACAACAAATCATGGAGGAAGCAAGCTATGATCTTGAACTCTACAGAAAATGGAGCCCCAACACCACAATGCAGAACCGAAAGGACGAGCAAGTTGGGAGAGGGGAGGTGTGGATACCACCGACAACAGGCGAGCTGAAATTGAACGTGGATGGGTCTTGGAGTTGCGCCTCAAAACAGGGCGTGGTTGCTGGGATTTGCAGAGACCATCATGGGCGTCTTGTGAGTGGATTCGCCAAGAAAATCCTCGCTCCATCTGCCCTTGTAGTAGAAACCCTAGCTCTAAAGGAAGGGCTGCACTTCGTGGAGAAGACATGCACGAGTGGCCTTCAGTTCAACAAACAGGGGAGACCAAGTAAAGTAGTTCCTGTTCAGATCGTCATAGACAACTTGACAGCAGCAGAAGCCATCCTGGGCCGGGCCGAAATACCTTGGGCTATTCAATTGGTGGTGGCAGAGTGTAAACAAAAGCTGGGTTCATTATCTGCAGTGTCCATGGGCTTCAATCCGCGAGAAACGAACCGGGCAGCGGATTGGATCGCGAAGGCTTGCCGCGACGATTCCCTTGCGCCGAACTGGTTGTCTTATCCTCCTCACTGTCTTATGTCTATCTTATGTTTGGACTTGGGTAAATGTCCTTGTCTTGTTCCCAGGAAGTAATGAAAGAAACCTCTTTTGACCAAAAAAAAAAAAAAAATGCCCCTTTGTTTAACTATTACCCTTACATGAAGAAGACCTAGCCCAAACAGACCTGAAATTTTGGGGTCGCGACAAGTCGGTTGGGGCATTTTTAACACCCCTAGTTATGCATACACATAAATATATAAAATTCAGTTTTGCTGGCTTCTGCTTGGTTATTATTTTCTAAATTACTCTAATTTCTATCCAATTACTTAATTATTAAGAGTGTAATAAGCGATGAAATCTTTTCTTAATTGCTTAAGACATAGTTCTAGAACATTGTCTTCTTCTTTGTCCTATGTTCTCGGGTTTAGACAGCAAGACCCATGAAAATTCGGAACACGAACGTTTCTTCGAAACTAGGCGGTGCTGCCAAATTGCCTGATCTTGACTCTTGAGAAAACCTTCTTCGAAGCTTGCTTCTTTGATTCGGTCCAAGTCGCATTCTCACTTTCCTCGTCTCTTATATGTTAAGAAAAAAAAGGTGGAAAATCAAGAAATTGACTACGTGACCAAACGAAATAAAGGAGATAATGACTATATGAATAAATAAAATTTCCACGTCACATCGACCCCGCCATTATACGGAATCAAGTGGTTGAACGTGAACTTCAACCGCCTTAATTTATCAATTTCACTGTCTTGACCTATTCGGGTGACCTCATTAATGTTGATTTTGATTGGGTCTTTCTTAAATTCATATTTTTCTTTTCTGTTGTCTTGTGGTTGACCGATGACTAGAGCCACCTTAATCGCTTCGAACAATGTTCCAATGAACTCGTGGAGGAACTTTCCTTTTTGCTCAATCGATGAGGATTGGTTACGGGAAAGGAGAAAGTAAAACGTGTACGGACTCTCATTAGAAATTTCTTTCTTTAAGAGAAATCATTGTCGATTGGTTGATCAAATTGTGGACCTAACCCAACCACTGCATCGGCTTATAGCCAGAGATGTTGACCTATACACTACTAAGGGGAAATTCAAGAGCTTAGCATCCTCGACATTCAATTTGGTTTTTGAACTTCAATTTTGTTTAGCCCTTGAAATCTTATAATGTAAGCAAATTATTAGTTATGATCCATTCGGTACTGTTAGAAAACTCAGTTGAGCACCATCAGAAAAGTTTAAGCAATTGAAGAGAAAAAATGAAGAGAAAGAAAGAAAGGAGGCAGGGAGAGGAAGAAGTCGTCCCTTCTTCATCCACGAGCCGGCAACCCTCGTCAACCTTGGCGAGGGGAGCCGGCCCTTAGATAGCTATCGAGCAACAGTAAGTCAACCCTCGCACGGTATTGGCGAACGTTGGCACAACAACAACGGGAGAGTGCTTACCTCACCAATTGGGGAAAGGGGTCCACAACGTCCGCATTGAAACCTCGGCAACCGATGCACAAAGTCCTATCGACAAATGAGGATCCAAGAACTAAATTAATTAGAATGACTAAATCAATTTAACTCAAGGGTACTAGAACTAAAATTTAAATAAAATTAAAGTTCATAAATCAAATTGAATATTAATTGAGAGTAAATGTATTAATTTTTTACATTGCCCTAACTATATTGCAATATGTTGATAACTGTGATTAGTATTCTAACTTCCCTTCTTCATTTCCATCTTGTTTTCCTTTGTCAATTCTTTTTTTTTTTTTCTATTGAATGTCTTTGTCAAAAATGTGATGTATAGATGCGATTTATTCGAGACAGGAGGAAGCTTCTATAGATCTGACCAATGCTCTTTGATGCATATGCATGCAGCGAACGAATTGCACGAAGGCAATAAAAAAGAACCGTGACAAATGAGAGGATGACCTTGCTGACCCTTTGAGCAATCATCCAACCTTGTCGAGCAAACCTTAATATTCTAATTCTAGTCTTACTATTAGTTAAATTTGCCGGCTAGAGTAAGTAAATTCGACAATTAATGTGCAATACCGAGCAGGAAAAAAAAATACAATAAGAGGAAGCAAATGAAGTCAAACAACTTTAGGATTATTGTCAAAAAGGTTCTAGACCTATTTAGTTGGATAATTGGCTGCAAGGACTAAATTGGCAAGTTTTCAAAAGGTTTATAATCGAATTAGTATATTATCAAAAGATTTAAGAGTGAATTAGCATAATTGAAATGTTTAAACTAAATTGATAAATCTTCAAAAGGTTCAAGACTAAATTGACACAATTAAAAAATTTAAAACTGAATTGTCCATCATATAATAGGTTTAGAACTTTTTTGATAATTTTTCCAAAAACTCCTCTCTAAATCCAATTGTCTTTGTGTAACTCATGGAAAGCTTCTTTCTTTGTACAAAGCAAAGATGGGTGTCGCTGGAATCTCCTTTTCACCATTTTAAATACTCACGCATGTAGACAAACACGCAACCCCGATGTGAGACTGAATCCCCACCCCTGGCGGGGTGGACCTCTTGCACGCTTAGACAGGGCCAACAATTGGACATGGTCATAACAACGATCTTTTGAACGTAAAAGTTCAATGATGACGTTTGATTAATTTCTCGAAATTTAGGCAATTTGAAAGCCCCCCTTCTTATTAATTAGATAATTAATTTTCCCTCGACGACATACGAGAAAAGAAAAAAGACAAATACATAGAACCAAAAAAAAAACCAAGCCTCTGAGGTTGCTCAGCCGCCCTCCAAATCGAAAGTCGATGTCCCCAAAATGACGTATTGAATCACGGTCATACCGACCAAAAAAAAAAAAAAAAAAAAAAAAAAAAAACACGGTCATCGCATGTCTTCTGTCTTCTCCGTGAAGGCACAGTAAGGTAATTGCGGTTAAATTGACTATTATACCCTTACTCTACTTTAATAATTAATTCTTTAACTTTCGCGGGTCCCACTTCCCCCCAAAGCGAAGAGTCCCAAAAAAAAAGAAAAGAAAAAAGGGCAATTTCATTAAAGATTAAAAGAGGGGAAAAAGAAAAGAAATTAGAGCCAAAAGAAAAAGTAATTGACGCATTCCTGTAGTGGACCGGTTGGGGAACCGGTCGTTAATAACGGCCAAGAGAGAAAATCCGGGGAAAGGAGATCCGTGGACATGGTCAATTTCTCTCAATTAATCATGATGATTATGTGATTAACTTAATGCCGATGATCATCACGTAATTTTCAAAGTCGAATTGGACATGTTTACGTTGTCCTTTCATGTAAATTGCAAATTATAAACTCAATTTCCCGATAGGATAAATAGATGAAGAACCTAGACTTACTTATAGCTCATAACCTCAATAGCTAAAAAGTAACTTTTAAGGAAAATATTATACTCTGCCTTACATTGCGATGCTAAAACGAAAATTGACAAGTGATAAGTTCGACAAAATGCAAGTTTGGAGAAGGAAAAAAAGACATTAGCAGAGATGAGTGAACCCTGTCGGAAGGAGGAAACGGGAGCTAGGGGCTAAAGTTTTTTAGTGAGTGAAGCTAACTTGGTGATGTCGACTAAACTTGTTTTCTTTGCTAATGTGTCATTTATTAAGGAGTTAGTTTATCTTCTGAGGGCAAAGGATCTTGATCCATTGTTATTGCAAGTCATGACTAGAAAGAAAGGGCACTCGAGACACTTTAGGAGAATAGAATGGCAATCCCTTCACGAGTACAATTTCATTTGACAAATTTATTACCAAAGTGCAAGCAAGTTTACCTCTACATGCACTAGTTGTGGGTTTCGAATTTGAGGCCTAAAAGCACGCTCAATTGGTGTCACAAGGGAGAACGGGCATTTTATCCATGGGATCGATAAGAAATATCGTTAGATTTGCATCATATGTCTCTATGCATAAGAAATCAGAAGATGGGCATGCATAATTGGAAAATGATATTATACCCTTTGGTCCCTTTCATAACAAGAGCGATAATAGAGCATAGTTTGTAATTATGTCGTTTCCTTGGGATAAGTAGCCTAAAGCACGGTTTTGTCATTATGGTCAGACAATCACATGTCGAAGTCGAACCACGCAGACAAGTGGCATCATCATGGTCACGTGCCGAATTGACGAGGATGCCCCCTGTTCGGACCGGAAACGGCCCAACCGCTCTCCCGGCCCTGTCGTCTTCTTCGCCTTGCCCGGAAAAGCAAGAATCCCAAGAAACGCCTTCCCCTGTACTCTCTCTCTCTCTCTCTCTCTCTCTGCTCGCTGAATTGCGTGTTAAACTACAACCGAAGCGTCCTCGCCAAGAAAACACGACCCCTCCTTCCATTTTCTTGCCACTTTATTCAGCGTCTGACTCTCTCTCTCTCTCTCTCTCTCTCTCTCTCTCTGTATATATATAAATATATAGATGCGAATGAACCTCGAGCAAAAGACTAATCTTCCTGCAGAATAAACAAAGCCATCCTCCCCTGGTTGACGAACTCCCCGCTTCTTAAATCTTCCTCGTTTTCCGCGACGCGGTCCACATCCTCCTCCTCTGCATTCCCAATCTCTTCCGTGGAAGAGAGGTCCTCCTCCCTTCAAAGCCTTAAACTCTGGTCGCGTCCGGAGACGCCCCAACCCGACTCCTTCATCAACTTCCTGTTTTTGCAAGCAAGACAAGTTCCTGAATCCAACTCCGCTTGAATCTGCCGTGCGACTTCTTCTTTTTCCTCTTCTGGAGAGGCGGCAGGAATAAGAATTTCTGGAGATACTGAGGGCTGCTGGGTCGCTGGTAATTGTTCTTTCTTCTTCGTGTGCTCTGCTCTCTTCTAGACGAACTTAGCATAGTTTTCTACAGAATTCCATTTCCTTTATACAAAGTATTGGTGACCCGGAATTCTTTTCTTGACTCCCTTTCGACAGTGAGATAAAGAAAAAGAATTCGACGAAAGGGTGTCTGGTCTGACCGAAGAAGATGATGGAAGATTTCATCACGCGATCCCTCCTGTAAGTCGTGAATCCACATGTTTCTTGAATGCCTGGTTCTTTTTTCGTTTCTTCTTTTGTGTTGGAGATCACGAATCTTTGATTCGAAGATTGCAATATCAATCAATCTCCCTGAATCCCGTTTTCGCTGGTTTCGGCAGGATGATCCTGGGGTACGCGTACCCAGCATTTCAGTGCTTCAAGACGATGGAGAAAAGCAGAGCCCACAGCGACGAACTCCGCTTCTGGTGTCAATACTGGTAATTCCCAGAAACGCCTCTTCGTACTTTTTTTTTTTTTTGGTCGACGCCTCTTCGTACTTTACGTGTAGTAGTTACGGCGGATTGGGTCGGATTGGATTATTTTGCTCCTATCAAGAAATTCAGCTACTTTTTTGAATTCGGTCTGCGCCGGCCTAATTTTTGGCAAACCTGGTCATTGCTAGTCAATTAGCTCAACCTACCTATAGATCTGTTGTAGTTATGTTATTACCCTGGATAATAATCGCACATGGCCTGTCTAAACGAATTTCAGTTATTGGGGTTAGGGAGCAGCTAACTAGACTTTTGAACATCGGTTCCGTTTTTGTCGACTGCTGATCATGTTTGCTGTATATGCAGGATAATTATGGCAATCCTGACGATATTGGAGAGAATTGCGGATGCGGTAATCTCCTGGTAAGCAAATTCTGCTTCTGCTCCACGTTCTCTCTGTTCTAGGATGCAACGATTCTGTTCCTTAATGTCTGTGTGATTGATCCCTTAGGGTGCCGATGTATGGCGAGCTCAAGCTGGCGTTTATCATCTACTTGTGGTATCCAAAAACTAAGGTAACTGAACCGAATGGGATTTGATGGGTCTTGTTCGCATCCGGCGTGGGGTTCATAATTTACATGGCAATATATTCTTGCAGGGAAGTGGCTACATCTACGACAGGCTGCTGCGCCCATTCGTGACAGACCATGAGACGGACTTTGAGACGAGGTTGACACAGTGGCGAGACAAAGCCTGGGATTTGGCCTTCTTCTATTATCAGAACTGCTCGGAATTGGGTAAGCAGTCATTCTTCCAAGTCCTCGAGTACATGGCTGGTCAGTCTAGCAAGAAGACACAATCCATCACCAAGGTGAGACTTTACTCTTCATCATTTGCCTGTTGTCTGCTTATAGCTCTAACTTGCTCATGCTAGCATTTGATTTGATGCAATGGCATCAACAAAGTAATAGGTAGTTTCACGCTTGATATAAGTTCATCGAGTAGCATTTACATTCACAAAGCATGAAATCTATAAGGGCATATAAGTTGTTTCGAGTAGAGAGTGAGATTGTGAATATAACACTGAGAATGCATTGTGATTTTCCGAAGTCCCATTGCACATCCCTCTCCCATATGCCACTGTTTCGAATCTGCTATGGATAAGTCATGTAATTACGACAGCAACATCAAGATCATAGCGCACTTAATCCAGATTGCCTATCATGTCTTAAACTCAACCTTTTTGCAGAAGAGCAAGAAGAACCCACTCCCACCACCAAACGAAACCCCCACTTTCTACAAGCCAGGGAAGAACAAGAGGCATGAATACTAGGCACCCAAATCAAACACTGTTCAAGTGCAGTGCGACGCCAGAACGGAGTACATGCACATTATTGATGACAACATGCCAGAAGAACCAGGATCTCATCTCGGCAGCAAGTTCTCATCTTCATTTTAGGCGCTCAGAGCCACACCTTTGATGAATACAAATCACTGTAAAAAACCACAATCTGAAACAACTTTTTCTCGTATTCCATAGTGTAAAATTATTGGATGTAGTTCCTCCATTGGTGTGAGATTCTTTTGTGTATTTTTCAATGCTTGTATCAAGTGAAATACTACAGTTTGAATTTTTAGTCACCAAGATAGATTTTAAAGACAATAAATTCGATCAGTGAGACATTCTGGCCCAGTTGAAGCAACCTAATTTGCTCAACTTCTATTTTCCTTATATTCAAGCTTGAAGTCAAGTTCATGCCTTTTCATGCCCTTTATTCTACATAAAGTAGTGACTCAACACACAAACTGAGACATAATTCAAGATTGCCATACTGCAAAAAGGATCTACACTAACGTGAGACATCACACATCCTTTTTAATGGTAAACACCGGAGAAAACATGCAATTATCATCTAGATATTTCTCCTCCAAAATGAGATGAAATAGAGGTGTTTTAAGAATTTCAAGAGCAAATACTATCGAGTGACAAAGTTGCTATCGTGTAAACTAGGAGAATTACAGCCATAGCTATTTGCTAAACGAATTTCAGGTTCTTCCAGAAAAATGACATGTGAACTAAAAATTTCTGTACTGGGCATAAGCAAGAATAAACAGGCTAGCAAATGGGAACAATTCAGAATAATCATATAATTCTCAATGGATATGATCTCACAAAGTGGCACCTTTAAAGAATGAATAACTACTGCATGAATAATGCTGGAAGACCAACTAATAAATCTGCACAAAATCAACTAGCACTCCTGTGATGACCCTTTCTTCATATATTTTCCTCCCAAACATTACATGAAATAAGAGGCCCACATCCCAAAAGGTTTGGACTCCTTTTTACAGGTTAGTGGAATCTCTATACCCAAAATCCAAACCATCAACGCCACAAGGTTTCATGCTCCAATATAACTTACACCATTCCAAACTCATTGCCATATGGGACGTGGATAGAACATACAGCTCGCTGGAATAATAGTGGGATAGCTTAAGGAGGACAATCTGCTTTTCGAAGGAGTTTTTAGTATTCAGAGTGAAAAAAGGAGACAACGGAGCGTTGTGTTGGTATATCTGACATTTGCTGGTCCACTACAGTGAAAGATTGACACTAAGTTCTCTGTACTATATTCACTACTTCCTCCAGCCCACAAATAGGCTCAATGGGAGGGAGGAGGGAAGGAGGGAGGGAGGGAGGCGAAAAAAGAGGGGGGGGGGAGGAGGAGAGAGTTTGCCATGAACTAATGCAGACTCTCGAGAGACAGGCTTTGGCGTGAACTAATGCAGATTTATCCCAGGCAATGTGTTCCTATGCACAAGAATAGAAGTTAGAATTAGTCAAATGATCAGTTCAATTACAAGAATAGCGAAGATGTTTCTGATTTGAATAAGATGTCAATCAATCAAGCATAGAACTTCAGCAACTGTTTGGATGTGAGTCAAGATCAGAGAACAAACTACAAGAACTCCACCAAAGATGGGGGAGTACTAGCTGTTAATGGGTCAAATAAAGACACCATCAAACATGTAAGCTTTGCCTGTTGTTGCTCTCTCATGAAAGATTGTCTCTCCTCTCCTGGCAGCTTTTACTCATGGCTAATGGCTACAGCCAGTCACTGAGACAATTTCCATCCACAATCAATAGTCTCAACAAGAACTATTAAGTCGAATGACACATGTTCTGAGCTTAGTGAATAGGCACCATTTACCATTCACACCTTGGGCTGCAGAGGAGCCTCTGCCACTTCCGTCAGTTTCTTTCAGTCACAGGAGTCAGAAGCAATCAACTCCTAACTCAGCAGTCACTACGAAAATGAAGATATGCGACATAACACAACACCAAGCACCCGATACACCCATCTCAAATGCAAGCACAGTGGCATTGTAACTCGCATTTCAAGAAAGAAGTGATTAGCGCACCCTACAGCAAATCAGATTTTTCTCACCAGTAGACCAAAAACAGAATCACGGGCACATCATGTTTTGAAAGAATTTTCAGCTGCAAGAATCGCAACATCCTCTATATATTCAATCAAGCTTCACAATTTGTACACCACAAGGGAGATGAGGACAGGGGCATCGATGAGTTACAACAAATGTCCAGTCTTTTTTGAAACTGTTCTTCGCTGGTCTTTAACAATACCGGGAGAGGGAAACAAACCCCCTTCTCGACACAGCATTGGTGCCTAGGTTTGATCCTATTCTCTAAGCTAAACGAGAAGTAATGCGGGAACTCCTTCAACTCCTTCAAGTCCCTGCCCATCTCCACCACGAAGTAATTGAACTTAGGCTCCAAATTCTCCTTTATACTGTAACAGAACAACTGCGGGAACCGCCTGAACATCACGATCGCGTCCCGATGCGAGAACCCAACATTCTTGAAGTACTCGATCCTAGGGACAAACTTATCCTCGACGCTACAGGACAGCAGAGAAGTATACTTGTTTACCTCGGCGATGCCAATGCTCTGGAGGAAATAGAGGGTGGGGCGGAGCCGGTGCTTGACGCTGCAGACGAGCAGCCGCGGCCGCCGGTTGACGACCCTCCGGAGGTCGGAGCCGTTCACCTTCGCCTCGCGGAGGAGGAAGGTGAGGACGGGGAGGACGTCGGAGACCCGGGAGGTGAGGACCTCGGGGCACATGCCCACGATGCGGCGTAGGTCGACGGCGGTGAAGCCCATGGAGGAGAGGAAGTGGACGGTGGACTTGAGGTCGGGGAGGGGGCGGCGGCGACGGCGGGGTGGCGGCCGACGAGGGAGAAGAAGTCGATGCCGAAGGAGTCGAGGAAGAGCATCTTCTCCTCGAATTCGGCGTGGGAGGGGAGGGGGTAGGAGGAGGGGGAGGAGGGGGAGGGGGGGAATGGACTACGGTGGTCTTGGGGGGTTTGGGAGGGAGGGAGATGGTGGCGGCGGCGGCGGCGGCGGAGGGGGAGGATTTGGAGGAGACGGCGGCGGCGGAGGGGAGGCGGAGGGTTCTTGGTGGGTGGAGAGACGGCGAGGGGAGATCATGGGGAGGGAGAGGGAAGTGATGGGGTTGATTGAAATGGAGGGAGAGTGGGTCTTGCATGATGCTACATGGCTTGGGGAAGAGGAGGAATGACGAGGAGGGAGCGAGCTGACGGACGCTTTTGTTGTTTTTGGTGGATGTGAGGATAAGAGGATGGAGAATTTCCTGACTCTGCAGATTGCTTGTGATAATGCAATGACAAAGGAGAGTCCCGGAAGATGAGAGAGAAAGAGAGAGAGAGAGACGCACACAGAGCCGCAGCGGGAGGAGGACGAGGAGGAGGTATTGGGCCTGTCCAACTTCCATGGGCCTTGTCCTAAAGAAATAACGTGTAATGTCAAAAATGTGCCCAAGTAAAAAGTTCAAGAACAGGAAGCATGTATCTTCGAATAGAACTTTTTCATCACTTCGGAGAGCATTATCACATAGGGGTCGAAATATTCGCATTAAGTCATAATTACTCCATATTATCTAGGGTCCGAAGGGTCTGAGGTTGGCCTACTCACCACCATGGCCTCATCAAGATAAAAGCAGTTTCTTTGCATGAATATACACAAGCTGTTGAAAATTTAGATAAAATATGTGTAATTAGCTCGACTTTTGAAAGAATTCTTTGGGAAAATGTAATAGAATTTAGGTTAAAGAGGTTTTCTAAAATGCACATAATATTTGTTGGATTGTAATTTAAAAGTGCATTGAGATACAATTTTGATTTAAATAGTGTTTGAAATATCACACTTTGTAAAGGATAATCGCTATTTCTTTAAGAAAAAAACAAAAAATCAAAACCGGCAAAGGTTTTGGCATTGATGACCATTGCCTCAAGTTGCACAACTTTAGGCGAGAACCGCATAGAGTTGCTAGGAGTCGCACAATCTCAAGCCACCTCCCTGAGATCACACAATCTCATGTAAGATTGCCGACGCCACATTTGAGTTGCCAACAACTAGATATAGCCTTGTCAGCGATGTCATGCAAGGTGAGGACACTTTTGAAATTATAAAAGTTTAGCGATGGTAGAGTTTGAGAAAAAAAAAAGTATTAATATTCCGAAGATGCTGAAAACTCGGAACACCTCTAGAATTGCTTTGAATTTAAGGCCTCTAGAGGCATTTTGAAATGCATTTGCATCTCCTGCAAAACTCTTCAAAAAATTTACCAAACCCTATTTGCCTAGCCAAAATGCTTTTAAAGCCCAAGGGCCTTTGGCGTTGCATTGTCAAATGCCATATCATAAAAGAAGGCCCAATACCAAAAAAAAAAAAAAAAAAATTTCAACTGTAGGTTTAGTCTTAATTCTACCCAAAACTTTTTTTTGTCTTCCCTCAAAATTTTATTTGGTCCCGAGTTTATCTCTGTTAACTTTCCATCCAAAGTGTTCATTAATGAACCTCCGTGGCATTTCCACGTCATAATGAAATTGACTTCAAAGAGAAAATATTGCTTGCACCTTTAATTCCAACTAGTCCACTCACCGGGCAACACATGTCGCCTGGTGCCACGTTGGAATCAGACTTCCTTTGGAAAATAAAAAATTTGGTTCTCTCTCCTATTAGGCCCAGCAAGATCCCTGTCTCTCGGTCAATTTCAAAAATTCGGCTCTCTCACTACAAGTAAATATTAGCTAGGCCCCACTTGAGATCATTCTTTCTTACAATTAATTTGAATGGAATCATTGGACTTTCTCTCTCTTCATTTTTTTGTTCGACTCTTGCCCTTCGCTCTCTCTCCAACGGACAACGAAGCCCGTCATTTGATGAACCATGCCACTACCACCACTTTTGCATCCACTTCTGACACAATTCCTCTGCATCCATTGACACCATTTCCTTCCTAAGAATCTCTCCGGGTCGCTCTACCCTTCACTCTTTCTCTGACGGACAACAGAGCCCACAACAAACGACGCCGTTACTGCTGCTTTTGCATCTGCCTCATCCGCTGCCTATGCATCCGCATTCACTCATCTCTCTCAACTCACTCTCACCCTCTCCGCTGCTACCCGACAAACCACTCCGCTTATGCCTCTGCCTCACTATTGATTTTCTTATATTTTCTCCAACATTGTATTTTTTTTCTTTTTAGATAAGTGCATTGAAAATCCTAAAATTTTTGTCATGAAAATGCAATTAAGTCCTAAAACTTTCAAAAAGTACAATTAAGTCCTAAAATTTGTCACAAAGTGCAATTAAGTCCTAAAACTTTCAAAAAGTGCAATCAAGTCCTAAAACTTGTTAAAACGGTTCAATCTAAGTCTTTCCATTGATTGCACTTTTTGAAAATTTTAGGATCGGTTGCATTTTCGAGACAAGTTTTAGGTCTTTATTGAACCTTTTGAAAATTTTAGGACTTGATTGAACTTTTGTGACAAGTTTTAGGACTTAATTGCATTTTTTAAAAGTTTTGAGACTCAATTGCATTTTCATGATAAGTTTTAGGACTTCTAATGCACTTATTCCTTTTGTTTTATCATTGATTTGTAATTTAAGGATTTTTGTTCAACCTTAGGTATTTTTTTTGTCCTTTCCTGTTCTCACCCTTGTCGTGGTGACAAGTGGTCTTATTGATCTGGTTTTGTTGTGCCAGTGAGGCGAGTCCAAAATCTTCACCTTTCCTTTTCTGGGTTTGATCTTTTGGATGCATCTAGGCCATATTATTGACACGAGAAACCACTACCCACGACGTCACGCCCCGATTCTCGAGCGCGTGTCCATCCCTTTCTAGTCGATAAACTTTTGCGACTTCCCAGGACGAGTTGCCGACCATTTTCATTTTATTGCACATGTGGAAGCGAATAACAAATCCCCTAACAGTAACCATCTCGCGATATAAAAAGCAGGACAACACATTCACAAGACAAACATGATTTTATAAACATATGGTGTCATGTACAAAAGTCTATGTTCAAAAGACTAGTTCTAAAAAAGAACCTGTCCTATCTGACCTACACTTCAGGTCACCTCAGCTCAGCTCCAGGTCCTTCCTCTACGGTCTTAAAAATTTAAGCCCACGACGAGTGAGATATAAATCTCAGCGAGTTTACGCTCTAAGCCTCGATTAGGAGGGAAATACACCTAGAAGCGTCCTAACCATACAACCACACAATTAGCACAGAGGACTTACCTCGACTTAGTTCCTTCCTGCACGTCAGCACAGTTCACATCATAGATATACACAACACTCATCTCAAACAATTGGAATGCCTCATCAACTCAATTAATCACAAGGGTCTCGATTATAAGGACAAACCATTATGAGACGTTCCATACCATGCCACACAGTTTTGTCTCATAATCAGACACATCAAATTCCACCACTCATGCGTTCCAATTGTTAATTAAGCCCCTCAAGGCACAATCGACTCCCATATTTGGCTATCTACTGGCATAACCAGGCATCGTCTCTTGCTCATTGAGCACGGGTTTGTCTCTCATAGATAGCATTCCCGAAGGAGCATAGGTGCAGAATCTACTGCGACCCGATACCCTAATGCATGGGTAACCCGAAAAGGGATTTAATAGTGTCCGGCGTAAACGCTCAGGACGGATTCTCTTAACCAACACACGGCTAATCAATTTCAACCTAGGACACCGTGCATTGCACTCAAATGCCTCAATTAAGATAGTGATCCTGTCCTATTTTCTTCATATTAAAAACACATGGTAAAATAGTCGTGTGTGGGTACAAGGTCAGATTGGACCTAGAAAATTCATAACTTCCAATTTAAAATCCCATTGTTTTATATAATATATAAAACCATTTTCGATGTTAAAATCCGACACTCGGGATTTTCTGAATAAATATTGGAAATTTACAAATTTTGGAATAAATGACCAAAAATCCAATCAGCACTCAATTTGCACAATTTAACACTCAATTGCTGAAATTAACCACACTATTGCAATTAGCACGTAATTTTGGTCACTGGCTATCCCGGTCTAATTTCTGAAAAATAATTAATAATTAAATAAATTAGCGAAAATTAAATAAATTACAAAATAAATAAATTTAAAGCGTTTAATCAAATTAACCTAAACTAACTAGGCTAATTAATCTAACTAACAATTAAATCTAACCATTCTATTTAATTAAATCTAAGTACACTAATTAAATAAACGAACTAATTCTTAAGTAATCCACCTAACTATACTAATTAAACTAACTAAATACTAACTATATACTTAATCTAACTAAGCCATCCTAAGCTTAATTAAATTAACTAACCCACTAATTAGCTAACTAACCCACTTTTAAGTGTCATTAGCCCACTAATTAGGGATTAGAACACGAACTCACCGGTTAGCACGAAAATCGGCTCACAGCGACGGCGGCCGAGACTTGGACTTTTGGTGACGCCAACGGAGGCTCGGGTGGGCCCGAAAAAGCCTCACAAGCCCACAGCAAATTTGTTGGGCTTGATTGAAATCGGGGGCTTGAACCGAGCGGGCTTCGAAAGGGGCTCACTTGATGGGTTAAAATCTACGGCCAAAACAGGGTTCGCGGCTGAAGACTCACGGATGGACTTCTGTACTCGGTGGAATTGGGCCACGAAATTGCTAAAGATGGGCTGTTGGTCGAAGGCTTGGGAGCAGCTGACGTTGCGAAGTTCGGTGGTCTTCGAGGGATGCTGGAGTTGATCGATCCAGCTGAAGACACGAGGAAGCAGGGAAAAAAATGAAAGCTTCGGTGGAAGGAGACCAGCTTGAGTCTTCGTTGGTGGGCTAGGGGCTTCTTCGGTTGATCGTTAAAGAAGAACACGGGCAGGTGGCAAAGGAGGAGATTTCGGTGGAAGTGGGCGTGTGTGTGGGGGAGGGTTTCGGTTGAAGAGAAATGAAAGAGATGAAATTTGTAGAGGAAAATGAAATGAAATGAAAAGTAGAGCAGAGAGAGATCGAGAAGGAGAAGACGCGAAGAGGATGGGATTGTAGGGACGTGCTCGAGAAGTTTGGTGGAGAGAGAGAAGCAAAAGTCCAAAAAAATATCTTGATTAATTAAAGCTTGGTCCCCCCTTGGTCTTCAAGCATATCACCTTATCTCCTAATTCTTTCTAGCCTAAATTTCCATAAATAATCCAAATTGATGTCAAAATTGCAGCCCCCAAGCTTAAATCCGAATTTCAATCAACTTTGGCACTCAACTTTGGCTTCAATTTCTTCTCCGATTCTTCCAATTCGAAGTCCAATTTCATTGGAAAAAAAGTCCACATAAATTATATAAGTTCTCATCACTAAGTAGTTCGGCTTGGAAGTCCAAATTTTCTTCAAACGAGCCCATCCGAATTTCCGTTTGTTTTCCAAATCGATTTTCCATAAAAATCTCAGAATCTCCAAAAAAAATTTGGAAGATGAGTCGATGTCCCTAAAATGAATCGTGACACGACATAACTTTCAATTTCTGAAATCGAGCTCAATTTCGCAGTTAATTTCAATCCAACGTGATTTTAGCGCGTCCTAATCTACCGGATAGCTTTTAGGAATTTTTAATGCAATTGACCCACGGTCGATTATTTTTGAGCCACAACATATATCTTCAACACATTGGCGACTCTCGGTTGTCGTGAAAATCTCGAGATTTCAAATACAAACACATGGTACAAAAATGACAGAAAAATCGGTATAGTGTCGTTCGATAGAAATTTTGCAATTAGGTGGAATCACCCATGCACTAATCGCATACCTCTATCGAATCGACTTATTTCCGGTCTCTGATCGATTTTGACGGTGCCGTAATGACTCTTGCAGATTAGCACGGCCGAGCAATCGATTCCTGGTTAAATTCTTATGTCTATTGCGTATAGATTCCTTAACGGCTTCACCTGATAGGGCTAGTTAACTCGTGAGTGGCAAACTTAGAGAAAAAAGTTATAGACACGTCGATGAAAAGTCCAACTTGTCTATCGAAATCAGACTCGAAAATCAGGATGTCACACACGAGTTTTCCATTGTCCACTCTAAAACTCAAGGCATCGCCCGACGAACCATGCCACTACTGGCCGATGAACCACTCTGCTTATCTACCGATTTTCTTACATTTTCTCCAACATTGTGTGTGTGCGCGCGCGCGCGCCTTCAATTTGTAAATTTAATGTTTTATTTCGATTAAAGGTTTTTTTCCTTGCCGTCGCTACCCAACGAACGTGTCTGCATCCGCCTCATCTCGTTGTGCGACCAAACCACGCCGAATGATGCCTCGCTTTGTCTCAGGCCACCCTTGCTTTCTGCCTCTACTAGGTACTAAACGCTTTGTCTTTCTAGCCTTATGATTAATTAATGATGAAAAAATGCATTGTGTCATGAATTTACATATCTTAGGTCTCTAGAATTGTGTAATTTGCCTCTCGGCGAAGTGGTGTTTATGTTCCTGTGGTTAGAACAATGTGTGTGAGGCATATGATAGCGTCCTTACCTAAATTATAATCAAAACTTAAAGAGTGATATTGCAAATGTCTTGAATCAATACCATACTCACGGATGAGAAGAATCCTAACGCTACTCCCACCTCCAACTCCCACCCAAAACTTCAAAAAAAGAAAAAGAAAAAGAAAAGAACCTCCAAAAAGGCTGATGTGGCTTTCTAAATATTTTCACACTAGAAAAAAGTAAATTATTCAGTTTAATCTTATGCAACTAACTTTATTTAGATATAGATTAACATGAGCTATTAATTTAAAACTTAACAGCTCATCCGTGTAGTTACAAATGAGTAAAAAAAAATAAAGACTTAAAAATTAAGCAAATTATATTTCTTCTCACCCTTCAACATACTGAATATACCAAATGGAAAAATAAATATGACAAAACTGTTGTCATCAAGAGAAGAGAAACAATGATCAATCATATAGATACACAACAAGTATCTCCATAATCATTCAAGGGATGGGATATAAACAGGTCAAGTTAACAAGACGTATAAAAATGATAAAAGATTTGATTATCTAAAATTTATTAAGTAATAGACTAAATTATCCAATATATTTCCTAGGATTTTGCACTCTTTCTGTAGAAATGTTGGGAATATGTTCCAAAAAATAAATGATGAAGATAATACTGACAGCTTAAAATAAAATCCATGAACAATCTCTTTGGGTAGTGACTGAAAGAGCAAACGACGAAGAAGTAGAGAAGAAACATCCCTCACAGGACACCTAACTGGCTATGATACAATAAAGTGGGACAAAAAGAAAAACAAAAAATCTAACACTTCAATTATATAATAGGGTATTACCTTCTTTGCCATAAGAAGAAAATGGGCTACTCGTTGAAATGCCAAAGAACATTGAATATGCTAAAAGCTTAATACCTCTAAATCTTTGAAAAACATCATTCAAGTAAAATTAATGGTTTCTTGGGAGATGAGAACGACTTCTCCTTGGAACGGGTTTTACAGTTTTATACTTGTGAATATTACTAAATGTAGGTTCTCTTCAATCTTTGAGCATGTTACTAATTAGTGAAGATGAAGAACCAAGTTGTTTGCTTGTCTATACTGAAGCATGGTTTATATTGCAAAAAATGACGTCAGCTATGAATTAGAATGAAACCTCATTGTTTTTATGCGTTATGATTGATGAATAAGCTCAATATATTTCATTAAATTAGATCAATTAATTGAGTAGCGAGTGACTGGATTTACTTGCAATTAGTGGATAAATGCTTGTCTTCTATTTTTTATCTTGTAGGAGTGAATATGATCACGCGGTTCAATTTGAGAGTCACTAGTTATATATAACATTAAGCATGCATGGTTTTGTCAAATATGGAGGACCTAATATACATTTTTAGGATCTCCAAATGATTAGTTGAATAACAAACGATACTTACACTTGAAACAATACCCTAGAGATGAATTTAATATATTTTATGTTGTTTATGTAATTAGGTTAGATTGTTGTTTTGGCCAAAACTACTTAAACCCATGGGACTTAACTTTGAAGCTTATTTAGTATAATTTGGGTGATTTTACACACACACACACACACACACACACACACACACACACACACACACACACACACACATATATATTATATGACCCATATATTTGGTGACCCAGTGAACCCGCGCACGGCCCCCTACAGCCGGGGGTAAACCATTGGGGGCGACACGTGCTAGCCACCACACATGTGCCACCGGGTAAGTCACCCTGCGACGCTCGGGAATTGAACTCCTCCCCTTGCGTTAGGGGGAGAAGCTCGCCGCCAGCATCACCACTTAGGCGGGTGGTCACGTATATATATATATATATATATATATATATATATATATATATATATATATATATATCGAATAGCAAAATCACAATAAATTCTTTGCTCATACTATGTGAAACATATTGTGCTTTTTTAAGTAACATGTAAGATTTTATTAAGCTTGTAAAAGCACTATGTTATTTACTTTTTGTTATTTTAATTACAGCATGAAACTTCTCATCTTTCACATGTACTAAGTAATATGGAAAAATATTTTGAATTTGCAGTAGGAATGGTGTTTTCAAATGAACTTGAAGCATAACATAAATATGTGGCCTAGCAATCAGTAAATGATTTAGAGTGAAGAAGAGTAATATATTTAGAAATAGTAACAAAAAACTAATCTGACGAACTTTTGTATGTAATTGTGAGGGGCATTCTAACAGTTCATGTAATGAAAAAAAGAAACATAAGAAATATGAAGTTAGATGTGGCCATCTTGCTCATATCAAATTTAAGGTTGACAATAGTATCTATGAAGTCATAGAGTATATTTCTAAGCATAATCATCAATTTGTCCCAAAAGTTCAAAATACTTGATTAGATATGGAGGATTAATATATGATACTTGCAAGACTATTTTAGTTGACATGATTAAAGCCGACATTGGAGGGATTACGTCATATAAGTTTTTAGCAAATAAAGCCGAAGGAAGCAAAAACTCAAGTTTTAATTTATGTGATTGTCAAAATTATTTCTAGAAAAAAAAAAAAAAAGATCCGATGATATAATAGGGGAGATTGTCAAAATCTTATAAATCATTTTCATTGCATGAAAATGCAAAATCCAATATTTTCCTACACTGTACAAGTAGATAAAGATGACAGATATTAAGAAATAGCTTATTCAAATTTGATTACGATTATTTCGATATTGTGTTGGTGTTTAACACAACGTATTACACCAATAAATATAACATGATATGTACACCTTTTATTGGGGTTAATCACCATTTGAAAAATACTCTATTTGGGTGTACATTTTTGTTGGATGAGACTGTAAAATCATTTATTTGATTATTTAAGGCGTTTTTTAACTTTATGGAAGATAAGGCTTTGAAAACCACATTCACCGATCACGATGCAGCTATGGAAAAAAAAAATTAGAACGATGTTTCCAAACACACAACATCATTTATGTGTTTGGCACATCAAGAAAAATGCTAATCAAAACATTCCACATTTTTACAATAAGCCCGGTTTTAAGGATAAATATTTCTTAACGATTATGTATAAATACAAATTGGATGACAAATTTTAATTTACTTGAAAGGAAATGGAAGAGGAGTGGCATATTGAGAATAACAATTGGTTTTGGCAATTATACAATCTTAGACATAGATGAAGTTTAACTTTTGGTTGTGATATATTTACATGTGGTATAACATCAAACCAAAGGAGTGAGGGCACCAATGATGTCTTTGTCAAAGAAGAACAACTGAAGCACATAAAAGAAATTAAAAGTCAAGATGATTACACCTCTTGTGGGAAGCCCAAATTGCAGGTTTTGAATAATGGGATCTTGGAACATACCGCTTCAGTGCATGCGTGCACCATTTTTAACATGTTCAATACAAAAATTCTATAAATTCTCTCCGCACATATTTCAAATGATATATTTGGTGGATCGATATATTTATATACTCTTAAGTATATGGGGAATCAATATAAATTATTGTTAGATTAGACCCTGCAGACTTTTCAATTTCTTATTAATGTAAATTATTTGAATTAAAATGGTGGTTGTGTCGTCATGAATTGAAAGTACTGATTGAGAATATGTCGATTACAAGCATTCCATTTGCTTATATTTTGAAAATATGAACTAAATGAGCTAAACAAGCAATTGTAAGTAGTAAATCTCATTCAATGTCACTAGGTTCATCTAGATTTAATCAATTTTCCACGTTAATGTAACAATTTTTTGAACTGATGAGTTTGTGAGCTAAAAATGTAAACACTATGAGAATAGTGTTGAAGAGCATGGAAAATACAAAGGCTGAGCTATCATCATACCAATCAAGTGTGATTGTGGTTAATGATGCAATTAATGATGATAATGAGACTTCTTTGTGCGATATTTTGGTATTAGACCCCTTTGAAGGAAAGAAAATGGAAAAATAACTTATGGAAGACTTAAAAGTTCAAGTAAGAATAAAAGAAAAAATCTAAGAAATGAATATCCTCAACATGGATATAAAGTCAAGATGAGTAACATAGTATTCTAGTGAATATGATTAGGTAAATTTTTTGCTTAAGATACATGATGCCAATTAACATATTTATTACTTTATAATATAGAGTTGGCAGTCCAAGCAACACCCGATAAGACTCATTTTCCAAATTATTTGAGCAATTCAAATCGTTTTTACATTTATTTTATCTTAGCAACATTGGTGGTCAACGATAAATCTAAATTTTCATAAGCATGTATACCATTCTTGATCCTATGCTTATATTTACATGTTACTAATTTTGTCAATTTTTACATAGATGCAACAACCACCATACATCATGCTATTGGGGATTATGAGTGAATTTTGTTTATTCCCTAATAGGTACTTAATAGTTTAGTATATTAATTTAGTTAAAATAGATTGTGCCTTTTTACAACTATAGAAAACTCATCCTTCACAGAAGTTACAATCATTACGATAATTTAGTTACATTATTTTAATGGAGTTATTTATTATATATAGATGCAATCATCATACATCATACCATCGGAGATTATGAATACATTTTCACAATTTACTAATCAAGTGCTTATTATGAAATCATTTTTAATCTTAGTATTATTTCATCTTTTTATTACTATTGTAATATTGTAAATGGTTTCTTCTAAATAGATATTGGAGTACCATAATATATCTTATGGAATTATTTTGAGTAAGGTACAATTTGCTTTGTGTTTTGTCTCATGAGATTACTTGAGACATATTTATCTTAATAACTTATTTAGTAAAATCTAAATAAATTGGTTATTATTTTGTATAGAGGTCATCAAACTCTTTTCAATATCTTGGGATGAATGGATTGAACATTTTTGAAGAAGCATGTACCAATTCACCGAAATAGTTATTTCAGTAAAAAAATGAAAGAAAATGTAAGAAAACAATACAAAATTAGTAGCTCTTATTATAGAAAACAATCAGATATCAATCAGCAGATATTATTTAACTAAGGGGCAAACAATCATGCATAGATGAGAGGTGAATATCTTTACTCGATTCTAGAGAGAATCTATATTTAAAGGCAAGAGAATGAAAGAAAATCATAAGAGAAGAAAACATTGGTACTCTACATTGATAGAACATCATTGTTCTCTTTGTTGTTCTACCTTGAGGCAATTCCTTTATATACCATTCCTCAATGGCATCTAATGAAAAACGGAATGGAAATAGTGCAATTCATATAATAACCCTTTTTATCTCTATGCCCAGTTCCTATTAAAAAATATATATTCAACTATTAGCTAAAATTTTGCCAACCTCAGTCAAACAGTGTACTACTATTTAATTGCCACAATATCGAGCCCCTTAAGTTTGACCACAAATTTAACATGACCCTTGAGGGTATGAAGTTCTTTAAATCTAGGCAAGTATAGAAATAGAAAGAAGTCGAGATTATCTAGCCAATAAAATGTCAAATGCAATTTGTTACTACCGTACAACCCTAGCATATTTCCTATCCTATTCTACAATCACAAATAGCTCTAGGTAGGTGCTATTGTCATGCTTCAAGTGGCAGGTGTTTGTGTCGCATGCTTTGCTCCCTCGTCCATTGAGTTTGTTTGTCTCATCTTTTATAAACTTTTTTCATACCAAGGCTATATGTAAGAGATATAATTTGCAATGATGAGCATGATAATAACAAACTACAGGAGACGCAAACAATATGTAGCTTTGTGCAAATAGTCTATGTTTGCCAATTTCCTTCTCATAAGTGAAAAGATGAAGATGGTATGTTATCATGCACTATAATATCCCAAGTCTCGTTGCTTAATGTGTACTAAATTGTGAACTTAAGAATATCTAAAGGAATATACGATACAATACTCCATAGCCAAGTGACACTAGCTCATCTCTAACCAATGTCAATCATCCTTGTGAAACCCCAATTGGCATACATGGTCAAGAGAGTCACAATCTAACAAGCATAAACTAGATAAACCATGAACTTGTTACTCTTTAACGATAATACATTAATTATCAACATCACGTTTTCATTCCTTTACTAGCTATGTAACAATGAAGGCTGATATAAGCTAGAGACTTGGGCATTCAACATATGACCAACTGCAAGATCAAGTAACAGAGATAAGTGCCTAACTCCTCATACTCACATAGAGAAAGACAGCTATTATAAGCTTGTGTGGATAGTTTTAAATTGACTTCACTCCAAATTTGTCTTGTGAAGTTAAATAATGAGTTAAAAACTTTGATCCTAAAGGAGAAATGCCAAATTGTAAGTAATTTATATATGCAATCCGAAAGGAAGCATCCCTCTCTTGGTCACACATAGATGTTCACCAATTATAGAATATTCATCAATTCTAAGAAGGTCACATTCCAAAAGGTATGCATCTATTGAAATAATATCCCTAAGTTTAATATAGATCACCTATGAAGCACGGACACGTTCTAGAAGCTTCCGTGTCTTGTCGGACACCCTGACACGTGTCCGACACACTTGGACATGTAGTCAACACGTGTGGGAAAATTCGACACGTGGTCAACTTTTTTTGACACGCTTCAACTCGCGTGTCTAGAAATTGCAAGAGACATGGTGGTTTTTGGGCAGGTTTGCAAGTGTGAAGGGAGAAAAAACTGTTAAAGAAGGTAATGGAAGGTGGAGGCAAGGGCGAGGGAGCGGAGGCGAGACCATAACTGCAAGGAGGAGGGCTGCGACTGCGATGCCGCAATGGAGGACCAGAAGCGGGGCTGAGAATGCGAAGGAGGGAGGGCCGTAGGCGAGGTGGCAAGCGATTACGACGAGGTGATTGAGAGAAAGTAGAGATCAAGATGAAGAGAATCGGGCAAGGATGAGGAACAGGAGGCCACGGAGGATGGTTTCAACTTTTAACAAGAAGAGTAGATCAAAAAAAAAAATTAAAATGGGGATTCTGAAGTGGAGGGATGATTGTGAGGGATGACTTTAATTTTAAAGGAAAGTGACAGCCTTGACAGGTGATGGGGAAAAGAAACAAGGGAAGAAACCGGGGGGGAAAATTGGGGTTTAGTGGGATGACAGTTTTTGTGTGTGTGGGGGAGGGGGTTTTGGGGGGATGACAGTTTTTGTGTGTGGGTTTTTGGGGGTGAAAGGGGGGGGGTGGTGGTTTTTGTGTTTTTGGGGGGAGGGGCACGGAACGAGGGAGGAAATTCGACGGCAAGACTTTTTTTGTTAGAAAAACAAATTAATAGTGCTAAAAAGTGATTTAAAAAAAAATAAAATACTGAATATTAAATAATGATAAATTTTGATCATTATAAAAGATCATAGATTTATATAAATAAGTTGATTCTAATCTTTTGTTAGTGATTAGGTTCATCGATAATTTTTATTAAAGTCAGAAACATGTTTCCAAATATATAGTCGGCTCATGAGTCACAAGTGAAAGGTGTGTGATAGGAAGCTAGTGGAGAGGATGATCTATACATTCCTCGCATGATAAGTCTTTAGACTTCTTTTCACATCACTCGTTGGAACACGATCACTAGTCAGTGGTGACGACCAGCATGGTTGTAGGTGATGTCCATCGTGCCATGGTTGGAAGTGACGATGGTCGGGCTATCTTGGCGATGGTCCTCGCACAATGCCAATGAAGTGACTGGATGCGACACTTCATTACTCCGTTGGAAGATAGCATGAATTGTTGAGTTATTTATTATTTTTTATCCAATATGGGTCCCACCATTTACGTCAAATTTCTCAGCCGACATTCTAATCATCTGCATTTCTTCATTGTAGATATGAGACACAGTTCATTCAGCAAATCATTGGAGAAATCGAAGATAAACTAGGTCCCCAGCTGTCTTATGTTGTAGGCAATCTTGTGGGAATGCATTCCCGGTTTGCAAAAGTAGTAAAACTTTACGCTTGGGTGAGAGTGGTGCACGCAGTATTGGTATATGGGGGAATGGCCACATTAACTATGGATATGTTTTTTGAATTTCCTATGAATAAATTTATTAATATTATTAGTGTAAATTCATTGTAAGCTTTTTATTATTATCTATTTATTTGTGAATTCAAATAAAATTAATTAAAAATAAAAATATTAATTTAATATATAACATGTCACAATGTATTAGAATTCTTTATTTTTGAAAAATGACGTGTCGGCGTGTTGTGTTGTGTGTTTGTGTCACGTGTCGATGTTACTTAGTATATCACATCTCCAAGAACCAAAATTGTTGCTTCTTGCTCTATTTATGTCCCATTTCTAAGAACTTTCAAAATTTAGTTAAGCAAACATAAATATTCAATTTAGTGTAATGAGAAGAAAAAAATACGCTAGTTGCCAAGCCGTGCGTCAAGCAACCCCCATTCTCTTCTATAATATAACCTTCAACTAAGAATAGGGTTAGCATAATGTTGGCTTGCTTGAACACATTGATTTAGAGAATATGCTATGTGCCGCATTTCTAAAGACTTACAACTTTTATCACTAGACTTTGCAAAAATCAAAGAAGGTCAATATACTTAACTAGAAGTATACATTTCAAAAAATCACTTATAATGGTCAATTTATTCATGAGGTATTCAACACAACTAGCTAAAGGAGTTTAGTTTTTTGTGCGATTCAAAATAGTTACCAAAACATCCCAAATACAAAACTACATTGCTGAATCTCCAAATGCATAATTTATAGCCAAATCCACATACAAACGTCACAAAAATTGTCATTTTCAGTCTACAACTCAACATCCCATCTAATAATAACACTAGCATTTTCCATTTTACAACTTCACGGTCCACCAATTCGAGATTCTTGAGTGCATTAAGGTTTTGAGATATCAAATGAATATTGACTAGGTAAAACCTGAGCATTTTATTATTTGTCCGTTGAAGATTGATGGATCTCCAATGTAAATAACTCCATTCATACCAAACATCTAAAATGAGAAAAAAAAAATACAAAGAAAACGTAAACTTGCATTTCTTTTCAACATACAAATAAAACATTAGACAATGAGATTACCCTTATATATAAATTCTCATTAATTTAGACATGAAAAGTTTGTCAATAGAGAATGAGCATTACAGTGCTAATCATAATATAAACTTGTTGTGAAAATAATACATGTTTAAAAAAGCACTAATTTGTGCTATCTTCTTCCTGATAATAGTGGAGTCTTTATAAGAATATACACTAGTATGTATATCAACAACCTTCAAAAAAACACTAATTTGTGCCATCTCCTTCTTGATAATAGTGGAGTCTTTATAAGAATATACACTAGTCTGTGTATCAACAACCTTCTTCGATCTTCCTCTTTTGGTTTATATATAAATAAATAAAAAATAAGAAATAGTAATAATATAAATCATGATAACTCAATAAAAAATATCATTAAAAATTATATAACTTTCGAATAATACTTGCTCAAGATGGCATTAATGCTATAGAATTATTGCGCGTCTTCTTATTATGCCCATATTAAAGATAGTTTGTACATCGCATTTGAACTTTAACTTTCATCAATTTCTTACCATTGCTACTTCGTTTATTCTTATCATTGATTTGTTTTTCTTTTCTCTCCCCATTTTTCCTCTTGTAAGGTGAGACTTTAATTGGCTTACTACTAACTTTAGGCTACATTTTTTTTTTCCATTTATTGTAGGGAAGGTATATTGGCAGCATCTTTCATAAGAATCTTTCTTGAAACAATCATTAATATAATTATTGAAATCCAACTTCATGAAAGTAATACAACGTATGTCGTGTTTACATGGTATTCCGAATATATTTCATTCCCTATAAGGATAAGTCTTCCCATGCAAGTCAACCATAAATTTATCATTATATGTTTTAATCTAAAATTTACTCCTCATTGCTAATCTAATAATACAATGCATAGACTCCAATTTATTTTTCTCCAATTTAAAATTAATTCTTAGGCAAATAGGATTTGTTCGATCAACCATTAACTGATTTCTCCCTGCCATTTTCTCCATCAACATCGTTCTAATTTCTTCAAGCATCTCAAATATAGGTTTTTCTCTTAGTATGCAAATGTGCCCATTGAGTGTCTCATTTAAGTTATTATCAACTACATCACAGTTGGCTCCTGTCTTGATGAAAGCCTTATAAAAGTGCTCAAGGCCTTATCACATGAAGGCTTTGTAACCTTTAGCGCACTCCATCTTCAAATCAATTATTTATTGGTCAAAATCAGCTTGAAATATACGACTCATAGCCCTCGAAAAGAGATACTTATGAGCATCCCCTTTACACAATTTTTTCCAATCTTGCACAATTTCGATACTCTACTTGCCATGAAATGTATTCATTAGTCCTAAATCAAATTTAGCCAATACAAAACAAACAAATAACATCAATAATCACTGGTGTCGTGTAACAGTCAACAAAGACAAAATGTGAAATATTGCATTTTTCTAATTACTAATGAAAGTCTAACCCTTGTCTTTGCCACCATCAGGTCATTGAATAATATGGTCAACTTCAACAATGGTCCAAGCTTTTAGAAACATTTGATTATTTCTATCTTGTTCAACAGAACACAATAACATACCCTTTAATCCAGTCTTAAGGAAGCACCCATCCAAGCTTATGATATGCCTACATCTCGTTAAAAATCCGCATTTAACTCTACAAACTCCACATAATACCTCTTAAATTTTAGTTGCTAGTTTAACTTCAATCTCAAATGTTCCATACTCACTAACTCTCTTAAGGTTCGCCAAGTAAAATCTACATATTTTATTTCTACTCTATTGGGCCCATTATAAGACTAAGAGCTTTTGATATGGTTTTATAATTTTTTTTTTTTGTCCAAAGTTAGAGCAAACTTTTCTCTTACATGTACCTGCATTTCTACAGTTAAATAAGTGAGTCTGTACTTAATCTTAAATATGTATTCATGAGCAAGGCATATAACAGTGATTAAAGATGTATTCATGAGTAAGCCATATATTAGTGGCTTGCCTATTAGTTAGACTTCGAGTGCAATTATATGGGTCTCCAACTTTTTTATTTATTTATTATTATATACAATTGTTCTCGTTATAAATCCAACTATCATACAATCTCCAACCACATCTTTCTACACACTTTGCTATCATTTTTTTCTCTTCACTCTTTTGCCAAGATATGTCAAATCCATTAATTACTGCATATTTTTCACAGTATTCTTGAACTGTTCATGATAATCAAATCTCATGCCTAGATTACACATATTCCCATCATGGTCACACATAGGATCATACCTGTCAGCTATTTGCCCTATCATGATGCTTTCAAAATTATCATCGTTAGGGCCACTTAGAGGTTCGGTATCAAAACCCGTGTCTTATCTGATGTTCTTAGTTCTTTATTACTTAATTCCGATGAATTATCATTACCGTATCTTTCATTCTATTAAAAAACACAATAGTAAACTAAAAATTAGAAACAATATTCGAACATATGGCTAAAAATTGAATAAACTCACTATTGCTTTTGATTCAATGTAATAACACTTTAATTTTTAATGAGCAAATTACGAGTGAAACCACAATCGACCTCCAAAGGTAAATTAATAAAAAAACGAATTAATGAAAACTGAAAAATTAATATGAATAGAAAGGGTAGTAAGAAGTAATCAGACCTTACCTTCAAAAGCGAGATATAGAAGACTACCTAAGCGCAAGATGTCCGAGCATCTCGAACTTAGGAGCGCTAGAGATGGAGGACTTTGAATATGAGATATGGAAGACTTATAGCATCTCGAGCCAAGAGATGGATGACTATGAGGGTCTTGAGCCTAGGTCCGCGAGATATGAAAGATTATGAGCATCTCAAACCAAGCGATGGAGGACCCAGAGCATGATAGATGAAGGACGATGCGCACCTCAAGCCTAGGAGAGCAAGAGATGTAGTACTCCGAGCTCCAGAAATGGAGGAGTGCCATGGAATATTTGAGCGAGATGGAAGGGAGACGGGATGATTTGAAGAGAGAGAGGGAGAGAGTAATTGAAAAACTAAACCCAAATTGCTCATCAAAGAAGACGTGGTTTTGTAGAGTATTTGTCAATGTCAATTTGCTGAGGTAAATTTCACTAATGACGTGGAAATGCCATATAGGTTCACTAATGGCCACTTTGGACAGCATGTTAATGGTGGTGGTAGATTTGGGACAAAAGTAAAAGTTGAGAGGCTTTTATGAGACAAAAAAAGAAAATTGTTTTGGGTAAAATTAGGACTGATCTCGAAGTTGGAGCTTTTTTTGGTATTGGGCCCATAAAAGAAGTAGGTGCGGTTAGCCCATTGACAGTAGGGCTAACCACATGAGTTACCTGGTTCCTTTCCCCATATCAAAGCATTTCTCTGAAAAAAATTGTGCCGAAAGGGCTAGAACTGGGCCGATCAGTGATTCACCCAAAAGCCCAGCGAGACCAGAAGCCCCCGACGCCATGGAAGAAGAAGCTCCGCACGTGAAAAGGGAAGACTTTTACCTAGAGTTCCAAGTGCTTCCCCCGAAAGCGTGGAGCCGCAACGCTCGGTCTCCGGAGATCAGCCCTTCCACCAACCCAAGATAGCCCAGACCCTTCTTCGCTTTATCTTCTTCTCCCCCTCTCACCAACCATTTCTCCACCTTAGATTTCACACCCACCACTACTGACCTCAGAGGGAGAGAGACACCCACACAGACGCCTAGCTAGCTCACTCAATCTCTCTCAGGGTCTCTCTCCGTTGCAGACCAAGGAAGCTAACAACGATGGCCTGCTCAGCTGCTTCGACCGCCCTCATCTCCTCCAACCCCGCCTCCTCCTCCTCCTCCTCCTCCTCCTTGGCCAAGAAGTCCCTGTCCCCCGTGATGCTCTCCTCCCCCCGGAGCGTCGCTGTCCCCAAGTCCATCCCAGCTCTCGCCAACCCCTTCCTCTCTTCTCGCATCCCCAGATCGGTCGCTCCCTCCCGCGCCACCAACTGTAGGCGCAGCAGCTTCTCCGTCAAGGCCTCCGTACGTGTTTTCCCAAGAAACTTAATTCGTTGTTGGTGATTGAGTGCATTTGGGTTGTCATGATGGTAGTTTCTGGGAATTGTTTTTATGGGATTGCCGTGAATTGCTGGTTGTCGTCCTTGAATCATAGCATTTGGGAGAGAGGAAAAACTGGTTTGAGGTTTTCTTTGTTGTTAGTGGTTTATGGTGTGATTAGCCCTGTGCTATGCGTGTGTGTTCTTTTCGGGTTGTAGTTTTATCACCGCTTAGGGCTTATTTCAGATGAGGTTGATGCGATTCGTCCGTGCGCTACTCGTTTCTCTATCTGTCTGCTGAACTGGTCTGCAGTGATGTGGATTCCTAGTGCGAGCCTGCACAGCGTAGTTGAGTAATCATATTAACTTTCAAATGTTGATGTCGTTGGCTAGTTGGGCCCGGCCAGTTCCTACAAGAATTCATAATGTGTGCCGACGTTACTGTGGAGCCAAAGGTTGTTCTTTAGAGAAATGATGAGGTTTATGGTTCTGTGTTCTTGATCATTTGAAGCACACTGCTGTCTGGCTGCCTGTAAATCTCAGTTGGAGCTCATGGGCTGAGTGTAGAACTCAATGGGATCGCCAGAACCTCCTAAAGCTATTCATGTGTGATTGTTTTTCCATGACCCTTGTCATTGACTCGATCAGAATTCCCAAACTTGACACAAACTTCCAAACTTCACACTTGATTGTGTTCCTGTTTACTTTGTGATACTTATTGATCATGTCATTGATTCATTTTTTACATTCAATTTGTATTCAAACTGAATGTATCATCTCACATCTTTGTTCAGAGTGAGCTTCCCCTTGTTGGAAATACAGCACCAGATTTTGAGGCAGAGGCTGTCTTTGATCAGGAGTTCATCAATGTAGGTTATTCAATTCGGGACTTTGTGGAGTCTGCAAGCATTCTTATTGGTTTTTTAAAGTCACAACTATGATATTTAACAGATTGATCCTGGAGAATCAAATATGCAGCCTCTCATGAAAGTTCTTCTTAGTTTGCATATGTATTCTGCATTTCAGGTTAAGCTGTCAGATTACATTGGGAAGAAATATGTGATTCTCTTCTTCTACCCATTAGACTTCACTTTTGTCTGCCCAACAGGTTAGATGCTGAAGCATAGAAGTGCTTCTTATTCTCTGCAATATATTTAGTTTAATATAATTTGGTTTTGTTTGGGTGTAACATGATGTTTACAATTAACTAAGTTTTTTCTCTTCTTCTTGTAGAGATCACTGCATTTAGTGACCGACATGCGGAGTTCGAAAAGTTGAACACGGAAGTACTGGGTGTTTCTGTTGATAGCGTGGTGAGTTCTTTCTCCAAACTACGTTGAAACTTTAAATAGCCAGTATGCACATGAAGATACATGGTAAAGTTTCAGTATTGCTCTAATTGCTTAGAGCTGGTAGAAGTTTTCACTTGTAGCATGATTAAATGAGGTCATATGCAATCTCTTGAGCAGGTAAAAATTCCCTTGTTACCAGAAAGAGGGAAAATAAAATGAACCATTATGATATGTTTTCGACCCTGAGACTGGGATGTCTGTGTGATTATAAAACACTGTCGCTCTGCAAAAGTGATGCCAATCAGCAAAATTTCATGTTGTATTCATGTCTTGAAACATCTAGATGCTTCATCATTATTTTTAGAATTTCCAGGGGATACCATTCATACCCTCTTGGGTGTTGTGCTAATGGCCAAAACTTCTTGCTATGTATGGTGGCTTCTGAAGTGATTAAAATTCGGGTGATGGTAGGGCCAAGGTACTGTTTTGTGCTAATGATTATATCTCGTCCTCCTTGCAGTTTTCCCACCTTGCATGGATTCAAACAGATAGAAAGTCAGGTGGTCTTGGTGATCTTAAGTATCCACTTATATCTGATGTCACCAAATCCATTTCAAAGTCATATGATGTACTTATCCCCGATCAGGTATGATGGGATTAATTCAGATACTTAAGTGGCATTTGTTTTCATGCTTTGCTCTGCATCATTGATTGGTCTCAATTCTGGACTAAAGGGATGTTTCTTTCTGCAGTGTGTACTCTAGTCTCGCCATCTCTGTATTTAGACAAGAAATATCCTTCCATCAAGTGCTTGATTCATGCAAAACTTCCAAACATAAAACGTGTCTTTTTTCCCTACAATCTGCTGTCATTTTCTTGATGTTGCTCCATAATCGATGATAATCTGATCTGAATAGAATCTATTTCTTTGTTCTACTTGTCGAATTATATAACAAGTTCTTCTCACTGCATCAGGGAATTGCATTGAGAGGACTCTTTATCATTGACAAGGAAGGAGTTATTCAGCATTCCACCATCAATAATCTTGCCATCGGCCGCAGTGTCGACGAAACATTGAGGACATTGCAGGTAACTTAATTACGGTGGCTCTGCATGCTGCCAAGATAC
The DNA here is from genome assembly GCA_017140595.1 of Eucalyptus curtisii. NCBI lineage: Eukaryota > Viridiplantae > Streptophyta > Magnoliopsida > Myrtales > Myrtaceae > Eucalyptus > Eucalyptus curtisii. The sequence continues at coordinate 27,888,061 of CM029504.1, read as the reverse complement.
TATAATATGCTAGCTTAGGTCACTCTTACATAAAAGACTCAAAATATGTCATCTTCACCATTGGGAATTTTCGTGTCTGCAGGCCTTGCAGTACGTGCAGGATAACCCCGATGAGGTTTGCCCAGCCGGATGGAAGCCTGGGGAGAAGTCCATGAAGCCAGACCCTAAGCTCAGCAAGGAGTACTTTGCGGCCATATAGGAGTAGAACCTCGGTTTGCCTAGTTCGGTGTTGTGAAAGAGTTTGTATCATCTTTGCTGTTTCAATTTTTCGTTGCATCTATTTTGGTCGAAAAGAGTTTCGAGCTGCATTTGCCAGAGAATGAATGTAATCGGAGTAGACGTTTTCCATCTCCTCTATTCTAAAATTTATTAGAGTCAAACCCCTGATTCGGCCAAGAGTCAACCCCTGCATCAGTGTAGCCAAGTCTTTTGCTTTTGCCCTATATGCCTTGAAATGGTTCTGTTTCCTCTAGAAAGTCACAGAGTAACACCGGCAAGCTCATGGTTTTGTCTCTAAACTATGAATATCATTAGCAAGTGGTAAACCATCCTATAGGTATAGAGTTCGAGTATAGCTCGTGTAAATGCTATGAACCTAGGGACGAAATGTCAAAACGATGGAGCCACTTCACTTACTAATCGACCTCACAATTTCCCGTGGGTGTTTGAAGATGAATCGTCCAATTCACGAGATCCATTGTTTTATTACGCTACTAAAATCTGCCGCATCGCTTCACCAACCAAGCCGAGTTATTTCTTAGTACATCCGGGATTTTCCATGTCAAAAATAGCTGCGTGGGGAAAATGACACGGTTGGTCATCTTTATCTTTTGGGGAAGAACGAAGGAGATAGTCTTTGGTCCGATATAACTATGGGCAGAGGAAAGGAATGATTGCCTTGAAGGAGGGCGATGAAGCTACACGGTGGGCTAGCTTTGCGTTTCATATCCTTTTTGACCAAGAAAAGGAGAACCCCAGCTGAGATGAGAGGCAGTATATAACGCTTGTCCTAAGTGAACTGACCAGTTCCAACTAGGAAATTGGTGCTCTTGTTCTTTGCTCATGTGAAAAGCGAATGAAGCGAAAAGGCTAACCAACTCGCTGAGGTTTTGCACTGCCACTTCTTCCGGAGCATTCCCATAGTCCAGTTTCGCTTTCAGATGACCGACCTCCAAAAGAGAAAATCACTTTTCCGGTAAAATTTTGAATATTATTCTTTCAAGTAATAAAATTAAGAATTAGGAAGATGTTTTACGTGTCATGTGATAATTTGAAATACTTCAAATAATAAGGAGAGGTCATAAAACACATCAGCAGATGGTGTGATTATCCATAAGGGAATATATATATATTGTGATTTTCAGTTGCCAAGTCGGAGTCGGATTGAGCTTGGAGAACCAAGTTAAGTCGGACTCGTGCTTGGAGACGTCGTGGTTGTAGGAAAAAAGGGAATTGGGAACCCGAGCAAAAGGCGTGGGCGTTCACCCAGATCAACCTCGTCGCTTGTTGCTACTAGACATGGGCAAGGCGCCGGCAACTGCTCCAGAAAGTCAATTCGATACCAGCCCTCTTTTGGGCATCCAAGTGCCGCGACCAGCCCCTGGAAGCATGTGCTTTTAGTCATATTTTAATCGAATTTGAGTAAGAACGTGATCCCGGCTGAAAGGTGTCTTATCTTAGGGTTTTCTAGTGAAACTTAGGTGAAAACACGAGTGCTTATGAGGATATGTGTACTAGGGATTGAATCAATTGAGTGATTGATTATAACTTTAACTCTCTAATTGACTAGTGAATTATTTACAGCCGAATTTTCTCAGAGATGCACGTAATGACTTTCAGACTATAAATCTTTGGTGGCATTACAATGTTTCGTTACTTTCTCTGATAATATCATCATATGAAGTTTTATATTGATTATACTATCCGTTAGCTTCCACTTTGACAACACATAATAAACCTTTTTGAACACAGATTAGCTCAACAAGCAAAACCATTCTAACTAAAGAAAGGAAATGGAGGTAATTAGAGGCTCCTGGCTTAGGAGACATTTGAATCTGAGGAAGGTGTTCTGAGTATCTTGTAGCTGTCTTTGATTGACAGAAATATTAAATCGGATAAGATAGGATAAGAAAAGAGCAGGTTTTGCAATATTAAATTGGTTATTTGGATAATTATTGGACAAAAAGCTAAATGTGAACACATACTTGTTTTTGGTGTCTTGATACATGATTGAATTTGAAATTAAAAAGAGCAAAAAGCAATTTTATAATAAGAAAGGGAACTTTTAGTTTGTCAAAACTTATACTTGTGTTTGGTGTCTTGACCCATGATTAAATTTGAAATTAAAGAGAGCAAAAGGCAATTTTATAATAAAAAAGGGGAACTTTTAGTTTGTCAAAACTTATACTTGTGTTTGGTGTCTTGACCCATGATTAAATTTGAAATTAAAGAGAGCAAAAGGCAATTTTATAATAAAAAAGGAACTTTTTCAAAACTTTGTAAAAACAAAAAGAAATCTGGCACTTTGTTTGGATTGAGGGAAACTTTGGGGAATGAATTGAGGCGTGGTATGGGAGATTCTACTGTCTTGGAGAAAGAGGGAAGATAGAAGTGGCGAAAAGAGATGCATTTGGGCCGCCCAATCCTCATTCTTCCAATTGTTGTTTGGAATACCTACAAAAAGCCAGCCGGCCACCCAGTTGTTTCTAACTGGCCTTTCATTGGGGGTATATCAGCCTAGTATGCTAGGAGAAGACAGTGACCTCCCTCCAGATGGGATCCTTCCCCGTAGAGAGGAGTGGCCGGAGAGCCCAATGAGGGCATTATCCCCTGTTGGTTAATAAAGCGTGAGGGTTTTCCCCTCGGGCCTATTAACCCCCGGGATACCTGGGTTCGAGGGAGCCTTTTAAAGTCCCGCTCGGGACTAACATACTTCCTAGTTACCCTTAAGAAGGAATTTCATAGTTGAAGATAACTTTAATTACACTACGCGGTATGTTGAAAAATAAAGCTCTCGGAATCCATCACAGGCTACCACGTGTCGATGGATGATTGGCCTACCACTTAAAACATGTGAACGTTGAGGAACCTAGTGATAAGGCAGCTATCATTACTAGCAGGTTGAAAGCATGCATTCGAATCTTTGGGCTGAGGATTCACATTCTGTTTGTTTTACAAAACTAAATTATTTGAAATATATATTTTTTTAAAAGGAATTGCTTTTATCATTTGATATAACTATTCAACGGAAAACATTTTATTATCGAGAATAATTCATGCATAAGTATTTTCTTAAAAGATAAAAAAAAATTTTGTTCATTTATTTTTATAAGTGGTACGAGCGATTGTTTTTAGAAAACAAATTTCAAATTATTTATTTTTCCGATAGAAAATAGAGCTTTTCTTCGTATTCGGTATTATTTTTCGTTTTCTTTTCCATGTTCTTTTATCTACGTTAAACAAATCAACAATCTCACCTTTTGCTTTTCATTGTTGGGCTTTTCTTATTTTTCTTCCACTCTAATCAAAGAAATTTCAAATTTTAATCTATTCCATATCAAGTCCAAATTTAAAGCATAGAATTGGAATTGTGCCTTTGAGATCTCCTCCGACTTCATTTATTTGTCATTTGACTCGTGGGTTGATACTTCTCTTCTTTACTTCGATCTTTTTACGTTAAAAATGCTTTATTTAATATCAACAATCAAATCCAAATGAATTATTGCGTTTCTTCAATTTAATTGCCATATGAAAATCAATCTTTTAACCAAAAAAGATCCTTTGATATTATTGTCAAATGCTATTGTAGTGTGCAATTTCTATTTTCTTTGACTTATAATTACTGTGTCATTAATACAATGAACAAATAATCTACAGTTATTTTCTTTTGCGTCACATGTGAATGTCTTATTTGTTCATGTGTCTGTGTGCTAAATGGATTAATGTAGATTTGACTTTTTCTTAGCAAGCAAGCATGTATGTGTGTACGTACGTACGTATGTATGTATGTGTACCTACCTAAGGTAGAATTGATCTTTTGCAGGTGATCCTTTTCCCCTTTTCCAGTTTCTTATTTGTTATTTTTTCCTTAACAAGTTTTGTAACGAAAAATTAGGTTTCCTCTTTTTAATGTCATCTATTTTATTTTCAATTATTTGATAGACAAACGTTCATCTATATCATTTCCCAAACTATCTTTTTATAATGATATTCATTTTATCAACAAAAAACATGAGTTTGTACATCTCTCTTTACTCCAATTTTGTTTTTATACAACATTCAAACCCTCGGCCATGGCCGTCCTCTCGAGCACAACGAGCTGTATGATGCCCTCTTCAATTTGTAATGTATTTCAATCCTGCAACAATTGTCATGGAGTACATACTTTCATCAAGATCTCGAAATATGAGACACTTTGGGTATCATAGTGTCGCGACCTAAGTCAAATAGTCTGGCACAGGCTGATCAAGAGCTATGCGTGAGTTGTGCACCCGAGCTGGACATGGCATGCACGAACAAGTGCGATGGACAAGCTAAACAAGAACGAGTCATAAGCAAGCAAAGTCCAAATACATTCTCTTGAAGTTTGTGGTCGGTTCATGCCTTAGGATTAGCCGAAGTCTGCTCGAGGATAGGGATGAAACTTAAGACGCTGCATTAGGAAGCATTTAAGGGATATGCATCTACTTCTAACACTCACATGCTAGGAACAGTAGTGACACTGTCGATAGCTGCACTTCAGTCGCTTACAATTATCGTTGAACCCACCAATTCTTTGATTAGTGTACGTATTCCTTTCTCCTAAAACTAGTGTGCAAAAGTGATCTTGAAGTGCTACTCTCTTGAACGAGCTCGTCAGATCCTCTAGTCTTTAAACTTGTACTACCGAAATACGAGAGCAAACGGGAACAGGAAACACTGGTGAGAGGGCAAGCGACACGACCGAATGCGTACTTACATGGAAGATTGCTTTACCACATGAGCCGAGCGTTGTGTTCGTGATAAGAGGCACTAACCGTCCCTTCTTCTTGCTTTTGGAACATTCTCACACGCAATTCAGTTTCGGATGCTGCAACATCTCCCAACCTAGAAACAAAAAAGCACTAAAGAACGAAAGGAGCAGACGGAAGAAAATTACAATATTCCTTTCTTCAGACCATATATATAGTTCGAGACAAGAGTCTCGCTGCTTCAAAGTCCCAAAAAGAGCAAAATGTAAACTGTCCTGTGCTGAAGATTGTACCCCCACAGCCCTTTTTTTTCGAATATATTTAGAGTAAACTAAACGATGGCGCAGCATCGTTTGATATTTTGACACTGATTATTTTTTTCGTCACATGGTCACGCTCGATCCAGACCCGTAACTCAGTCTGTCCACCTCCTCCCACACGAGCGTGGTCGTCACGTCCTTGCATTGCGGGACATATTCCTGAAACAACCACTCAAAACATTCAATCTCTTCACCTTAAATTCTTTATACGAAAAAACCTGAATTCGTAGTCACTCATGTCCATCCTCTTTTAGAAGCAAAAGGTGGTCGGCGCGGGACACCATTTTCAATGCGGGATGGGAGTCAATGCTTTCGACGCATTCGGATGCGGAATGTATAAAGGTCATTGACATTCAATGTCCCCGGCAATTACTAAAGTTGACTATTCCTCGTTATTATTAATTAAATTGCAAATGGTACTTCCTCAAGATGTTTAATTTACCTCAAGCAGCCTGACTAGTTCTTTTGCGGTGGGAGCAGACACGATGATGCTCCGCGCACTGGTCGAGATGAAGCCTTCATCGACAGCCTTGTCCACGAAAGACAACAAAGAATTGTAGTATCCATCCACATTCAAAAGACCCACCTGCACAATATTCACATAAACTATAGTAAATGCCTAAAGTAAAGTGACTATATACCATTGTCCAAAGTCCATGGACAAAAAATCGAAAATTGACCCCAAGAAAAAGTTAGAAGAAACAAGGAAAAAATATATATAAATATAATTTAAAAGATAGAAGGGGGGACAGCCTCCTTTTGACCAACAAGTCTACTTTAATCAATGTTTAATTAGACTATAAATTTCTCCCGTTCCCATTCATACGGAGATGCATCCAATCAAGCTCCTCCTAAAAATCACACAATGCATCGCCACGACTACGATATGGAAAAAATCTCGTGCTATCTTTCCATGTGAACCGAATGATACAACACATGCATTGATTCTCTCATTCGCCCATCACTACATGATCAGATCTGTTGACCAGTAAGTATCCTCGCTCTAATCTCTCCCCTTCCAAGAACATCGAAATCTTGATCAGCTAAATAAATTAAATTAGACACCATAAGACCCGCAAGAAGATTATCGCAAAAAAGAAACCCTATAATGGGCATGAACATGCAAACGACAAGTTGCGCAGCAACTTATAATCTCTAAATGATTTAATAATGTTTCCCATCTACTAAAATAGAGTCGATTTAAGGATCACGAAACCAAATAGATTCTAAGTAAGATACAGCTGTTCCCTATGGATATGTGATCTCGTCCTTGACCATAGGGTCCAAGAGGAAATTGACTGGGTTATCGTGCTGGGGGATGCGCAGAACAAAAGTGAATTTAGCACCTATTTTTGGTTGTAAATGATAAAGTCGGCGGTGAGAAAAGAATAGAGGGGAAATGTCTCACAGGCTTGTGGTGAATGCCGAGCTGAGCCCAGGTAATGACTTCAAGCAACTCCTCGAGGGTGCCGTAGCCACCTGATGATAAGAAACAATGGTATGATCAGAAGGATAACTAAAATATTGTTTCCTCTGTGAGATCTGATGTTGGTCCAAACGATCGAGAGTAGTACCTGGAAGGGCGATGAATGCGTCAGCCTGACGGGCCATCTCGGCTTTCCTTTGGTGCATGTCGGACACGGTCCTTGTTTCCCCAACTTCATTACCAGATATCTGCAAAAAAGCTTCAAATTCATGACCCTTGCATTAACATTTAACACCAAACGTTACCCTCCATTACTAAACTCTTCGATGCTATTGTCGTCAAAAGGGCATGTATTTTCACAACTCAGCTACTTTTAAAAGGGATTGCTCTTATGCGATTTTTTTTCTTTTTTGTTGGTGGTTGGCGATAGCAATGGAAGATCAACTTTTGGAAAAGAAAAGAGGAATGAACCGGGACAGCTAGAGCCATTTTGCCATAAGCGTCCCATCACATAGTGCCCGGTTCAGTTTGATTTGCCCTTCTTGACTAGATGTCTCATCATTACGGCTAAAACACTTCACGCAACGGCCACAAGCAGAAAAACAGATAACCAAGAAAAGATAAAAATACAAATACTCATCTCCATACCGATGGGGTCAGAAGAGTCCTCGGAATGATCCTGCAAAATAAACAAATAATGAGATCAGTAAAGACGAATCGTAAACCAGATAAAGTGGTAGTTTTTTTCTGAGTGTGAACAATCTCAGCAGTTAATCGTGGCGACAAAGCGGTAGTTTTCTGAAAATCTTGCTTAGAAACACTTTTGAAGTTACAATTCCACTAAGTGATGTAACCTTTGCCCCCGAACTCAAGCAAAATGTCAAGCCCATTGAATTCATGCTTTCCACTCGTAATTATGGAACACAAAGACTTGTGGCTCCATTTCGAGTGCCCTTTTTCAAGTAAAATTCTGTCAAACGAAATCAATGGTTTTGACAGGGCTAGCCCCAGTTATCCTGGGAAAAAGTTCCCATCATTCTTGATTAGTCCTTTCATCTCCTCCCCTTTTTGAGAGGGAGGCCCTCTCCAGTGTGTAGTGTGTACTGCTGACATTTTCAAGGACCGAAATGGATTCACTTTTGATCAAAGCCTGGTCCAAAAAGCCACCATATCTCAGCCAAAAAGAGGGCAACCTTTTCTCTATTCCATCAGATGTAATGTGTCCGTAGGCCAGATAAACTTTTAGTTCATCCAACAGCAGTCAAAAAAAGAGTGCACTGCCAGAAAAATTAATTTCCTACATAAATATTAATGGATCTAATGTTACTCGAAAGGACATGATTTGTTCCTTTTTGTCAGCCCAGCATTTGATCCCATGATGTTTGCCTTTGCCCTGGAATATAAGACCCACTTGAAAAGAAGTTCATACCTTGCATGGTTCGAGAAGTTTTGTCTTCCAAAAAGAAAACAACATGAATGGATGATTAATGATGCATGTTTCTCGAGACCCGCATATGCTCATGTCCTTCTTCGATGTTTGTGTGTGCATGTGTGGGGAAGAGAGAGAGAGAGAGAGAGAGAGAGAGAGAGAGGGAGAACAAACCCTAGAACATGACGTCCACCATCATGAACAGTCTGAGAAACAAGGCCCATCAATCCCACGCTCCCACCTCCATACACCAAATCAATCCTTCTCTCCACCTTCATTTCCTCATCGATAAACACGATCCCACCAAAGGAAAAAGAGAAAGAAACCCATCAACACACGTGTCAGAGAGCCCATCACCGTCATCGGGGGACAAAAGAAATCATGCCTTTCTTTCTCCAAGAGACGAAACAAATATGACAGCAATTAAACTAAACAAATAAAGCACTATTGAGCTTGGAATGTTGTCGCTGTGTGGGAGTGTGAAGAAGCTCCCCCTCTACACGAGGAGAGGCTCGTGAGGGACGTGAATATAATTATGGAACCCCATGAATCCTTTGTAAAAAATAGGAAAAAAATTTAAACAAATTCATGGGGTTTTGGAGTTTGGTTATAGGGGGATAGGTGGAATTGCCCAAGATAGGAGCCAACACGCTCCCAAGACTCATGATACCGAGAGAGCACGTTTGGTTCCCCGACCAAAGGCATGGGTGACACATTTTTATTCAAAAAAAAAAAAGGAAGAAATTTTAAAGAGCACTTAACAGCTATTATTTAATTCTAACAAAGAAAATGGCGAAAAGAAAAAGGGAAGAGGGGAAAAAGGTAAAAATTACAGGGGAACGAGAGAGATCATGCAGGAAGGCTGCTCAACTGACAGGCAGGCTCCAGCTAGCACTCCCCTTCATGCTTAAGACCTCAAAACCTAATCAATCCTTCTCGTGTAATTCCCATTACAATCATCAGCCCCACGTTTGAGAGGTGTAAAAAATCTTTTGATGTGAAGACATAAAGTTTGAGTTTTTGTTTTCTTGGGTTATTTCTTAAAGAAAAGAATGAGTCAAAACAAAAACCAAAAAAAAAAAAAAAATCATAAGCACGAGATGAACGAAGACAAAAAAGGGTGGGGGAAACGAGAGTAGAACCGCGTTAGCTCTCGCTCCTGGTAAAAAATGAACGAAACCTTTAAAGAAGCTTAGAATTGCAGAAATGACGAGCGAGAAAGGAACGATTTTGACGTCAGTAGAACGTCTGATTTCAGTGCGAAAACCTCGCGAAACAGCGACAAGGTCTGAACGCCGCCCTGCGTTTTGGTGAATGGGCGGAAGTTCGCCGTCACAGCGAATGAGCAAGTGTGGGGGAAACGGAAGAGGAAAACAGAAAGAGGGAAGCTTCGACAGTGCGTTTCAGAGGGAGAAGAGAAGGACCCAGAAGAGGGGAGATTTTCTCGAGCAATGAAGAGAAATCGATAAGGCGGGTGTGATGAAAAGACGTACCAGTTCTTGTGCCAGTTGGATAGCGGCTTCCTGGTAGCTAGACTTCTTGCCTGACTTGCTTCCGCAGAACACGCAGATCCTCCTGAACCTCGACGACGACGGCGTCTCAGACATTCTCTCTCTCTCTCTCTCTCTCTGCCTCTGCGCTCAATGAAAGGATTGGAGGGAGAGGGTTGGGAATGTGAACGAAGCGTGTGCGTGTTTCTCTAATTATAGTATATGGGGAGGAAAGCTGGAATCCATATAAAAATCGACAAATAAGGTATATATGGTATGCATAAATAAGAAAACAGATTATGATATTTCGATTTAAAGAATCGTTAAAAAAATGAAAAAAATCTGATTTCTTTTCCCAAAAACGTGTGGAGCCCAATTCGATTTAGCGATAAATTGAGTAACTTGCTATAAATTTATTTCATATTAATTTTTTGGTCACTAAAAACTCAGATGAATGTTGACAAATTTATTCTAAAACTTGCTATGTCAATTTAGTTATTGCCATTAAAAAAGGAAAGAAATCTGATTTCGTTGCTAAAAATCCTTGTGGGGCCAATTAAATGTAGAGTTAAATTGATTAACCTGTGATAAATTTATTGTAAATTAATTTTTGAATCACTAAAAACTCAAATGAGTGTTGACAAATTTATTCTAAAACTTGCTATGTCAATTTAGTTACTACCATTAAAAAAGTGAAAAAAAAAATGAGTTCTTTCCTAAAAAATCATGTGGCTTCCAGCTAAATGTAGAGTTAAACTGATTAATCTATGATAAATTTACTCTAGATTAAACTCAAACTAGTGTTGACATATATATTCTAAAACTTGCTATGTCAATTTAGTTACTACCATTAACAAAAAGGAAGGGGGGGTAAGAATATTAAAAGTGCATTAACTTTTGTATAACGCTTGCTTAAATATCAAAAAAAAAAAAATTCCGCTTACTTGAATGCCATAATTTTAAAAAATTGATCACTTGAGTGCCATAGGCAATTTGCCTAATCAGAAAATCCAACGTGACTTCTCTCGCACTGACGTGGACAATTTTTAAATATTTTTGATATTCTCTCTCTCTCTCTCTCTCTCTCTCTCTCTCTCTCTCTCTCTCTCTCTCTCTCTCTCTCTCTCTCTCTCTCTCTCTCTCTCTCTCTCTCTCTCTCTCTCTCGCCTTTGCGGCCTCGCTTGTGGCTAACAAGGCCACAACAGTCTCGCCTTGGGCCTTCATGGCTGAGGGCAAGGCGGCCCTCGCCAACTCTGGGCAGCCACAAGCAAAGCCCCTCACCCAGATTTGGTGAATAGTGGCCTCATCACCGGTTGATGAGGTTGCCATGGCCTTGCCTATCATAGTTGAGGGCGAGGCAACCTTCCCCCAGTTTGGGCGAGGATTTCACAACCGGTTAGGATTGCTGGTGACCCTCGCTAACCCAAAAAAAAAAAAAAAAATAAAAGAAAGTAAAAAAATCAAAGTTAATGAAGAAAATTTTAAAAAATCCACTTTAGATAGGAAAATACTAAAAAACTCCATGTAAGATGATTTGTCAAAATTGTCACTCAAAGTGATTGATTTTATTCCAACGTGGCACTCAATTGAGCGAAAAAAATTTTTTGGTACTCAACTGAGTGTCGTACAAAACTTGTGACACTGTTCTTTTGCCCAAAAAAGGGAAAGAAATCTGATTTCTTTCCTAAACGTTTCTATGGGCCCAACTAAATATAGAGTTAAACTGATTAACCTATGATAATTTTAATTTGGATTAATTTTTGGGTCACTAAAGGTGCACATGGCAATGCTCCCATCATTTTGTTTTCATGCTCTTTTGCTCTCCAGACTAGAAAAAGAACATAATTCCATTTGATAAACTCAATTAATTTTTCTATTCCCCCCGAAATAGAAAAGTGGCTAGGGAATATATTTGGAACAAAATTAAAAAGTAGAAAAAAGTAGTTTTTTATTCCCGAGAACAAAATATAGAAATAAATATTTTTTTCTTTTCTTCTTTTTTCTTGCTGCTTGCTGCCGCCGCCCGCCTCAATCACTGTTGATTGTCAATCACTAGTCGCCACCCACTGCCACCACTGCCACAGACTAGAGAAGGAGAAAAAAAAGAGAGGAAAAGAGAAAGAAAAAAAGAAAATTCTAAAATAATTAAAAGAAATTATTCTATATAAAAAAAAAAATTTATTGGTCATACCAAACATATTCGTGTTCTTTTTCTATTCCCGAATAGAAATTTTGTGTAGTTAGTAAATGCATTGTTTTACTCGAAATTGTTTGAGGAACTGAAATAGAAAAATATTATTTATGAAAATATATTATTCAATTGGATAAAAATGTTACCAAACGCACCATAAAACTCAAATGAGTATTGACAAATTTGTTCTAAAACTTCCTATGTCAATTTAGTTACTACCATTAAAAAAGAGAGAAAGAAATCCAATTGCTTTCCTAAAAGTTCCTATGGGGCCCAACTAAATGTAGAGTTACACTAATTAACCTATGATAAATTTATTTTAAATCAGTTTTTGGGTCACTAAAAACTCAAATGAGTGTTGACAAATTTATTATTAAGCTTGCCGTGTCAATTTCATTGCTACCATTAAAAAAAAAAAAAAAAAAAAAATTGATTTCTTTCTTGAAAATTCCCCTACAGCCCAACTAAATGTAGAATTAAAATGATTAACTTATGATAAATTACTCTAAATTAATTTTTGTGTCACTAAAAACTCAAATGGATGTTGACAAATTTATTCTAAAACTTGCTATGTCAATTTAGTTACTACCATAAAAAAGAAGGAAACAAATCCGACTTCTTTCCTTAAAGTTCTTGTGGGCCCAACTAATGTAGAGTTAAACTAATTAACTTGTGATAAATTTATCCTAAATTAATTTTTAGATCACTAAAAACTCATATGAGTGTTGACAAATTTATTCTAACACTTGCTATGTCGATTTAGTTACTACCATTTAAAAAAGGAAAGAAATCTGATTTCATTCAAAAAAATTCCCGTGGGACCAACTAAATGTAGAGTTAAACTAATTAACCTATGGTAAATCTACTCTAAATTAATTTTTGGGTCACTAAAAACTCAAAAGAGTGTTGACAAATTTATTTTAGAACTTGCTATGTCAATTTAGTTACTACCATTTAAAAAAAAAAATCTGATTTCTTTCCTAAAAGTTCTTGTGGGAACCAACTAAATATAGAGTTAAACTTATTAACATGTGATAAATTTAGCCTAAATTAATTTTTGGGTCACTAAAAACTCAAAAGAGTGTTGACAAATTTATTTGAAACTTGCTATGTCAATTTAGTTACTACCATTAAAAAGAAGGAAAGAAATCTAATTTATTTCCTAAAAGTTCTTGTGGAGCCCAACTAAATATAGAGTTAAACTAATTAATCTGTGATAATTTATTCTAATTTTTTTGGGTCACTAAAAACTCAAATGAATATTAACAAAGTTATTCTAAAACTTGTTATGTCAATTTAGTTACTATCAATATAAAAAAGGAAAGAAATATGATTTCTTTCTTAAAAATTCACATGGGGCCTAACTAAATGTAGAGTAAAACTGATTAACATGTGATAAATTTATTCTAAATTAATTTTTGGGTCACTAAAAACTCAAACGAGTGTTAGCAAATTTATTATAGGACTTGCTATGTCAATTTTGTTCCCACCATTGTCATTTAGCTCAATAATTTCATAAATAAATTTGACAGAAGAGAAAAGTGTACTAGTTTAGGGCTCAAAATTTGTCATAGGAGTCCAATTTGAGGTTTATGGTGACCTAAAAATTAGTTTGGCTAAATTTTTCATAGGTATACTATTGGGGGCTAACAATGAAGTGAATTGGTTGTTTTAGAAAACTAAATAATCTTTTGTGGAAAATAGCTTAAGCTTAGTAAAGATCTGGTCAATGTGATGTTTCAAAGCTCGTGGTTGTAATGCGTGCTTGTGGAAGTAATGAAAGAGAAACAGTAGCACATAATGATATACATTGACTTGGCTTTATCCCAAAGTCTACATCTACTCTTCACACTAATAGCCACAAGTTGGGCTAGATCCATTAGTAATTTGCACAAACATTTACAATTGGCAAGTATTGATTTTATTACATGATAGATCATACTATTAGGATTCAGTTACTACTCTTACTCTTGTACACTTAATATTTATCACAACTACTTAGATAGCACAAATACAATACTTAGAGAATAATCGAAGGTGAGCATTTTGCTTAAAACATAATGAGTAGCAAATTTTTAGACTTTAACACGTGTCGCTCTCTAACTAGGCTTTTGAGATCTCATTATTTATAATCACCTTCAAACTATCCGTTGGAGGTGGATTAAAAAAGCAAAGAACATTTAGAGTTATCGTTGATGCTATTGTACAAATATAGAATTGCCCATATACTTCTTTTCCCAAACATTTGCTGGTTACCCGAAAGTAGCATCGGCTGCTATTCTTTCATTGTAATTTCTAATAAACTTGTCAAACTACCTAGCTTCTCAAATACTATTATCACTCTAATTCTGTTGTTGTAGGAATCCATTACCACAACAACTAGTTTGCTAAACTAACGAGCACTATCAAATGTCTGTCGTTGCCATAGCACCAATGAACCGATCTTCATAGCAACGATATAAACATCATCACTAGCTAATTTTTTAGGTCCATTGGTACTGTCTACGGAAAATCTGTATCAAGACATATTGAATTTTTTTATCCACTACATGACATCATTGATACTACGTAGTCCTTCGTTACAAACATCTACACATATCTTAGTAAACTTTATATTAAGAATAGTTTGAATATTATCAAAATCACTTGGAGATATTTCTCCAACATATACCAGTTTGGGGATTTCATGGTATTAACCTTAATATTACCTACACAATAAATAATAAAAGAAATGAATATATAAATTTTATAGATATAAAAAAGAAAATAAGTATAAAGTATATATACATATACATATATATATATATATATATGTATGTATATAAGAACGATATGCACTTTTACAGTTTAATTAGTAATATACTGATATTTCAAATAAGTACACTAGAAGTGCCATAATTTTCATATAGTACTCAAGTGAGTGTTGTAACTTTTCTTTCGGCAGAAGTATAGCGTAAGTGCCAAAACTTGGCATGGAGGATACTTAAGTGCTAAAAGTTATAAGAGGTACATATAAATATCACTTTTAAAAAAAAAATTGAGATATTTCAATGCCAACTCTGGCGAAAGGTCTCAGAAAGCCTACGCGGCATTTTTTTTTTTTTTCAATAATTTAACTCTCCTATATGACTCGCCAAAAAGTTAGTCAACAAAGAAGAGCCAAAACGACTCGTTTTGCCTCTTATTTGAATTTTAATATAAATATTAATTTAATTAAATTTAAAACTAAATAATAATAATAATGATAATGATATAATAATGATAATAATAATTTAAAAAGGAAGAAGATTGCAAAATGCTTCGATGAGGACAGCCCTCGCTGAAGCGTTCTGCAATCTTCTTCCTTTTTTCATAATTCAGTTTTAAATTTAATTTAATGAATACTTATGTTAATATTCAAATTGGAGGCAAAATGACATCGTTTTTCGGCTTATCTAGTCACATCAGTGTGCAAAACGACACACTTGTCTTGTCGGAAAAACGACATTTAAATGCCAAAAAATTTGATATTTTGGCTTGAATTTTTTGCCGCTAGCACTTAAGTGATCAATTTTTCTTCGACTTTGACACTTAAGTATACTTTTTCAAATTTTTGGCATTTAAATGTCTCATGTGCCACTCTAGGTGTTCGCACCTCCTTTTTTTTTTTGCTTACTTGAGTGCTACAAATTTGAAAAAATGAATTATTTAAATGTTATTAGCAATTTGCCTCGCCTAAAAATCCGACGTGAATGACAATCATCTTATTTGACATGGCCAGTACTAACGTAGACAATTAATAAAAATTCAAAAGTAAAAAAAAAAATGCACATCAAACTAGGAAATTAGTAAAAAAAAATCCACTTAAGACGATTTGTCAAGAATGACACTCGAGTGAGTAAAAAAAAAGTTATGGTAGTCAAGTGAGCGTTGTATGAAAATTATGGCATTCTTGTTGCCTTTATTCTAAGCATTTTTATTTACAAGTGAAAAGGTTGGGGAGGGCCAATCAATGTAGTTATCCCTTGAACTTTGCCATTTGGATCTCATGCAAACAAATGCCTTGCATTAATTGATTTTTTGTAAGACATATTAGTAGAAATGGGTACCATATACATAAAAACTAAGTAATTCTCATGAATGAAGCCTATTGCATCTAAAATCCAAAATATTTTAAATTTATTTTTCAACAAAAATAAAAAATAAAATATCATCAAAACAATTATTATGTACTAATACATGAATAGTATTAATTATAAATGACCTCATTCGCTTCTCCTTTTTCCCGACCACTGTATAGCCCTTGACTCTAGAAACCCATTATACTCTCACATTATTCTACTCGCATCAACTCAAATATAAATAAGTAAGCTAAGTTTAACATTTAAATGAACAATCATGTGAAAAGGATAAACGCATGAAGGCTTTCACTTTTTCCAGCCATTTTTTTTTTTTTTAACTTCTGACACCACATGATTACCTTAAATTAATTGCAATATCTTTTGCAAGTCCCAAATTTAAGATTATTTCTTATCTTATTTTTCTTTTCTGCTTTTGGAAATTCTGAAGCATTTAGAAATGACAAAAAAATATGTATTTGCCAATGGTTTGACTGGGTTGTTTTATAATGCAATTACAATTGTCATAATTTTCTTACAAACAACTAATTATTCCACTTAATCGGCCCTAGTTAATGCAGTCCCAAACTTTTGGGCAATATTATAATGTGGTATTCCTCGCCAATTGTTACCAAAAATCGCTGACGTGATGGCTAGTTATCGCTGGCTGTCCTAAGTAGCATGCTAATGTGGTCAATTTGTTGATTTCCACATCATAATTTGCGATAGCAATTGGCATGAAAGAATACATTTAAATATCGCAGTTTAAAACTAAATTGATAATTTTCCCAAATATCCAAATAATCAATCCTTCCACAAACATAAGTATAGGCATTTCTTTTTTGGATAAGTAAACTAGGAATGTCATGAATTTTGTACGGCGCTCTTTTGAGCACTACAAATTGAAAAATTGATCACTTAGGATGCGTTTGATAACTTTTTCTTTTTCCCGAGAACAATTTCTATTTAAAAATAATTATGTTCATTTCTATTCCCCATATGAGTTTTTTGAGTATTTGAACGAGTTTGATGGCTACACAAAATTTCTATTCCGGGAATAAAAAAAGAATAAGATCAAGTTTGATACAACTCTCAATTTTTTTTGTGATGTAGATATTTATTTTAATTTTTTTTAAATAATTTTATGAGATTTTTTTTTTTTTTTTATTTTTTTTCTTCCTCCATTCTTCTTCCTCCTCTAGTTGGTCACCGAGCCTCAGCGACTCATCGTGGCTAGGCAAGGTCAGCTTCACCCAGCCACAAAGAGGCGTAGGCTCGGTTGGCAACCGACCAGAGGAGGAAGAAAAAGAAAAGAAAAACAAAAGAAAATGACCTATTTTAAAAATTGTTTCCAGAAACAGAGAAGTACATTTTTTCTACTTTTTGTTTCTGTTTCAAATCTATTTCTTGGGCACCAATCTGTTTTTGGGAATAGAAAAATTACTTGTTATTATCAAATGGATTTCTACTTTTTTTATATTATGGAAAACAAAAGAATAGAAAAATTGAAAAAGAGAAACTTTATCAAACAAAGCCTTAAGTGCCATCAGCAATTTACTTAGCCAGAAAATCCAACATGGACGCCGATTGTCCTATGTTGCATTACCAACATTAACATGCACAATTAACTAAAAAAATTCAAAAATTTAAAAAAGAATCATGTCAGAATGGGAAATCAATATAAAAAAAATCCACATATGATAATTTGTTGGAAGTGGCACTTAAATAATTGATTTTACTTTGATGTGGTACTTAAGTAAACAAAAAAAAAATTATGACACTCAAGTAAACACTTTATGAAAGTTATGGCATTCTTATTATAGTTTTCTCATTTATGCTATTTCTTACCAAAAAAAAAAATGTTATTCAAGTATTCGCTCTAACAATTTCGTCCATGTAAATTTTATACATGAGAATAATGATAAAAATTCTCACAGACAGACTTAGGTTTATAGATATGTCAAGTCTGATGTTCGGAAGTCTAGAGAAAAGAATATAAAGATCAAATTTAGAACTATGGCCTAAAAAATTGTGTGCATGGTTGAGAATAGGATTCTCTGCTTCGCACGATCGTTTTGTTTTATTGTGACCTCCCATCTTGATGATCGAGTAAATTTACACGTGGCAAATGGCAATGCAACAATTCTCATTGATTGTGAATCTTTTTATATCAATAACCCCGACATGACACTAAAACACAATTTTGATCAAACACGATTTTATTAAGTAAAACTCAACTCCACATAATATAATGTGACATGACTCGAAACTAATATGAATCAACGTGTTTTTGTCTGTGTTCATTGACAATCACTTTGTAATCACATCAAGAATAATATGAATTAACACAAATAAGTAGACACGTCTATGATAGAAAAACGCAAATTGTTACACAGATTTAAATGCATAGATTGCGTTTCATATAATTAATAATTTGAAAGTCAAAATATTTTCCCATTGAAATAATTAATTAGTGCTCCTCAACACTCGACTTCTATTAACTACAAATCAGAAAGTGTTTTCAACTTCTCTATTTTTCAAACTACAAGGTTGGACCGCCAATTTTGCTAAATTGTGCCCGTAAGTTTTACGTCATTATCATTTTTCTTTCGAAAAATATTCCCCCTTTCCTTCGTACCCACGACCTTAATCTACAGATTCCCATCCGTAGCCCCCGCTCAAACGCCCATAGCGCCTCACACCTGCTGCCCGCCACCGCGGTCTCGGAGCAACGGCACGGTTTCGAGATCAAATTGCAAAGGCCATGACAACCTCGGATGATGTCGGCATCATGAACTCACAACTTGATCCGAGGTCACAATCGCAATGGTTAGAGGTGGCAGAGGACGGCGACAGACCTATATCAAGGTTGGGTGCATGGTGCCTCTTTGGTTTGAGGTTACGGTACTTCGGGAGTTTTTGGTCCGGTGAGAGTAATTTATCATTAGGCGGTGCATCTTTGCATAATATAATTGAATGTACAAATTTGAGTTTTCGAAATAGATAATACTAATTGGTATTGAGGCAAAAATTCGGCATAGGTTTTAAATTTTCCCCATCATTTTAATATTGTTAAGATAAATCATAACTATACAAAATTAGATTCAATGATGAAATGCTAATTCAAAAGTGGTATAAGATGACAGTAAGCCGATTCATTAAATTCTACCACTTTCAAATTTTCAGTTCAAATCTATCTTATCTTGTAATGTACAAATAAATCAAATTTTCAAATATTTACCTTTTCTTAACGAATTTATGCTTTTCACTTTGTCTCCAAACGTAATCCGAACGACCAACTAACATTTTGACTTGACTTTTTTTCTTTTTTGGTTTTTTGCGAGTTTGATACAAAATGAGAACAAAAATATTCCATAATTGTAAAAGTTTGATTTTATATCTCCTTTTAGTACATTTATTGTCAATTTGATTTTGAAGTGAGCTAACAATAGCAAAATGAAAAAACTCAGGTTAATCTACTGAGCAAACTTTTTTGATAAAAAATTATTAAGGCTCTGTTTGTTTCATGGAGAATGAATAATTTGAAAATTATTTTTCCTACAAATAATTTCTTGATATAATTAGTCAATGGAAAATATTTTTATTATCGATAACAATTTATATTTAAATATCTTTGTGGATGATGAAAATATTTTTCATTAAATAATTTTTGTAAATGATACAAGTAACTATTTAGGAAAATGTTTTTTAAATTATTTACTTTTCATGAAGCAAATGGACAGTAAACTCTGCTCTTCAACTTATATTTGATGTTTACATGAATTAATAGATATCTTCATTTTGGGCTTAACAACAAAAGATGAAACTCACGGGCTAAAGCTCTAAAGTGTTCGTTTTGGATAATTAGTTTGATATGAAATGTCTGTATCATGCATTTTTCTATTAACAACGTTCTAAATTGATTTTTGTTAGATACACCTATTGTGTTAACGTAAGTTGACACAACCATCACTGGATGATTTACGTATGAGAGGCATCGAGTTGCATTCTTCTTCATGCTTAGTCTAGTTTTGTTTTTCTTTTTTAGCTAGTAGGAGGCGTGGATATTTTAATTCGGAAAGCAAATGAGATTTGAAAAGATATAAACTCATAAATTTCTATTTGATAGCATATATGATTTTGTGACACCATTTGTAAATTATTTGACGTTAATATTATCTTTTTAAAATGATTAGTTTTATTTCAACAAAATAAAACGAAAATCCAAACAATGAATATCTAGGCCTTCTTCATTGACAATGAGAAGAGTGGAATGGGACCTCATTTCTATTCATTATATTGTTTGGTAACTTGAAATAATAAGGAATAGAAACGGATATCGGGGGATGAAAAAGGCTCCGTCACCTTGTTTTCGTTAACGTGGCTAGAGGAGAGAATGAATAAGAAGGAATGGGCATGACTTAACTACAAAAAGAAAATTTTAAAAATTATCGAATATTTATATCAACCAAAATATTAATTACCTGTAAATACCCGGCGGAATAAACATATCGATGTCTGAGAGTAAGTTTTAGATGATGCGACCATAATCCTAACTTCAAGGACAAATTCAAGTATAAAGGCACGGACGCATAATCGAAATATCGTTACCTAAGCACATGAACTTTTATCTATAGCTAGATAGATAAAGGGCTTAACCCTATAAATCGCCCACGTTACTCTATATCTCTAACTTGTTCTTGAGATATTTTATGAAGAAATATACCCAACATCTTCCACTTCATCCACATGGCACCCGACCACCTGTCAATGGTGAAAGTACTTTTATATGGCCATCAAGATAATAGTTATAGTAAACTCTCACTCGTGTAACACAACATGACTTAAACGGGTGGGTAAGATTAAAACTGATCGGACCCAAATTGACTTATTTCCATGTAATATAGATATAGTGACCTATATCAGATCAGACTCATATTGCTAAAACACCTTCATATTTAATTAAATTTAGGAAAATTCATAGACATGCTGAGATGAGAGGGTGTTGAGAAGTGACCGCAAGATCTAGTGAGGATGTTATAGAGTGGAGAGTTATAGAGATGTGTTAGATTTAAGTAAGTGTGGACTCATTTATCACCTATATTATTTTAGGTTTTATCATTCTAAATCCATTTATAAGCTATTCAGCGAATATAATGAATACATATAACAACCCAACTTATATATATGAGTTAAGAATTGTGTTTATGACCAATTTTGACATATCTAATAGCACCCCTTTAGGTGCATTTTATGAGTTAAATCATTTCATGAACGAAACAATATAGTTCATTCTGGGTCCAACGAACTTCATCCATTCTCGCTTTATGTGCACAAAAATGGAACATACTATAATTCCAAGAACGTGGAATTAACGTCTTTAAGATCACAAAAGCATGTCGAATACTGAATGAATTACCAGTTTTCATATGCTCCAAACGGCCCTTATACGTTATAGCCCGCAATATTTTGGTCATAGGGATCCGCAACATTAGTTCACCGTGAATACGATGAATATCCACTTCACGCTTCCTTACGGGATCGCTACAGCAAAATACTTTACGTCGATAAGCTTGCTGCTATGTCCATCTTCGACAGTGGATACAACAGTTTTACGCAGCTTGTGTTTTATCCAAGACACTTGCCTCTAGCAAGAAGAAACATAGTCCGAGGGTATAAGCTTCAGCGCCTACACGTCCACCGGTGATCCAACCACCTCAAGGTGATCGAGTTCCGATAGCTTTGTACAAGAATCCTAGGTTCAATGAAGCCCTTTCAAGATATTCCTAAGGATCCGTTAGATCTATCTCTGTGAGTCTATCTGCTAATGACATAAGAGACTTCATCCGAATACTTCATCTTAAAATTTTGAGAGAGGAAATCGCTTGTTTCATATAGCATACCCAAATCAATCCTGACAAGCATAATATCAATTCATAGTACTGAGAAAACTATCTTGCTGCCACTAACCTTAATATAAACACATGATCCACAATATTTTGTATAAAACCGAACGAGGGAATTTCGCTGTGAATATTAGAGTATCAATAACTGGAAGCTAGTTTTAGTCCAGATGACTTTCATTTGAAAAACCTTCGGATTGATTCAATTTTACTTCTGCCTCAAGATCCTAATTTAGAAAAGTGGTTTTCACGTCCATTTAATGTAGCTCTTAGTCAAATTGAGCTAAGTCGGCTTTATATATGTCTCAACATTACCAAAAGCAGCTTTAAGTCTTATTCCATACTTAATTTTCAGCCATCTGCTCCTAGTCTTCTTTCACGGCATCACTCCATAGTATAGGAGTCATCACTTAATCATGGCTTCTGAAAACGATCTAGGATCCTCCTTAGTCCAACACGAAAGTCAGGCTCTTGCAAGTATACAAGGGAATCATCAGGGATAGCTGACTTCCTTTGCCTCGAAGATCTCCTTGATGCCACAATGTTTCCATTCATTTTGTGAATCAGAAACATCGGGATCTCCATGAACTTTTCTTGATGTAATGGTTTCTCAGCATTATAACATTGGCTAATATGAACAAGAATTGTACCAACATTATCATCTGATTCCTCATGTTGAGTTTGAATTCCTTCAGTTTCTGTCTTTCGATGGAAAATACTCCCGCTTTGTTCAAGATCTTCTAGAAAATTAGCATTCCTTGCTTCGACAATTCTAGGAGCATGTGCAGACAATCAAATCCATATTTTTTACAATTCATGGCGTACCTGATTTAGAGTCCCTAACCGTTCTCGGGTCCAACTTATTTAAGTGAGGATTATAAGCTCTCACTTCAGCTGGACAACCCTATAAACAAAAGTGGCTTAAAGTCGGTTTCCATCTTTTCCACAGCTCAAAAGTCCAAGAAAAAGCCCTAAATGGAACTTGGTTAAAATTGCAAATAGTGATGCTCTATGCATCTCAAAAGCGATATAGACAGAACGGAATTAATCATTGTAATCCTTATCATATCCACGAGCATCCGATTCCTTCTCTTGGCAACACCATTTTATTGAGGCATCCCAAACACTGTAGTTTTCTAATGATGCCTTCTTCAAGGAACTTAACAAATGGACTCACCGTGCGTGCGTGTACCTTTCCATTGCTTTATAAGCCTTAAAGGCAGGGAGTAGATGGTCTTGGGAGATTGCTTAAGCTTAATGCAATCCATGCGAGTACCAAAATCAGTAAAACCAAGAGTATGGAAACTTCATGATTTACCAATCTTTAAGTCCTTTTCAATGGAGATATGATCCAATCTCCTATGCCACAAGCAAGATGATTGCTCATTGACAATACCACGCTTAGATCACGCATGGAAAAATAGTTCCTTCAAATTTACATCCAAGTCAAATTTGGATGAACCATATACCAATAGCTGGGGCCAACAACCCTTTATTTTGCAGAGTACTAAACACTGAATTTTTCAAAAGGGGAAAAACCACCAACTTTCATCAATATTGAAACGGAAAATAAATTACCGGAGAACATAAACATTACTTTCAAGATTCTAGTGCGCATTATATCATTCAATGCTAATATATTTATCGGGAAGAACGGCATCGTTAATTCTTGAACTTTTCTCTGCTGTTCAATTTGGCTCCGGATTTTGGTTTTTGAATTTTGTTTGTAAACTTTCAGAGATTCTCTCAATTTGGCCCCTTCATCGAATCCAACATCATGTTATGCATTCTTTGTTTGACAATGGATGCTACTTCAGCAATTTGGTGAGCCAAAAATGACGTTATTGAAACGTCATTTCATTTCTTTTGAGTCAACAAATTGTTTTGTTGTGTTTTTCCACTCCTTTCTTTTCTTTTCCCCTTCTTTGCTTTACCTCATTCCGCTTCTGTCATTGCCGCCACCACCTTAGCCGTCCAGCACCCCCATCGTCAAAGTCAGTGCTTGACCCACATTGCCTCGCCAACACAATTATCGCAGCGCCTTCTCTCTCTCTCTCTGCGCGCGCCTGAGTATGACTGATATGGTGAAGCCAAGCCTTTATATCTGTGTTTACACGTCTCAAATTAGAGAGTGGTTAGATAGGTATATTTTCTTTAAATGTATTGAGTAGGCCTATCTTGTCATTTAGATAATGCGTCACTTCACTTATTGATCGCTGTCGTGTGTTCAAGTGGATACGAATAGGAGGAGGAGGAGAGAGAGGAGGAAACAAAATCTGAAATGTGGGCCCCGTCCGGGCATGCGGTGATCAATGAATAAAATGACGCATAACTTATGTAGTAAAACAGACATACTTAATATTTTCTTTGTTAAAGAGAGAGACCCGCATAGAGAGATATGATATGAATGTCACTGTGCACAAATTAGTGACTAGTATACGACATCAGTATCCCGTTAAATGACATTGTTAAGTTTTTTTACGAAGTTGTTATACTAGATTGGTAAAGGAGGCCATTAGCTAGAAACTCTTTCTTTGACCGTTACCTAGGCGATCTGTTAATCAAAGCTAAAAAGCAAGTACACGAGCTTCCAACGATATCGACAACACCATACGTGATTTACTTATCTTTTCTCTGCAAAGATGTCTTTCTTAAGCTGGCATATTTTGCATTTTTCTATGCCGCTTTTGTCCTTTTTTCAAATCATTTATCTTAAATTTATTTGCGATGTCTCTTCCGATGACACAAATTGCTCTCTTGTTAGTATGACTAGCCTAAGAAAAATTATTTGGCTACCCATTAAAATTATCTCATGTTCGGAACCATGAGGGGAGTGTAAACTACCATTGACACCTAAATTTTTCTCCATGGTTTTCTTGCCCTATTATTTGAAAATTGTGATTGAAATTCTCAAGGTTGAATTTGTTAGGGTTGAGCATGCTTCAAGTATAGAACTAGAAACCGGACCAGTAGAACCCAATCTAATTCCAGGTTCTAGGTAGAGATGGTTCGGGTTCCTAGTTCCACTCTTATAGGAATCGCTAGTTCCCAATTCTCATAGGAATTGAACTGGATTGGAAACCTAAAGTAAAATCCCTAATTTTTCTCTTAAATTGGAACCTGAAGTGATGTTTGTCTTAATTAGGAGATTATCGCTAGTAAAGTAGAATGAATTTAAGTTGTGAGGCTTTCTAATAATTATTTTAATTAATTTGATAGTAATTTAAATTAAAATTTTTATTAAGTGATTAACTATGATTGTTGCTTCTTTTAACTTTAGCTGCTTAGAATTTAGAACAATTTTTCATGGATGATTCGGGATTGAAGTTTTATAATTTAGGTGTTATGTATTTTATTATCTATTTTATTTTATGTGTTCATTTTTTATGGATTGTTGCTATTGGCAAATGAGAAACTTTTATTTTAATTGTCGCATTCATTTTCGTTTTGCTTAACTAAAAATGAAACAACAAAATAAAAAATAAAAAAACCCGTTAGATCATGAAATCTCGATGAGTAGGTTAAGTTTTAGGTTTCAAAAAATGAGAAATCTGTACAGCGAATGAGTTCCACTGGAATGAGTTAGGAACCTGAAACCATTCATCCCTACAATCCGTGGCCAAAAAAAAAAAAATCATTATAATATTATTTGGTTTTTTCATGTCGTATGTTTTTACTAGTAACTGTTTCGGGCCCCGCAGCCATGTTTGATTCAGGCCTCGCCGGCCCTGATGCCACCGAATCTAGCCTAGACGGGCCTGATGCCATGAAAAAGTTCATAAAACCCGTGAATTTCCGCTATCTTCAGCCGAAATTTGAGCTTCAGATATTATTCTCCAGCTGCCGAGAATTTCGATCAATTTCCCCAAATCCACCGGATGAAACACCTGCTTAGATGGTCCGGAAAACCAAGGGGTCAGGGAGATTTGAGGATCGGTTCGTAGGGTTTTTCTCACAGGGGAATTCGGATAAAACTTCGAGGGGGAAAAATCGTAGAGGGTCTACGCCTTTGAAACGGAAGAGAAAAGTTCACGAGAGAGAGTTGAGAGAAGAATGGAGTGCTCACTTCTAGGGCAAGCGAGCCGGGGTTCCCTTGCCACTCTGAGCGAATTTTATGGATCAAACTGCAGTCAGAGCATGTTAAGGTGGAAATTAATGTAATTCAAAAACTAAGAAACAGTCCATTCTGAATTTTCATGAGTTTTCCTCTTTAACTTAACACCCTTTTGGTGGCAATGTCGTCCGCGACCTCCCTGTTTCCTTCTCTCTCATCGTGCTGCAAACAATCACACCCTCATGCCAACACTACAATCCACCTAATTAAGAAGCCAGCAAAGCCCAATAAGCATGGACACCAAGATGGGCTCGCCCAATCCGCGCAAGCCCCATGCAACGGCGTGGCCCTCACCATCCAGCCCTCCCACGCCCCTCTGACGCCACCCTCGGCCGCCACCTGGTTTACCGACTTGGCCAAAGACATGCTCTCCGTCCCGGGGATTTCAACCGCATGCTCCTCGACCACCTCCTCGCCAAGCCAGGCCAAACCTCTCTGATGCAACGAGCTGAACGCTGGGTACGCTGTCAACGGCTACGCACGGTCCCGTGGTGATGTTCACCATTGGCTGGCTCAGCATCGTGAACGCGATACCCGGTGCATATAGCGACGAGCTGCCGCCCATCCGCATCATCGGTGGGCCAGACTCCAACGACTATAGCGCCAACGGGGTCCTCCATCACATCATCGGGTTAATCGATTTCACCCAAGAACTTGCGGTGTTTTTGGACCGTCACTTGCCATCAGGTCATTTGAATCAACCCGTGTTAGGTGACACTGCCCATGCTCTGATTTATGTTTTTTTCTTACTCTCTTATGCTTTTTTTTTCCCGGCCACTTGAGTGTTATATAACTTCTCAATCGATTACTTTAGTGCCATAACTTTTTGATAATGTTCACCGCAAGTGTTATGCCACATTAAATTTCCGACACATGGATAACCGTTTTTATGAAAATTATGACATATAAGTGATCAATCGAAAGTTTCGACATTCAAGTGAACATTTAAAAAAAAAAATTTGTAGCACTCAAGTGATAAAAAAAAAAAAGTTTAGATACTCAATTGAGTGTTATATGAAAGTTATGATACTTAGACTATGTTTGGTAGTCGGGATAAAATTTGGGATATGATATGATTCATCCTATCCTACGTTTGGCACTCACTCAGGACAAGATAAAGTCGGATATAAGAGAGATATAGGCCATGTAAAATTATCCCATGGGGAAGGTGGGATAAAAGTGGATAGGATTTCTAATGTTCATAATAAGAAAATTATTTTTCTCGAATAACAAACTTAGTAAATTAACAAAATTGAAATTATATTTCAATATAAATAATATTTGAATTCTAATTTAAGAAATTAAAAATAAAAAATATTTTTAATTAATCTTACTTAATTTATATATTCAACTTTAATTCTATCTTATAATAAACATTCAATCTATTAATTATATATTTATACTTATTATATATTTTAGGTATTTTTGTATTTTAGGTATGTTAGTACAGTTTACTATTTGATCAAATTTTATTAAAGAATGATGAAAGGGGATTAAAGAAATAATAAAAAATAATATAAAAAAGGAAATAAAATAAAAATAAATTAAGGAATAGTGTTACGAGAGACTTTCACCATCTCTGTTTATGAACATTTAGGTTCATTTACAATTATATGCCGTTACATGATATGATGTGAATATATCCAACTTTAATACTGCAATATACCGAACAATGGACATGATATAAAAAAAAAATCCCAGAATTTCATATCCTATCATATCCAGTCTTATCCCGATTAGAAATCCGGACGACCAAACGTAGCCTTATAGTGTTATTATCCATAATATTAGAGTTTCCATAATTCAATAAGTGTGTATACTGGAGTTCAATTAACCTAACAAGTATCAACTTAGAAATATATAATTAGCTAAGTTCATACCCAAAAATCTCACTATCAAAAGACCCTGCCGATAGCGTGCTTTTGATTTACTTGTCGTTAGCCAAGAAAACTTAAAAAACATTTAGGACGAATGTTATGATCAATTACACTTCAGTGAGTAGTACATATATTTTCGAAGCAGATCGAGCATCCATTATACGTATAGATAAAACAATATCATAAACTCATAGTCCAAACCCAAAATATAAATACATACCAAATAAAATATGAGTTGTTTCATTTTAGCAAAACTTTATACACATCAGGGATACTTATTTAATCCATCATCACAGATCAAACATCAATAGTTAAATCCATTGATCTATCTTAATCAAATTAGATATTAATGGTTCATTCCATCGATCAATCTATTGCTCAATATCTAATCAAGGTCACAACATAGCATGAAAAATTGTCTAAAAGTCTTAAATCTATTGCACTTTTGCAAATTTATTCATAAACTTTTTAATTTTGCCAATCAAGTCCTAAACATTTTTACATTTTGCTAATTAAGTCCATTCGACTAATTTTGATGGGAAATTACTAACGTAGATACTAGTCGTCCTACATGACATGACTAACATTAATGTGGACAATTTAAATAATATTTAATATTTTTTTGAATTTCTTATTAACTAATCTTTATATTTTCTTTTCTTTGTTTTTCTTACAACATTAGCCAACAAGGTTGCCAGTCGACCATCACAGTCCATAAGCAAGAGTGTCAGGCCTTCGCCTAGCCCAAGCAAGGGCTGTTGACTTGTGTTGTTAAAAAAAAAGGATAAGTGTATTAAAAGCCCTAAACTTGTCGATAAAGTGTAATTTAGTCTTAAAACTTTCAAAAGATGCAATCAAGTCCTAAAACTTATCGTGAAAGTGCAATTGAGTCCTAAAACTTTTAACAAATATAATCAAGTCCTAAAACTTATCAAATTCAAACCAAGTCCATGACTCGATTGCACTTTCATGACAGGCGTTAGGACTCAATTGCACTTTTTGAAAGTTTGAAGACTGGATTACATCTTCATAACAAGTTTTAGAACTTGATTGTATTATTTGAAAGTTTTAGGATTCAAATACACTTTTATGACAAGTTTTAGGACTTTCCATGCACTTATCGCTAAAAAGAAAGAAAAGGAAAAAAAAAAAAAAAAATTAAATAAATAAATTTGAATGAGTAATAAAATATTACTAAAAAACTATCCTCGTCAACGCTGGTCGTGCTATATAGGACATCTGACGTTCACACTAGCGATTTTCAACCAAAAATTAGTCTATGGGCTTAATTGATAAAACTTGAAAATGTTTGGGAATGAATTGATAAAAGTGCAATAATATGTTTAGGATTTTTTGGATAATTTTCCCTAATATAATGCCCCATGAAAATGCAACTAAGATTCCCTCTAGCATGATCCCCATTTATTATCAGTTGGTCGCTCGGTCTAGAAAGATATCTTGAAACTAGTATCTATATACCCTGAAACCCCTAACTAGATTCATAGAAATAATAAACATCAAACCATCATCCTCCAATAATTTACAATACCAATCTAGATATAACCTTTTGCAACTATGTTATTAGTCAAAATAACTTTCGCAAATCATTTCTCAAATCATTTTAGAATTCATTTCATAAACCATATTCATGAGCAATACATATAATCTCTTGCAATTGCATTCAGAATACCTTTCATAACACGATTTTGAAACCATTCACAAAAAATGAAATAGTAGCAAATGCCAAATCTAGATTTTGTGCAACCAAAAATGCCATTTCATAACTTATAATATATTCCATCTTTATCACTTTCAAAGATGGGTTTATAAATTCAAGGAAAAAATAAGCAACACTTACCTGAGAATGTCTAAAACCAAATAACAAAGACTACTCAAATTGACTAAATCCCAAGGGCATTGAATAAGCAAGAAACAAGATCAAAATCAAGTTAATCGCTACCTCAATTATGAACCAACTAACTAAGCTTAATTGCCAACAAAACAACTCCTACATGTGAACAAACACTTGCCAAAAACAAATATCAAAGTTGTTTGCTTTGCAGAGCTCGCGCATGAAACAAATACGACGCCTTAGATTTGTGCTATATCAGGCATCAAATCAATATGAAACTCAATCTTTCTATTAGGAGGCTAACCCAATAAATCCTCAAAACACACATGCGGAAACTCTTTGTCAATAGACAACCCTTCTTGTATCCTTTACACAAGCCAAATAATCACAATAACCATTTTCAAAAGTTTCATTGATTGTAGAGTGATAGTTAATCTTGGAAAAGTGCCTTTACAACTTCCTGAAAAAGATAATTTTGGCTGATTTAGAAGTGTAAAAATCAATTTTTTTGAAAAGCAACAGTAACATGATTTGTAGGTAACCAATCCATCCCTCTACTGACATCGAAATCTCAAATATTTAAATCTACTAGATCTACAAGTAATTCAACATTATCAATTTGGAGTGAATATTTCTCGAATATACGGTTAGTAACCAAGAAATAACTAGTAGTAGTATTAACAAGTAACTCACATCCAAGAGATTTAGGCAACGTATCAAGCTTATTTTCAAATTAACTAGAAATACAAAAACGTGCAGTATTAGGATGAAAAAAAATGTATAAGCATATTGCAAGGTAATATAAATATTATTTTAACCTACTGTGTTAGAAGCTGCATCGTCTTCAGTCATGGCAAAAACTTTCCTCGTCGCTGTCTATCTTTGCAGGTTCTCCTATGGTGTACCGAAGTAAAGGAGCGTTCCTCTTCATGGAACAGCTACATGCTAGTTGTCCTAGTTGCCTACATAGATAGCATGATATATTGTCAACTGGAGCATCCCATTGCGTAAGACATTTTGCCACATGTCTCACTTTCCCACATGAGAAGCATGCTCTTGTTTTCCGGTAACACTCATCACCATGATATTTTTTCACGTGTGTTACAAGGGCCTTAAGTATTATGGTTTGTAAACTTCCCTAATCGGTTACTACCTCTTCACTTGCTATCACCACTTGCACGGCTTTCTTGAAAATTAGTGAACTTGGGCCTCTTTTGCTGATGAGTATCCTGTATGTCGCACTCCAAGTTGTCCTATTCTACCTTGATCGCTCATTCTAAGACATCTTTGTAAATTGTACAAGAGGTGCAGGTTTAGAACAAATAAAAGGTAGAAGCACTCTCTAGAAATATTCAACTCTCTCTTTTTCATTGGTCATAAAGATCTTTGCAAATCTACTTAACTGGTTGAAGCGGCTCGTGCACTCCATAATCATAGTCGCCCTGCGATATTTGCATGAAATTGCCCCTCATCTTCACTTGGAATGACTTTGGATAAAATTGAGCGTTGAAAACCACTGTAAAGTCTTTTCAAGAAATAGTCATACCCTCATCGCCAAAGGCTGGTCTAGTCCTTTCTCACCAATATTCAGCCTTGCCTTCTAAATATTGGTACCGAAAGTCAAATTTTCATACATCAGAAACCCTTTCGACTCGGAAGATCATCTCTATTTTCCCACGCCAAGGCTCCGCCAAGAGAGGATCCGGTTTCCCATCATATATTGGCGGATTCTTTTGTCTAAGCTGCGGAAATAATTTATCCAAGAGCTTCAGTCCAGCAGTCGTGGGGCCTGCCGGATTTCCACCTCATTAGTTTGTTCAGTTTTTTACTCTCAATTTGCTATTTTGGACTATAAAACCCAAAATCAAAAGGCTCTACTAGAATTCGAAAACGTCCATTCTTCACTTCCATTTGTCCCCGATTGAAGCTTTCAAAAGTCCTCTTACTGCAATTTCGAAGTTATCTCTCGACTTCTCCTCTTCGTCCGATTGCTTATTCCTTAATGGTCGGAAACATTGACAAGTGGCACTCCAAGAAGTCCCACCACTACAGACTAACTCCCGGATTCCAAGCCACATCTCTTGACGAATGAGAAGCAAGCAAGACGAAACTCAATTTCAAATTTATGGCACTGTAACGAGTTGAGCCGAGTGCTATGAAAATCGAACTGAGTTCCTTATTTAAATACGAAAGCATGAACATCAAAACAAACGTCCTAATACGCCAAAAATGAAAGAACAACGCAAGCAATACACGCCCAGAAAAGTCAATACATCGCCCATGGAATGATCATCTAAAGATCCTCCAGTCAATGTTGCACTTCTTGGTCTTGAAGGGGGTGGCGGCTCACCTCGACGAGCTCAGAGGGACCTTCAGCCCACAATTGGCCCTCGGCTTGATGCGTTAAGTCTTGATCTTGCAGAGCTTGAACCTCATCCTCAGGTACAACTTCATATCGATGTTGTAGATGCCGGCCGCCTTCTCAGAGTTGAAGTTGGACCGCTCGCTCGTTCTGAGCACCACCAGCTGCTGGCCCTCGAATACAGGACTGAGTGTCTTCGTGTTCTTGTGGCCCTGGTAGAATGGCCTCAGGTAATCGGCAGCGAAGCTCTGGCCCCAGTAGAACGCCTGTGCCTCGATCCAGTCGTAGCAGATCCCGATGCGGTGGTTCAGGTTCTGGATGGCGAGGTTCAGCGTGAGGTTGTATTTGAGGGTGTTGGTGGTGGTGAAGTTGAATTGGGTGAGCTCGGCACTGGTGATGTGGAACTTGACAAGGTTGGGGCGGAAAATTTGCCAGAAGAGGAGGGCGAGGAGGGCGACAGAGAAGACCACGGTGAGGACAAGGTTAAAGATGAGCTTGAGGAGGTAGGAGCTGCAGCTGCAGGTGCAGCCCCTACTGCAGCCGGGGGGGGGGAGGGGGAGGTAGGGCAGGGCCGTAGTAGGCGCTGTTGAGGTGGACTTGCTCCTCCACCAAGGGGGAAGATGCAGAAGAAACAATGGAGACGCTGCCCGAGAGGAGATGGAGATGGAGATGGAGATGAGGATGGAGAAAAGATGGGGCATGAGTATGGACAGGATTAGGGTTATATAGGGGTTGAGTGCGAATTGGGAGCTTGCGTCGCCGAAGTGTCGAGTTCGTAGGAGTTTTTGCGCGTTAACGAGGTTTCGCTGCGGGTCTGAGTGGGAACCGCGGAAATTGGGGTTGCCTTTTTAGGAGGGATGACACTGTGCATTAACTTCGACGGAGTCAAGCTCTCTTTGCTAAAAATAATTTATGTTCCCTGAACAACTATTTCTATTTTTTTTCCAGAAAACGAAAAAAAAAATAGAAACGTGTTTGGTAAAATTTTTAATCTAGAGAATAAAAAATTTATTTTTTTGTTATCGAAAATAGATTTGAAACAGAAACAAGAAGTACAAAAAGTAACTTCTTGTTCTCGGAACAATTTTCTTTTCTCTTCTTTTTTCTTATCTTTTCTTATCTTTTCTCTTCTTATTTTCCCTTTCCTTCTTCTTCCTTTTGGCCGGTCGCCAGCCTTAGCCATGGCTGGTGACTGGTCGACGAGGGCCGGTGACCTCATCGGAGTGTCACCGGGCCACCGCCAGATTGGCGTCGCCTAGCGGTGGCACGGCGAGGCCGACCTCACGTCGCCTAGGTGAGGTTGAGCCTCGTGGTGGCCAAGCAAGCCTCCAGCAAGCTCGCCGGCCCTCGCCCTGGCTTGGCGAGGCTCCGGTGAGGTCGTCGGACCTCGCCCAGCCGATCGCCGACCACCACCGTGGCCGGCGATCTATCACAAAGGAGGAAGAATGAGAGAAAAGAAAAAAGAATAAAAGAAAGAATAAAAAAAAGGAAAAATATATTAAAAAATTAAAAGAAACAACAAAATTATTCAATTCTACCAAATACATTTCTATCTCGGAAATAGAAATTTTGTGCAATTACCAAGCGCGTTCTTATACTCAGAAATTGTTCTCGGGAACATAATCGTTACTAAACACACCCTCACGGTCTCAAATTGAAACAAGACAAGGTTAAGGTTTTATTTGCAAAATATGTGTGAAAAGTGGGACCGACCTAGGCCTATCCCGCGTAGCCTTCCCCCTTAATATTTCAAGAAATCTTGATCATTAATTTGGGAAATTAGGGTTTCTTTAATCGGGGATTGGAAATTGTTTTCACGGCGTGGAGTAGAGCATCTTCGTCCCTCAAAGTGGGTTATGAATTGCAAATTGAAAGGCAGTAATTAAATTAGCGTATGGTATTAAATGCTCGCTCATCTAAGAGGGGATGCCATCAGTTTGTAAAACTAATTTTATGAGGCGATTTTGGTATTTATGACCATTTTTCTAGTCTGAGTTCATTATATCAAATTAAATCATTCAAACATGAAAAATTATAAAAGAAAAATCATGACCTTTCAATCTTTTACTCAGTTACGCCCAACATTATTTGGCGTCAAAAATATTTATTTGATGTGGTTTAATTTCAAAATTTTATACTTTGTATCTCAAAGTTGAATAGAATTGTTACGCGTTCAAATGTAGAGCAGAAGCTCGATAGTTTTTTGTTTATTGAAATAAAACTATTCCATTCAATAAACAATTTTACTATAACAAAGTTGATGAATTTCTAAACATAAGATGCCTCAGAGGAGTTGGGAGGTTTAGATAACCAGTCAGTAGTTTTTTTTTTTTTTGGTCAATAATACGTTTACTCTTCATTTACTTAGGGAAGTTCGGAGTAAATACATCAAGAGCCTCAGCGCATAATAAATCAAACAAAGCTGTCGGAGGATTTCTCACCCAATTACTAGGTAGATGATTCTGTCATTGGGCTTTTGCAACCCAGTCTACAGGCCTGTTGGCTTCTCTGCTGCAATGGGCCAAAGATAGGCCCGTGAAATTTTTTAACATTTCCTTGATCCGGTCCATGATCGGCAGCACCTCCCATCTGAAGACTTCCCCGAACTGAACTCCCCGCACGAGCATCTGGCTGTCTGAGTGTACTTCCATTCGTGCGTTAGGTCTATCGGAGAGGAACCCTAGGGTTTCCGGAGAGCAATTGCCTCCGCTTGATCCGCCGAAGATGCCGCCACAGTCTTGGAGAATCCGTCTACCAGGCGACCTCGAGAGTCCCTGCATATGCAGGCGACAGCTGCTTCGCTTGCATCTTCTCCTCTGACCTCCTCCAGATCTGTTGTCTCGCGATCAAGCCGAACAAAGGAAGCGTCTATGTTAATTTTGAGTGAGCCGGGGGTCGTAGTTTGGCACCGATTCGGGTGAGTCTGCCTTTCTTTCTTCTTTGCTGCTGTTCGGTTCCAAGTTTCGAAATTTGTCTATAACGCTTCTATCTGAACAGGGTATGCTTCGGGAGGAGGGGTTTTTGCTCGAAGATGAATTTGTTTCGGTCTTGCCAGATACACCACAAGGTAGTTGCAATTAAATCCCACTTTGTAGTGCTTTGTGGGTCTGTTTTCCTCATATACAGCCATTCGTCAAGTCTTGTTAATCCGAATCTGGTGATCTTAATTTGCAAGGGGTCTGCTTTCCATACTTGAGTTGTCCAAGGACATAACAGCAGCGTGTGTTCAATCGTCTCAGCTTCTTGTTTGCAAATGGGGCATAGTGGATCGGTACGATTCGCCTCCGGTGTAAATTGTCTACTGTCGGTAGTGCATTTTGGCTTACATTCCAGAGAAATTGTTTGACTTTAGGTAGCGTGTCTGAATGCCAAATGTGTTTCCAGAGGTTTGGCCTTATTTGGTGAGAGGTCATTGCTGTTGTATGTGTTTTGGTGGCTGCTCGATCTCGTATGGTAAAATAACCACTCTTTACTGTGTAGGACCCTGACTTGTTATGCATCCATACTAATTTATCTTCTGTTGTTGGTAGTCCAATAGGGATAGCCAGAATTTCCTGCACCCTTTGTTCATCAAACATCATTCTAAGCTTTGTTTCATTCCATGTACATGTCCCCTGTTCTATGAGTGCACAAACTTTTTCTGGTTCGTTTCTTGTAGCCGGGCCTCCAATTAATCCGCTTTTCAGCCACTTGTCTTCTCTTATCAAAATTTTCTGACCATTGCCAACAGACCATATGACATTTGATGCTATAGAGTTTCATCCCACAATAACACTTCGCCATCCCCACGATGGTCGTGAACCATTTCCCGCTTGCCAAAAGTCAAAATGTGGATAATATAGTCCCTTCATTAGTTTGCTTAGTAGGGAATGCTGTTGCTGTGAGATGCGCCATGCTTGCTTTCCTAGCATAGCCTCGTTGAAAATTTGTACATCTTTGAAGCCCATACCTCCTTCATCTTTTCTGAGTTTCAACTTATCCCATTTCTTCCAGTGAATCCCAGCAGTATTTTTTCCATTTTTCCACCAAAAATTTGCAATCTTTTTCTCAATTGCTTTGCATATTGACACCGATATCTTGAAAATAGACATTGCGTACTGTGGAATAGCCTGCACCATTGATTTAATCAAAATCTCCTTGCCTGCTTTTGTCAGCAAATGTTCCTTCCAGCTTTCTAATTTCTTGTTAACTCGAGCCAAAATCCAGGCGAAAACATCTTTCTTTGAGCCTCCCCAATCCGAGGGAATACCTAAGTACTTCCTTGTTTTCTCTATTTCTGGGACCCTCAATTCTACTGCCATGTTTCTTCTTAGGTTCATAGGACAATTCTTGCTGAAGTAGATACCTGATTTATTTAAGTTTATGGCCTGTCCTGACGCAAAACAATATTTATGTAGTAGTTCCGCCAAATTTTGACTTTCCGATATAGTGCCGTGGAGGAAGAAAATGGAGTCGTCCCAAAGAGCAGGTGTGATAGAGTAGGGCAGCCACTGTTCAGCTTGATTCCCCTTATTGTACCATCATTTACTGATGTTTTCATTAGCTGGGATAGGATATTGGCCACTAGGATGAAGAGGTAAGGGGATAGGGAGTCCCCTTGACGAATCCCTCTTGTAGGCTTAAAGAAAGGTTGAGGCTCGCCATTGAAATTTATGCTAAAGGAGACCGATGTAACACATTGTAAAACCCATTGCACCCACTTCTCACAAAAACCCATCTTGAGCAAGCATTCTCGAAGAAAATCCCATTCAATTCGATTGTAGGCCTTTTGCATATCAAGCTTTAAGACCGCTTGAAATTTACTTTTCCTCTCCCGGGTTCGCAGCTTGTGAAGAACTTCTTGCACAATCAAGATATTATCTTGAATTTGTCTTCCCCCTACAAAAGCACTTTGTTCTTCTGCTATAATGCTTGGTAGCACAGGTTTAAGTCTATTTGTCATCACTTTGGAGATTATTTTATAGACAAAATTACAAAGGCTTATAGGCCGGAATTGTTCAAGCTTTTCTAGGTTTAGGGTTTTGGGGATAAGGGTAATTTGGGTTCTGTTTAGATCAGGATTTAAGTAACCGGTCTCAAAAAAATTCTACACTGTGCTGAAGATATCCTGGCTTATACATGTCCAATGGTCCCGATAAAATAGCCCAGTAGTTGGACGGGCTCATTTTCTTTTAGCTTTTGCGATAACGTCCGCGAGTTGGTTGACTTCACGGGGCAATGAACTACTTTGACTGTTTTTAGCTGGGCCAAATACGTCTTGCACTCTTCTATGACATTCCGCAGAGCCCATAAGCTTGGAACCGTCCCGGAAAAAAAAGTCTATAGACGATAAGTTATCAGCTTCCAACTCAATGCTCAGACCAAAAGAGGATTGAAGATTCTGTCTCTCGGTCAAATGCACCAACACCTCTTCGAAAGCTAGGGTTTCCACATGAAGAGCAAAGGGAGGTCTCACCATTTTAGCGAATCTAGCAACCATTCCCCCCTGCGAATTGCAATATACTCCCTGCAATCAACGTTTCTGAGGAGCTATCAAGCAACAATTTTATAGACGTTGAACTTTAGAGACCCTCTAAACGGTGGCATCGACCTTTCAGATAGGGAACTTCACCCTTTGTTTGATTTCTTCGAATCTGGGCTCAATCTAACAAAGATCTTTTCTAAAGCGAGTGCAGCATCCACAATTGAAGACGGGACTGGTTTGCGGGATTGAAACTCTGAAGCATTTTTTTTTTTTGGTAAAGGTAAGGTATGTATTAACTTTAACCTAAAAAAGGACCTATACAAAAGGCAAGGGACCTGACACCAACAGCAAGAGACTTGCACTAATGGTGACATTAGGAAATGTCAAAATGAGTGCAAGGGTGTCGTGGTAGCCAAAGAAAAAACAGGGGAGAAAGTTCGTAAAAAGAGAACACAAAAAAAAAAAAAAAAAAGCCAAAGCTCAATCAGAGAAGATAGATGGACTAAGGCTCCAGCTCTGCTGCATCCTCCTATTGATAGGGTTATCCAGCACATGATGGAAAGTCAAAGCTTTGTCCCTGACAACCTTGTGAAGGCGCTGCTAACTCTAAAGCATTTCTTGCCTTCCAAATAAGCCATAAAACTTTTGCAAATGTCTCCCTCGAGGATGTGTTCCGTGCAAGAGGTAAGATTTTTGAAAACCCATTTATACATTCTGGTGATGGTCAATGGAGAGATCTTGATGTTAAGCCTTGTGTTGCGCATTCTTTTGTCTAGTGACAAAGATTAAGTACCTTTGTTGTTTCCAAAGCTTGGAGACATAATGAACAAATCGGGTTAGAAAAGACAATATTTCTTTCCTTCCAACCCTCCAATTTCATATTAACTCATGCTAAAATCTGGTCAGATAAGAATTGGTATGCCTAGGTGCTTCCTTGTCTTTTGATTAATGGGGACTCTCAATTCTTGTGACATGCTCCTCTTAAGGTTCTGTGAGCAACCATTACTAAAATAGTTTCTTGATTTATTCAAATTAGTGGCTTGACCAAAACAAAGCAATGTTGACCCAAAAAAGCTGCTAAATTTGGACATTCCCTATCTTTTCATCTTGAAAGAAAATGGCATCATTTGTAAATAACAAATGAGATAAAGTAGGGCAAAATTGAGTTGAGTTCCCTTGATAGTTCCATTCTCGATTGCTTTGTTCAAAAAATAGGAGAGGACATTCACCATAATGATGCAAAGGGTCTCCTTGCTTGATATCTTGAGAAGGCTAAAAGTACTATTGAGGTTCCCTATTAACTTTAACACTAAAAGTGATGATGGAGACACATTGCATAACTTGAAAAACCGACAACTTTCTTTTCCCAATCCTTAGTTGTTGCAACACTTTGCAAACTATCAAAATGTTGTCTTGAATTTGCCTTCCACTTACAAATGCATTTTGTTCAGTAGTAATTTGTTTAGGAAGCCAAGGTTTTAGCCGGTTTACCATAACCTTATAATTAATCTTGTAGCTAAAATTACACAAGTCGATAGGTCGAAATTGACTTATATTCTCAAGGTTTGAAACTTTTGGAATAAATGTAATGTGTGCTTTGATCAAATTGGGATCAAGAATACTCGAGTCAAAGGAATTTCAAACCATTTGAAGCACATCTTGTTGAATATCCTCCCAAGTGATGCTAATAAAACTAACCATTGGAACGCAGTTTCTTTTACTTCCTCTAAATTCACCTAAGTTATCAAAATACTTTCAATTCACCTTATTAGAAGTTTCTAGGATCCTCGGATACATATAATGACTGATAGAATCTGACAATTGTTGTCTCAACATACGAGGCTCGTGAATTATGGTTATCATTTTTAGTATAAAAATCTTATTCCTTTGTCTTCTCTAAAATGTAGTGGTATGAAAGTATTTTGTATTTCAGTCTTCCCATTTGAGCCAATTAGTTCGTGATCTCATACCCCAAGACATATTTTCCTACCTCCATGATCTTTCAATCTTGTCTATGATTTTCCAAGTAGCTTCTTTGGTTGAATTATCTATTTTACTCCTAGTAAGACCGTAAGTTTTTTCCTGAGCAAATCAATATGGCGAAATGCACTAGAGAATTTCTTTTTGCTTCATTCTACCAATCCACCGGAAACCTTTTTGAATTTGCCCATAAAATCCATCCGACTCAAACTTGGTCATGCCAGACCTTTCTAATAATCTCACTTCAATGTGCATTTTCTAACCATAAGGCTTTGAATTTAATTTCTCTTCACCGGATATGGTCGAAACCAATTATTGGCGAAGCATAAGCTTCTACATTAGTAAACATCACCCTTCCATACAAATTGCATAGGACCCTACCCAATCTATTTTTAACAAGAGCATCCCCATCTTTGTCATTTGCACGCATGAAGGCACAGTCCATAACGGAAAGGTCATTCAAATGATCACAAAATGCAACTAACTTGTAGTGGTCCGCTTCTCTTTTCCCAACCTTCTCCTAATGATATAATAAATATAAATATAAACCCGAGAGAGATGGTTAATAGAATGGATACTACATAACTATTGCGACAATAGGAGTCTCTTTGATAATTTGGAGATGCATGTCAGAAGGTAATACTCATTGAGTTTTTACTTTCAAGATCTTTACTTATCACATCAATGGATTCCCCGATGCTAAATTGTACTTCTATAAAAAAAAAAACCTCTAAATTCCTCATAATGGCTAACCCTCCCACAATTCCCATTGGATTCATCACCACAAAGTTTTGGAATTGAAGACGTTACTTAACGTGATCTACTACCAACTCTTTATTCTTCGTATCAATCAAGAACTCCACATTGGACCTTTCAAGAGGCACTAAGGCTCTAATCAACTAGAATGTCAAGGGTGTGCATAACCCTTGATAATTCCAGCTCAAAAGTTTAATATATACCATGATGGCTTATTAAGGCTTGCCACTAAAGCCCAATCATTTTGTCCTTCCACAGCTTGAATGGGAGTATCAAGTAACTGATCATCATCAATTGGGAAGGACTTACTCTCTTGATTTTCATAAGGATTGAATCTCTTTTACTTCTTTGACAAAGGGATTTTTAGCCCAATCCTTCTTTTTTCAAAGATCCTAACAAATAACCCAAGGTAGGAGATTCAAGCAACAAGATTTGTGCTCCTTGTCCATCTTTCCTCATAACTGCACATGGGAATGTCTCACCGCTTGATTTTTCCTAAAGAGATCCTCCTCTTATTAGTTGATTTTCTATCATAGGTGTTACAATTTTTACTATTATAAGATAAGACATACCTGGAATTATTGTGATATTTATGAAGAACAAAAAGGTAAACTAAGATCTTCCTCATTTTCAAGGCTTGGAAGCATAAAGAGCAAATTGGGTTCATTAAGATCTTCCTCTTGTACAAATTCTCCATTGTTGGTAGCGTATTTTGGCACTCGGTCCACATAAAGAACCAAATTTTGGGGTAGGTGTTCAGCTGTTAAATTATTGATCATAGTGCTTGGGTTGTCTGATAAGATGAGAATGCTTGATATGTATTTGGTGAAAGATCTGTTAGCTACAACCTATTGTACCCACTTTTCATAGTGTAAGTTCCTAATTTATTTCTAGATCACACTAGCTTATCTTTCACTTGATTTGGACATGATGGAATCATAAGAATTTCTTTCACGGTTTGCTCTTCAATTAGCTCATGTAGCTTCTATTCATTCCATCTTCGAGTAATTTGATTAATCAAATCCGCCACTATTTATGGATCCTCTCTGTGTACTGGTCCACCAATAGCTCCAGTCAAAGGCCATTTGTCCTTGTGAATTTAATGTATAATCAAATCTGAGCTCAATATTTGGATGTTGAATGAATGATAGCAATTACTAGCAATTTTTTATGGTATGGACCCCTCAAAAAGTTTTTCATAAGGTTTGAAACCATATGGGAAGAAGGGGGAGGTTCTTCAAAGGATTGGCTTGGTTGCCAACCCCATGATGGACAAGATCCCTTACACATGCTTCATAAATCTACTCTCAGATAATAAATGCCTTCGAATTATGAACTGCATAAAGCTAATGGGGATTTGGGTAGTCTCCATGCTTGTTTACTCATCATAACTTTATGAAAGATAATGAGATCTCTGAAACCAAGATCTCCGCAATCTTTCCCGATCTTTAAAGTTTTCCATTTCTTCAAATGAATATCCAATTTGATTTTTGTTTTCACCACAAATGGCAATCTTTTGTTTCACTACTTTACAAACCGAGATGAGGATTTTAAATATAGACATTGCATATTATGGCAAGGTTTGTACAACAAGTTTCACTAAGAGTTCCTTCCTAGTTTGCAAAGAGAATTTTGGCATGCTGGAAATGGTCATTGCCCTTTATGGAGGTGGCAAAGTTTGGGAGATGGGTGCTACGATCCGAAGTGTGATGCCTAGTGGGAGATGATCCAAGAATCCGAATTCAGGAAGACCTGTGGGTATCTAGTGGCCGCATTGGTGGCTTGGTGAATCAACACAACCCTAAATATGTAGAGGAATTAATTGAGCTAGTCACCCATGATTGGAACCTAGTGAAGCTGCACGAACTTTTTGAGGAAAGAATAGTCCAAGAGATCCTCTCCATCTTGCTAAGTATCAACTAACAGAGGGATATATTAGTGTGGACGGATAACAATACTGGATTATATTCGGTGAAGAGTGGCTACAACAAGATGTGCTCTTAGGCAGAAAAAAAACCGAACTTTAGCTTGTTGTCAACATCCTACCAGCCTCCCAAGAACCTATGGACTCGTACATGGTAGATTTAACACTGCTTGAAGATTCATTTTTTCCTATGGAGTGTATGCAACAATGCTCTCCCCACGAAAGAAAATCTCTACAAGAGAAGGCTCGTACTTGATACATTGTGCCCATTGCGTGGCCCACTCCTGAAACACCGAAATCTTCTCCTTTTGTGTGATTGGACAAGAAAAATCTGGTCAGATCCCCGCATTAAACTAAAGAGATCAACAGATGCAGTCACTCAAATTAATAGATGGCTCACTAGAAACCTATCTTCCCATGCGGGGTCGCAATCAAGTGAAATTCTAGTCGGCGTGCATGGCTCATATGAAAAGAACATAATATGTGGGTATACTGAAACATCAAACCTTGACCTCAGGGGAATGATGGCTGAAGCAATTGACGACCTCAACCTCTACGAGTTGGGAATCAAAAGGAGGGGGAAATAGAGGGGATATGGGAAGAGAAACTTACTGGTCGAGGGATGGTCACCGCCGCCATTGGGCTCATGGAAATTGAACATTGATAGGTTGTGGTGTAGCGACTCATGACAAGGAGCAGTGGCCAGAATTTGCAAAGATCATCTTGGGCAACTAGTGGGTAGGGGTGAGCATGGTCCGGGTTGGGCCGATCCACCCCCAAACCCTAGGACCAACCCGCACCCGCATATTGATCCTCAATTTTGGGACTAAGAATCGACCCCATTGAGCTTGGGACGAGGACCGGACCGACCCAATGGGTTGGTCCGGTTCGGATCAATCCGGACCAACCGATAATTTTTTATTTAATTTTTTGTACTCCTTAAAAAAAAAAAAAAAAAAAATTGAGGACCGATTGACCTAATATGTTTGGTCCGGTATCAAAGTTAACCCAGGACTAACCAAATATTTTTTTATTTCATTTTTTGCACTTCTTGAAAGGGTAACTGAAGGACTGTATTGACTCAATGGGTTCGATGATGAGCAAGGTCAGTTAAGAAAGGCAAGTGGTGAGGGTTAAGTGGGGTGGGCGTTGAACAGAATGAGCATCGAATGTCGAGTGAGGAGCAACAAGCCAAGCGAGTATCGAGCGGCGAGCGGCACGAGTGACCCAAAGCAAGCGAGGCGAGTGGCGAGTGGCGAGTGGAGAAGTTGTTTGTTTGTTTGTTTGTTTTTTTTTAGCAAATTGAAGACTAAGATGACAAATGAGACAAGAAGAGAACGAATACTAGAAGAAGATGCTATAAAGTGCTTTTTTGGACGCCGTGAGGACTCTTCACAAAAACATTTTCTTCCTTCATAATTATGACTATTGACGCCATAAAAGACATTAAAAATCTAAAAAAGACATTAAAAATCTAAGTTATTAAAGAATAATGTAAAATTACTTGAACTCCTCACTAAAAAGTTGTTTAATATTGTTAACCCCATTTATTTTAAGGTTTTCTCTATATAAAAAAATTATAAATAATATTATATATATAGTCAGGGTTGGTCCGGGTTGGACCGACTTGGAACTCTTAGGAT
Source organism: Eucalyptus curtisii (assembly GCA_017140595.1). Classification (NCBI taxonomy): domain Eukaryota; kingdom Viridiplantae; phylum Streptophyta; class Magnoliopsida; order Myrtales; family Myrtaceae; genus Eucalyptus; species Eucalyptus curtisii. Next base: position 27,844,284 of record CM029504.1, on the reverse strand, counting down.
CGAGGATCAACCCACAAAGTGCTGGTCCAGGAATTCTAGGACCAAGGACCGACCCAGTCTCTTTGGAAACCGGACCAAAAGCGGCAGGGTTGGACCGGTCGGTCGGTCCCGTAGTCGATCCGGGGTTGATCCTAGACCGATGTTCACCCCTACTGGTGGGTGGCTTCGCGAAGAATATCGTTACTCCATCCGCACTCGCCGTGAGACCCTAGCCTTGAGGCAGGGTTTGCTGTTTGTGAAGAGTCGAAGAGAAGCCTCGCCAAGGGTACTGTATGATGGAACTACTTCAATTCAGATCGAGTCAAATTGTACTTCGCTGGAAAGCTCCATCACGAGCTGCGCCGAAGCTCCATGCGCTGGCCAAACATTAGTTAGGGAGTGTACACATCTCTTGGATTGCTTACAAGGTGTCTCAATTACTTTTTATCCAAGAGAGGCAAGCAATGCTACGGATTGGATAGTGAAGGCCCATCGAAATGAGTCTTTGCTTGTGAACTAGTTGTCTACTATTCCCTATTGTGTTTTTTCTTTGTTATGTAAAGACATGGGACACTACTATGGTGAATTTTCTAATGAGTAACGAATAAAGTTTTATCCAAAAAAATGATCAGTGGCAGATTAGGTAATGAATTTTTGGTTCATAATTGATGTTTCCTAAATTTATTTTTGCAATTTTTAGTTGAATCTGCTGATTTCCATTTTGCATTAAGGAAACTGGAGAGAAATTCGATGTCCGTCACTGTCGAGTTTCCGAGCTCACAATGGGATCGCCGGAAGTAGCGACTCACTGGGCATGAACGAAATCATGACAAAGCGGAGAAAAGATAGAGGGAGTGGGAGCAGCATCTATTCTCTTCACGGAACTTCCGGGATCGGCGAAGCATTCAGGACGGGCTCTGTGTTCATTGAGTGATGTCTGTTTTGGAAATAGTGGCGATTATCTTTATTTGACAAGTTAATATATTATTATGCAATGCATGCTCAATTGAATTGGTATGTTTTCGTCATTGGGAATGCCATCCATCTTCTTGTTTCAATTTAGTCAAAAATCCAAGGGTGGAGTTTTGGTGCTTGCCGATGACCCTAAAAAGAAAAAGTGTAGGGCTTGCTTAGGGCCTAATTCCTTAAAAAATTTCAAATTTAGATCAAATCTTAATTCTATTTTTAATTTTTTTTGTCTTAAAAAACCCCTAAGTTTCACGCTATTCCCTAACCTGCCCACGCTTCAAGAAATTGCCCCCGAATTTTTTAAAATAAACAAATATCAGAGGTTTATTATGTGTCTTTTATCAATACTTTCACCTTATATGGAATAATAATAACATCATGATATTGATAATTTTTAAGAAATCGATAGTAATTTTTGGACGTGGAGGTAGATTTGGGATTGAATAAAAAATTGGGGATTTTTTAGATTAAAAAAAAAAAAACCCCTAAGTTTCATGCAGTAGCATGGTCTAGGGTTCGAAACTCCTTAAAAGGAAATACAAAAGCCTCTTCTTTTTCATCGCAGACGGAGGTTCGAAACCCGCCAATCTCACTTTCGCCGCGCGCAGTTCGCTCAGCCGGACAGGCAAGCCGAAGAAGTGCCGCACCGACGATCGCCATGGAAGCCGCCGGCGAACGACGAGGAAGGAGAAAGCCGCCGCCGCCGCCGCCGTCGGAGGCCGCGGGGACGGCGCGCGCCGTCGAGCGAGATGCGCCGCCGCTGTTGGAGTATCGCGGGAGCAGCGCCGAAGTCCGCGTCTGGCCGTTCGACTGCTCCGTCGAGAATCACTTCAGAGCGGTGGACTCGGCCGCGGAGCTCTGCGGCGAGGCGGGCGTCGGCGCTTTGGACGACGGCGAGATTGCGAGGTTGTCTTCTTCGATCGCTTTCTCAAGGTGAGCGATTTGAAGTGATGGTGAGCTCAATCGGAGCTTATGTCGGCTCGTGCTTAGGCTTTTTCGCTCGCTTGAGCTCTGATCTTCATTTTCATCGCTGAATGTAAGAAGACATTGTTACGCCCATGATGTAATAGAATCTCCCAGCTTTTTGGAGTTCTGTCGTTGCTGTAAATTGTAAATTCTTTGCTTGTTAAGCGAGAGTCGGTTTCTCATTTTACATGAGGCCTCTCTTTCGCTTCAGAGCGGTGGACTTGATTGTGGAGACTTGTGGTGAAGCGGGCGATGGTGAGATTTTGAGGTTGTCTGCTTCAATCACTATTTCAAGCAATTTGAAATGATAGTGAGCTAAATTTGAGCTTATTTGGTTCACACTCTGGTTGTTCGCTTGCTCGAGCTTTTTTCTTTCATCCTCATTCGCTAAATATTAAGAGCACATTAGTGCACTCATGCGTTATGAAGTCAAGTTTCCAAAGTTCTATCAGTGCTGTCTTTTGTAAATCCTTTTGGTTTTTCAATTTACCTGAAGACCTTTCTTCCTCTGTTTGTGATATGTGAGTGTAGTGATGCCATTGAGGAATGGAGGCACTTCAACTATGAACCCAAGGTTATCAAATTTGCTAAGGAAGTGCAGGGTTTGCAGGAACAGGATGCTGGCATTGAGGTAACCTTGCCACCATTCTCGTCTGCAACTGTTCCTCAGGTATTATACTGTTGAAAGCTTGATTATGCACCTTTTTATGCATTTTTCCACTTCCATGAGTCTTCATTTTCATGTCCCCTTCCCCATTAGTGCATGCATATTGGAACAGATCATATCATTATCTTGGGATCAGGACACTAGAATTGTCAAAATTATTTTACAACTTATAGTTTGGTATCACAACCTTACGGATGATTTTGTCTAACCAAAAAAAAAAAAAAAAAGAAGAGAATGTCAACAATGATCATTTTGGCTTCACAACTTTTTCAAAAGGTTCGTTTTAGTGTCTCCAAAGACTTAGCTTTGCTGGAGAATCCTAAGTTGTAATATATTGAAAATTAAATTTTGCATTGTGGCTTTTTAAATGATTAAAGCATTGGATGAAATTCTCAAATGGTCTATTTTAAAATGATTTGGAATTTTAAGTGATCCCTTGAAAAGTTTCGAACTGATAGTATCCAACGGATGCTATTCATTAACTATAGACATAGAGCAACACAATCATTAGCGATTTCAAGCTATTTATTGACCAGTCATTGTAGCACAAAGGCTTCCTTTATGAATAACCCACGTGATATAATATTTCAACTGAAGAACATCATTTCTAAGATGAAAGGAACTCTAGCTCTTAACGATGTCGTTGAGGGCATAAACTTACCCCCAAATTAAGGAATTTGGACTAGATTGATTAGCAAATATAACCCTAGGACTAGCATTAATTTCAGTTAAATCCTAATTTGTTGTTCAATCTCAATTTCCTGCTAAAATTCGTGCTGTCAAGCAGGAGCAAGAGGAGACGGAGTCGGGTTCCCATTCAAAAGAGCAAATTACTTCCGTTATGGATTGAGATCTCCAACAAGAGTAAAAGTCAGGATAAGTTGTTGATTATGATGACAACATGTAGGTTATAGCTGTAGGAATGGTTGAGTGAGAGGGGCTATTAGTATTGGTTATAGGGACTTGGACAATGGCTGAGCACTAGATTTGTCTACAAATGAGAGGGGCGAAGTTGGCAGTTGGGGTTGTTTGAACCAATTTTGTTCACCATAATTGAAGTCCGTTTTTGTGGTTTTACAAAGCCTCTTAGTTTTCTAATTTTAATAGGGAGAGAAATGTAGAATAATGTTTAGAGAGCTTCTTTAATGTTTTCATGTATTGTGATTCTGATGGAAGTTGACTTCTCATCTTTGGTCCACGGACATAGAGTAGTTGGTGAACAGCTTTAGCGCCTCTCTTTGCTCTACTTCCTGATAATACTAGTCCAACAGTTGTATCGTTTCCTCTTACAACTTTTCAACCAATTTAGTCTCAATTCTTGAATTTGGGACAAGTCTATGTCCTCAACGACTTTGCTCGGAATATATTTGTTGGGCTCGGTTTCTTTTGTGCTAGAAATGCTATCTTTTGTTCAAATGTAATGTGATGATGGTTAATTGTTGGAATGAAGCTTTTTGCAGTTGCTGTTCAATTGATAGTTTGAAGTTGCTAGTGTTTGCGGTGTTGTGTGTTTAATGGTTAATTGTTGGAATGAAGCTTTTGTGCAGTTGTTCAATTGATAGTTTGAAGCTACTGATGTTTGTGGTGTTGTGTGTTTCTAATATGGACACTAGAAGTTTCGAAACTTCTTAAATGTTTGCTTAAGTGCCATAACTTTTTGAGGTAGATCATTTGAGTGTCTCTTTTAATGTTTAACTTTTAGAAAAGTCAGATTTGAAAATCCTATTCTTTAAATATTGTCACGTAGGATTCTCCGGACTAAGTTGCTGGACGCTCAAATGAAATTTTTAAAAGAAAGTCTGCAACCAAAATGGTCATTCCTAAGGTTTTGTTACCAAACTGTATAAAACTAAAATAGCTTTGGTACTTCTAGTGACTAATCCTCATTATCTGCTTTTACAATCATTCCTTTCTGATGGTGTGAACTGCAAACCTTATGCAGGATAATGGACCCCACGCAAATTGCAACAGGTGTTTCTATCGCATTTAAGCTTAAAAATATGGTATTCACACAGTTTGTGGAATTTTACAAATATTCACTGTTTCAATCATGTTCTGTGTTCATCGGCATGGCATGTACATCGTTGTTGTTCTCTTATTTATACTTGATATATGGAACATGCTTTGCACCAGACTTTTTGGTGCTTAAAGTAGGAGGATTATGTTCTGATGGTTGGTTTGGAAGCTTCACAATGTACGATAGATGTTACCAACCTCAAAGACCTTATTTTCAAATTAATATCTTCAAATTGCACCACTTGCATTTAAGAACTACAGTCAGGCTGTCAGCATCTCATGTTCATTGTGTTACTTATACACATTATAATCATAAAATCACTTACTGTATTGCTTTTATTTATCCTGTATTGATCTCTTCGTTTTAAGATATAAGCTGTCTCAATTAACTATGGGATCATGAGATGGTTATCAACTTATTTCTGTCCACGAGATTCTGGGATCTTAAAATAGGCAGCATGTGTGACTAGCAATCTCTGTAGGAATTTTATCTTAAAAGTACTGCGATGGAAACTAAATGGCAAGTAGCTCAATGTCCCAACAAATTAAGTTCATATCCTGGGGTTAAGGTACCTGAAGCCTAAGGCCTGGTGTGGGGGCTGATAATGCTGGATCGGTGACTTTATTATTGCCGTCTCTCCTGTAACAGTTTTCTCTCCTCCTTTTTCCCCTTATTTTTGACATAATGGTAGCACTTTTTGAGGGGTTTAACTTGGTGTTGTGGAATATTTATATCAGCAGTTCTTTCTCCCAAAAGTTTAAGCTACTAGCAAAGTGATCCATACTTTCTATTAAGCATATCTGTACACTTCTTTCCAATGTTTTTGCTCATCAAACTCAAGATCTACATCAGAACTGCATCAAATAGGATGTGACCAATTTTTTTTTTTCCTAAGAGTAGAAGCAGGGATTCTGGTATTCGAAAGCTTGACCTAATAAAACCACTTCTTGCTATTCTGAATTAGCTTTGTTTAAATCTTAGGAATGCTCAAACTTAAAGTTTGTTTGGTGGAGAACTCAAAGGATTTTGCAAGTTTGCCAATCTTCTCATCTAACTAATATGGGCAACAAGCTACCATGCTTTCACACTCACTTGTTCTGACGGCTTAATTGATGGACAGCTAAGCTCTATTGACGAAAGGCTAAAATTTGCTCTCGCCTTCAAAGCCTTGCATTGTTTATTTGGCTGTTTGGTAGTGCCATAGATAGGTACCCTTTGTTGGTAACTGGGTATGGGCCTTCTCATCTAAATGCTTTAGTTGGTAACTGGTACGCATAACTTACTATTCTAGTACGTCAAAGTAAGGCTACTGTATAGTCAAATACATGTGATCATCGTCTTGCACTTTCTAATGTGCCATTGATGATGTTGTCCATAGATGCTGCTATATTTTCAGATTTAGATATATTCTGAACTACTTTTGAAACTCATGTTGCCTTATGCCTGTGTGATAAACACACACACGCATCATGCTTCAATGTCTCCTTTTCTTTATGTTACATAAGGATGACATCTCCATCTATCTATCTCCGTATTATTTCGCAGCAAGGATTTTGTCATATATGTCGGAGGTTCAATTTGGGCTCTGGATTGGTGTCCCAGACTTTGCCACAGACCTGAATATCAGACTAAAAATGAGGTACCTTTCCCCCTCTGGTGAAGCATTATGGTGGGCAATTTATTTTCTCCACTTCTGTTTCAGAAAATTGCAGTAGATTACTTTGAGAAGTTTGTGGTAGACAACGTGAATGTTCTGGCAAATGTCTTGCCGGAATAAATTGGCAAAAAGCTTAATGCTCTTATGAGTGCAGGATATCCTATAATGTCTTTCTTTAATTTTGATATTGGCTCCTCTATTCCTTCGAGTTTGGGATGTAGAACATTCTATTCTAGATGATAAATGAAATTCCTTCTTCTCTGGATGATGGACTGGTCAGCCATCTTATTTCTTAGATTTGGTCCAGTGATTTCCTTTCTTCTTTTCCCCTCCCTTTTGGTGAAATAGTTGGATTGAACCCTTTAATTATGCAAATCTTAGCCCTATGAAGTACTTAATTCTCTGTCTGCATTAAATTAAGCACTTCATAGATTGAATGAATGTTGAAGCGGATGCCCTGTCATTGATGTTAGTACTACCTAATTTTATGATCACTTTTTGACCTTATTAGGATGAAAGCATTTTGTGTGGTATGACTACTTACAATGTCAAGATAAGATGTTTGAGCTTTTGAGGAATGAGCAGAATTAGCTTCTATTAATCTTGTTTTGGTATGACTAACATTAATTAATCTACTTGCCATGGCCCTGTTTGTGTCCACTCTCTGCAATCTCTGATGCTTGTGCTGATTTGGCTAGGCATAGGAAAATGTGAGACTAGTTTTACATGTCCCTTGCATGATTGATTTTTAAAGATCATCTTGCTTTCTCAGTTCATAGCTGTTGCTGCTCATCCTCGGGGATCTTCTCAGCACAAATTAGGTGCCCCACTTACTGGCAGAGGTGTCATTCAAATATGGTCTCTTCTTAACGTAAGTGGAGATGAGGAAGAGGCATCTTTAGTGGACAAGCCTAGACAAAGGCGTGCAAATTCACAATCCCTAAAAGAGAAATCATCTCAGCCTCCAAGACCTAGGGGAAGACCTAGAAAGAAGCCCTTAGAAAGAACTTCTGATGACTCGAATTGCAACAGTCAATTCGGTCAGCCTCTTGCTGGTGACTTTCCGGAGAAGACACCGGTATCATATACTTTAGATGGGGTTTCTGGGGTTCTCAGTGCACAAATTGCAGGGAAAGATTCTGGCCGAAAAAGAAGAAGTAGCAAAGCAGCAGCATCCCCATATACTGGTAGAAGGTTAGATAATGTCGGTGGTGTGGAAAGCTGTCATGTCGATGAACATGTGTCAATAATGACGGAAAATGAGGAAAGATTCTTGCCCTGTATAAATCAGCAAGGTCAATCTGGCTTTAGAGCGTGTTCTGCAGGAAATAATGCTGTTGGAAGTTATAGCAGATCGAGTTCTGGTACTTTAATATCGGAGGATGTTGCCACACCAAGGTTGGTGTTTTGCCTTTCTCACAATGGAAAAGTTGCGTGGGACGTGAAATGGCGGCCATTTGATATGCATGAAACCAAATGCACACATCTGATGGGCTATCTAGCCGTTCTGCTGGGGAATGGGTCTATAGAAGTGTAAGAGCTGTACATCTAAATTTATCCTTCTTTCATATACATTTGTGTGTCCTTTAACTATAGTGTTTTACTTCATGTGAATAAGTGGAAAAATCACAAATGATCTAATTACTTTGATGGTAACTCATTTTGTCTTTAAAAAAAAAAAACTGCTAGATAATGTTCTTTGTTGTCTTTACTTTCTTGCATAAGTCTGCAGTGTTTTTGAAAGTGTTCTATGAGAGCATGACATGATTTTGTTGACATGTGATTTAGACCCTGTTGCACAGTTGAACTCTAGCTACAAGAGACTTGCTTTAAGAAATTCCATGCTGAAATTGGGACACTATGGTTTTTCTGTCTTTCCTAAATAATAAATATCTTGGGATAATCTTTTTTACAAGTTTTTCTATGATACTATTTCTATGATATTATTTGGCCTATTTAATTCGAACCATCTTTTTTTGGATTGAACTTTGTTTGAAATGGAAAAATATATGTGGTATGGCATAGGTTATATTCCCTCACAGAAAGGGAAGAACTGCACCTTTGTGGATGTTCAACGAGTGAGAGGAAATTATAGTTGTACCTTCAATTAATCTCACAATCTTGCTGTTTAATTAGATTATTTCTCACCATGTACCAGCTTTTTGTATTGTGTCTTAGATAATCTATGTTAATAAGTGGCAGAAAAGAACCTTTTACATATTGAAATGGGGATTTTTCTGCATCTAGTTATAATAATTCTATGTTTCAAGTGCAGGTGGGAGGTTCCACTGCCTCAAACGGTCAAAGTTATTTATTCTTCTACTCAGAGGGAGGATACTGATCCTCGCTTTATAAAACTGGAGCCAGTATTTAGATGCTCGACACTTAAATCTGGTGGCATACAGAGGTAAAATATATGTCGATTGTAAAGCATTAGGGGAGTAATTTCTCAATTGCTAAATGACGATGTCTTTTGAAGTGAAGATTTTGATTATTGTTGAATGATCTGGTTGGATTGCTACAAGAGTGAGGGGGCAGATGATTCCTTTCATCTGCCCCCTTGTAGTTTATTATGGTAGTTCTCATGATTTGATTTTTTTGGTTTTTGCTTTACCCTGTTTCTTGTTGCCGTTGGCGTGTAGTTGGTTGATAAATAAACTGAAGTGTCGTGTATAAATTATTGTTGTTACCCTATGATTTTCGTAAACTTCTGATTTTCTTTTGTTATAGCACTTCCATTCAGCCTGCAGCCTATATATAGTTAAGTTTGCATTTGTGGCATGATGTAGGGATGTTATGTGATACATTGACTCAAGCCTTGTGCAGATTGTGCTTTGATTAGATGAGGCAGAAAGCATCATAATGTAGTTTTGTCTCTTTGAAAGAATTATGTTAAGAGAGCTTATATATTATTCATACTAGAGTTAGATGTCCAAGGATTAGATGGGTCCAGGCATGGTGCTCATGTTTCCATCATTCATGTGCGAATTGTATGCTTATCTATGTTTTCTGTTTCAAGATCTCGCTAGTGGGGTGAGATGGGGACAGTTACATCACAAATCCAAAACTCCATGATCTCAAATCTTTATAAGGCTAAAAGAGAGCAGAAAGACAAATCTGGCGAGAATATGATGTCTTGGTCCTTGTGTCACTTGTACTACTCTAAGATAGAGCAGCCTCTTTGGGCCAAATCTACCTAGAGGATCCTGTAGTTCGCCTATATTCTTTTGAACTATCTGGATCAATCATGATTCGGCCATCACTTAATCATGTTACTTGGCTCTAGATGCAGCTGCTGGCTTGAAGCCTTGAACTTTTGCAGAACCCTATACTTCTAATAGAACCTCTGCACCAGTTTTATGTTATTCTTTTCTTAAAAGTGGTTGGTTAAGTGGTAGCTCTAAAAGTGAATATTTTTTAATTCTTTGCACAGCATCCCGCTGTCTGTGGAATGGTCGACTTCTCACCCGCATGAATATTTGCTTGTTGGGTGCCATGATGGAACGGTATGCCTACTAATGTCATTATATAATGAATCTGTTTCTTTTCAGGCTATAGTTTGAATTCCTGTATGAAAGTCTAACTTAATATCTTCCTGGTGAAGCAATTACTTGAATTCATTTGACTCAATGTTTATTCTTTTTCTTCTTGTAAAATAACTTAAATGAATGAACTTTTCGCCATTAGGCAAAATCTTCCATTTTCTTTCCTATTGATATGTATTCACATAACCATAAGAATAATGCCAGTCATTTTGATTTGGTAGGACAATTTTTTATGTACTTAGGAGTTCCTATGTCAGTATAGATAATGAACACAATTTTTAAATTTTAGGAATATAGAAGCAGAGAAGGATGATATTTTGTGTATTCTCTTCTTAATTAGGAATATAGAACATAGAAGGATAATATTTTTGTGTATTCTCTTCCCCATTTGAGTATGTCCATTCCTTTTCAAAAGTGTCCAGAATCCTAGGAATGTTATGGCTTTAAGAGTTCCTAGCTTTTGAGCATGTGTAGGGAATATGGACATAAATTCATGTATGATTTTTATTATCAAAGAGGAGATTACTTATGTAACTACGGTAATGCTATCGTTTTATCTTCTTCTCCAATGAAGAGCTTCAGCTCTCTCTTTTGTCATCATAACTGTGAGTTCTGCAATTTGTTGCACCACCTCAACGGTTCATTTTTCTCCTTCTGCAAAAGGATTCTGTATGCTAGTATGAAATGTCCAGACAAATATGAATCTTGATTTAATCCCTTGGTTTGCCAAAGATCTTTCAATTATTTTATGGTTCAGGAGAAAGTGTTTGCTACTTGAATTGCTTGGCCTACCAGTGGGCCTCGTAGACCAAGCCTTGGCATAGAAACTATCCATCCTTGAGGGAATATTTTGCTCAAGGGGGCCCGCAGGGCTTTCTTCTGTTTTCTCTCATCTGCCTGGCCTGTGCTTCTGTCCCATTGTACTGATTCTCAGGCCAAAGTGCCACCATTTATCCAACATTTAGAACTCTCATGATGCAACTTGAAGTGGCACATGGCTTGCAACAAGGAGGTTTACATCCTTAAAAAAGAAGCCATTTCTAACTTATGTCTCCGGATTATTTGGATTTAATCACCACTTGTTTCTTTGATTGAGCTGCTCATCTTTATCTCAGTGCCTTTCTAGTTTATATTTTTTATTGAACACCAAACTTGTGACATTCAGGTAGCTTTGTGGAAATTCTTTGCAAGTAATTCATCCAAAGGTAGTTGGCAATTTGTCTGTCGGTTCCCTTCTGATTGTCAAACTTTTTGGTTCATTGGCACTTGCATTTATTTTTATTAGTGTATTAATCAAATTTATGCTCTTGAATTGCAGATACAAGGCCTTTGCTTCATTTCACTGCAGATACGGTTCCTGTCAGAGCAGTTGCTTGGGCCCCTTTTGGAAGGTGACTTTTACTTCAGTTGTATGTTTTTTTGTTCCTTTCAGATTGTCAGTATGTAAATATTAGGTTGTCTTTTATTTGCTGCATAAAATTGTTGAACTTCAATAATTAAAACTTTAGTACTTCTGTAAGCAATGAAAAAAGGGCTTAAAAGAGCGAACTTTTGAATAAGGCTAGATGTCTCATATTATTAGAGTTGTCCCACAAAGAAAAGGCAAAAACAAAAGCAACAAGAAGCCAGACCATCTTTCTGCTGATGTAATTCCCTAGCTGGAAAGGAAACAAGGCAGACCATCTTTCCGCTGAACAAGGCAGAAAATTTTAGATTTAGTTTTGATTATTATTGATCCTGAGAGGGTCAATCAGGCAGTGCATGGAGGATGCTACCCAGGCACATAAAGAATGACAGAATGTTCAAGAACGTCTATTGACTCATGCATATGGTGTGTTCACCTTGCCCAGCTGCCAGGTAATTATGGACCAATCAAAACATAGTCAGAAGGATAAGAAGGCACAACGGTTGCCTTGTTTTTACAGAATTGGTAATCATGCGTCCAGCTCTCTGGAGAGAGTGTGCCAAAGCCACAGTTATCCCTATTCTTGCAGCTGTCAAGTCCTTTGTTGTACAATTTTGATGCAACATAGACGATTCATGAAGAAAAGAGAAGGCCATTCTAGTTGGAGATTATCTCCTATACTGATCCCTATTGTTACAACTGGAAAGTCACTATTTTGGGGTGTGTTGATGACTATTTGAGAAAAGAGAGCCATTCTAGTTGGGAGTTATAGGTCCTCCAAAATGTTATCCTAGTTGGGCTCACTTCCCATTTCATTAGCCTTCTGGAGCTTAGGTCCTGGCTCTGTCTAGGTTGGTTTCGCCTCTCCTTTTTTCTACTTTGAAACATTTTGTCAAATGACAATATTTTTATGTGTCCATTTGTCTGCAAAGTCCATTTAGGGTGATCTGATCTGGGAAATAGAGCTTCAGATCATCTTAACTAAAGCACATCATAGTGTCAGGTCTATTGTTAATGATAAAGTGAGCCAACACCGGTATATCGATGGACTGGTTTGAGTACAACTTTTGCTTTTTAGCCTTACAATATCATATTTTTTGGGGAATAAAGATATCCCAATTCCATTTTAATGTACAATTTCTTCATTTTATGAATGTTGATAAATTTAAATGGCGGTTCTCCTATTAGAATAGGTATAAATTACTGCATTTTATGATTTATTTTCATTACGATTGTGAAGACTACTTAGTTTGACCTTGCTTTGTCATATTTTAAAGTTTTAATAAACATATGTATTTTAAGTAATTCTTTTATTGGAATTTAAACATTTTGCAGTGATCCCGAGAGTGGAAATGTCATAGTAACTGCTGGACATGGAGGCATTAAGTTCTGGGACATGCGGTATGTTTGGTAACTTATTGTCGACTTCTTTATGATCCATGTTAAAAGATTCTCCGTGTCTTAATACAATTTCTAGAATGGCCACTTTTCTGATAAATATGTACTTGCACGAGAACATTAGGATTTATGTTGAGTTCTGATGATGCTTCAAGAGGGATTGATGCCTACGCTAGAATGGTTTGTGTCTGTGGAGTAGGCTAAAGGCTTAACAACAACTAATCCAACTTATATAAACTCTTCTGATATTAAGCACATGGAGCTAATGAATACATCTCTTAATACTCTCTCATCACGGGAGATTGGCCATTATTGTTCAAACCTATCTAATAACTAAGCTTGCTAGTCTGTAGAAATAAAACTTCATTCTTATTTGATTGATCAGAAATGCTACTTCTGTCGAAGGTTGCAAAACACACTACAACAGACGGACAAAATCCATTTGCTCATGGTTTTCATAGAGTTGCAGAAAGTATATGATAGGCTCTTAGAAAGAGTGTTACATGGTTTTGAGTTGGAGAATGTGGCACATGTTTATTGTATATAAAGCTAGTAGTGATGTGCTTATGCAGTTGCGAAAATTAACCATCGACAATAGGTTACATTACGGTTAAAAAAGAAGTCATTGTGTCGTTCTGGTCAGGGGTGAGGTCATTGAGATGTAATTGGGTGACATTTCATGGGGTATCCTTTTCCAATTGTATACTGCTAGTAGATGAAGATGGGGCATGGATACATGTTGCTTGAATTTTGGAGGGAAGTTTCAGAATCTAGGATGAATACAAGAAAAAGCATTTTATATGATGATACACCTTGTGGTAGTGATGACTTAGTATAACCAACCAATAACTATTGCCTGCATGCTATGAATCTTACTCTACTTGGCGTCATGTGTGTGCATCTTATTTTTGATTGGTTGGTTGCAACACATCTTTGCAATGTGTGTCCTCATATGAAAATACCGAATACGGTATTTTGATTATTTGTAAGGGAAGGAAGAGGTTCATATGAAACTGGGGTTGAGATTTGGAGTGAAATAAGTAATTATCTTGGATCAATTATCTTGATGGAATTACCGTTAAGAAAAAGAAAATCGCAATGGAAGTAACATAGACATAATCCAAAGAAAATGGATGAAGTAGAGAAGTGTATCTAGTATTTTGTGCAATCGAGGATGCCACTTAAGGGATAGATCAGACCTAAAAAGACATTATTAGAAGTTTAAGGAAATAAATGGACTACTTGGATCCTTCAGAAGTCTTGCTACGAAAACAGAATGAAATAACTTAAGGATTGAATTAGCCGATCTCACACACTGGGAAAAGGTTTGTTGTTGTTTTTGTTGTTGTAGTAGTATTATCACTATGCTTGTTCTTGTTGTTATTGTTGTAGTATTATTAACGTGGTGGTGGTGGTTGTTGTTGTAATATTGTTGTTGGATTTAGAGAGGTTTTTGTAGTTTTCTTTTTTCATTTTCAAGAAATATTAGTATGCATTCTGTCTGAAGCTTTGTGTGTGGTAGGAAAAAATTTACACCTTATTTTTTCTAGTCAGTCAAACTGAACTGGCAAAGTAGGAAAAAGCTTTCGGGGCAGGTATACTGGAGGCATGACAACAGCCAATTGAATGCCTAAATATTCAATCAAGTCCTCACTCTAATGCCTAATATGCTAATTCTTTTTTGTCCAGTACCTAATATGCTAATTCAAGCATACTGTTTTTACCAGATTTTAATGTTGAGGCCAAGGTTCGGATTGTGGTTGTAGTAAACATGAATAAACTGGGCTTGCAATGAAAAATATAGATTGGAGCCTGTTTGCAGATCCTTAGTATTTTGTTTGTGAATTTCAGTTAAGAAGCGACTTTTAACTTGCCTTACCTATGATTCTTAAATTACAAGTTGGAAGGAGTAATGTGAAAATTTCACACTTGTGGCTTTTCTGCATATATGCAAAATTTTGTTGTAAGCCTACTCTTCACACTTTAAAGGGCAACTTTGGGATCACTTGCTTATTTATTTTCAATTGCACCAAAATTGAATGACAATACAATGGAGGTTGCTATTTCATACTTCTAGTCTTGGCTTCTGCCAGTGGGCTTTTGACTGGTTTTGGACATTAAAATAAATCATGAGGGCTGACAAACCAGCTGCAGAAATCTGGGCCAAAAAGCACCCTGGCGATTAGTCTTATTGCAGGTGTTCTTGTGGTTCTGCTATGGTTATTGGTTATAGTATATCTGTTCGTTCATATTTTTTAGTGACAGTAGATTATGTTGCATGGTATACTTGATAAGTTACTCCTGGTTGTTGGCAGTGATCCATTTCATCCCTTGTGGCACATTCATTCTGCACCCAAGAATATCCTTAGCCTTGATTGGTTGCCAGATCCTAGGTATCCTTGTTACCGCACATGCTAAAGTATGTCTTGTAGCCTTGACATTTTCTGTTGCAAGTGCTGAAGTATCAACTTTCTTTCTCTTTCAGATGTGTACTTTTATCATTCGATGATGGAACAGTGAGATTACTTAGCTTGTCAAGGTCTGCATATGATGGTCCTGTCACTGGAAAACCTCTCTGTGGCACGAAACAAAGGTTGCATACATTGTACTGTTCATCCTTTGCCATCTGGAGTGTTCACGTCTCAAGACATACTGGTATGCTTCTTAATTTTGTTCGGATGTTTAAAGTTAATTCTTTATTGGGCACTTAAAATTTTTCTGTTGGAAGCACCTCTATAATTGCACCTCTGTTAATATTGTTTGTCTTTACATTTTGTCCTAAAAAGATTGATTAAACTTATTGTCTCAGCTCTATCATTACTCCCTAAACAAGAACAGTTCACTGCAAGCTTATATTTTATGTTACTACTATCTTCTTCTAGTGATCTTACCCACTTAGATTAACTAACCAATTCCTGGAATTTAATTTGAATAATCAGGGATGGTTGCCTATAGTGGTGCTGATGGAAACGTTTGCCAATTCCAGGTCAGCTTGAATCTCCTCTGCAAAGTCCTATTTAATGTTTTCTTAGCGAAATGTTCTATTTAGATAGACGTTCCTGAAATCCTCCATCCTTGTTCTCTCATCATGTCTGATTATGGGATTCGAGGTGTCATGTTCAAGGCTTGTAGTGCACATTTGAACCTCATGGGCATCCTGTGTAACAATCGGGACTTATGGGTCAACTGACTTTTTGCTGTGTGACACGAAGGAAGATTAAAGGAAAGCACGGCAAGATCCAAAACCAACAAAAGTAAACAAAAAAACAAGCAATTCACATGGCATATATGTATGATCCAAGTAATCTACTTGTATCGAATTCTGTCTCCTGTCTTTTCAATGATATATGAGAATTAGTGATCACAAATTAAATTTGCAAGTGCTGCAAGGTTGAGCAAGTTTTACAAGCTTTGACTGCAACACAGGATGCCCACATCACGTGTTTTAACATTTTGTAATATAAAAGTCTATATGTGACAGTTCAGCAAAACTGCACTCTGATTGTATTCACTGTGATCAGCTCACCTCCAAGGCAGTGGACAAGGATCCATCACGACATCGAGCCCCACATTTCCTGTGTGTGTCTGTTGCAGAGGAGGGATCGGCCATTGTACTTAACATGTCACCATCAGATACTCCTGTCACACTAGGAAAACAACTTAAGGAGACCCCAAGTTCAACGCATGAAATGTTATCTGCATCTCCTGAGGTGGAAGAAGCCATGGAAAATGAGGAGGAAGGACCAACTCCTGACAACCAAACACTAGGTATATGGCTGACCTAGTAATATCTCATGAATTTTTTACTGGAGAACTTGCGCTTAAAATTCAGGAGTCTTTCAAGTTTCAATCTTTTTTTCTTCTTTTTCTGTGGCAGCACTGTGCTATGGTGATGATCCAAGTGTGGAAACGGGATGGGAGGAGACATTGGCATCTTTCAAGAGCAAAAAGAACCAAACCTCTGGGAAGCTTAATAAGAAGAGGCTGTGGGTTGAGATGCAAAGGGACAAAGAGCCAGAGACAGTTCCTGAGGGAGCAGAAAATGCGGCTACTTTGACAGAATTTGAGACTTTTCCTCCTAAGATTGTGGCGATGCACAGGGTGAGATGGAATATGAATAAAGGCAGTGAGAAATGGTTATGCTCTGGCGGTGCTGCCGGAATATTGAGGTGTCAACAGATAAATACGTTGAGTGCAAATCGTAAATCAAAATGGAAATGAGGAAACAGAGATTTTCACCAGTCTGGTAATTGGAGGCTTCATATTCAGTTTTTGGTGCCGATGCAAATATGTGATATAGCGTTTCCCTCTTTGGGTCAGTAAATATGCATCAAAACTTATCTGGGAGGTTTCTTGAAGATTATAGTTAAGCTTGCCAGTTGTCGGCATGGAACACCACTTGCTACAATGGAAGATTTCTTATTGTATCTCATTGATTTATCAGAAAGGCTACGACCGTCGGTTGTAAATGGGTCTATATAAGACTAAGAGGATGCGTCTGGCAATGTCGAGAGATACAAAGCCCAACTTAGCTCATTCTCACTCAGGTTACCGCAGGAAAGATAATTTTTTTAAGTCACTTGCCAATACATATTCAGGTATGCTACATGAAACAAGATGAAGGGATTGGATGAAGTCTCTTATACCGTTGGCATAGAGGTTCATAGAGATAGATCTCAAAGATCATTAGGAATATCTCGAAAGGGTCTCCATTCAACGTAGGATTCTTATCCTAAGTTACTGGAATTTTGATCGGTTATAAAGTAGGATCATGCGGAGCATATGGAAATTGTTAGTTCATCAAGTATTTGCCGTACATTTTTTTATCGTGGGGACGTTATGTCGATGTTCTCGGAACTAAATATTACTACAACATTTATTTGCCTGAGTTCAATTTCCCAACTTTTCTATGAAATTACTTGCTTTGTTTTATTCAAGTCATTCACCAACATTTATTTAATACTTCTTAGTTACCAACTATTTCGATAATGTACCTAGATATGGATCTACTAACTCTTTAGATGAATGTTGGCAAATTATTAAGAATAGTTGGTAAATTAGGAAAAAAAAGAAAAGAAAAGTGAACTTCGGCAAATTAGTGACCTCTGAAAATAAAAAGTCGGTGAATTTGAAAATTTAAAATGATACTAGTGCTTTCTTAAAAGTGTTGGTAAATGACAAACGGGTAATAGGTTAGGCGAATTGCTAGCCAACTTGATGTTACCGACAAGATTTGACAGTTACCAATGCTTTTAGGAATTTACTGTCGATGCAAATTATTCTGATTTTTAACCCACGGAATTTACGAATTTACTATCAATGCAAATGATTCTGATTTTTAACCCACGGAACACAAGAATTGTCCTGCATTTTATCAGCACAGATTCGCTGTGCTGATTGAAGGATACATCATATATGCTTGGCTGATGTCGCAGTTTACAAGTTCCGAAGACACTGAAAGGTAGGGATTTTGAGAGGGCCAAAAAAAAAAAAAAAAAAAAAGGATTAATAATACAAAAATCTCAACCTCAAACTTGTATATTTGTCACAAAATTTATCCTCTGTTAAATTGGATTAGTACCACGAAAATAACATATATGATAAACAGAAGGCAAAACTCTAAATCGGTACTTTCTTTAATTGTCACGTGTTATTTAACTTAACAATTTAACGAAAACTAACGAAGAGTAAATTCGATATAACTATAGTAGTTGAGATTTTCATGGTATTGACAAAGAAAAAAAAACACAATAAAAGGACTAGAAATTGAGGCTATCTATGGTGATTACCTTAATTCACTCGAAGAAAACAGGAGTAGATGAAAAACCGTTACTAGTCTAATCACGCAGAATGTTCACTTCAAATTATGGGCAGGTGCAGGATCATTTCCTTCACTTTTCAATTGGCAAATTCCTAGAAGCAAGCTCGATCTCGCTGCGCTAGCAATCATGTTTATTTTGGTCTCCCTATGAGGAAGAGAATCTGCCTCCTCAACTATTTGGACAAGGTCGCACTTGGCTGCTTAAATCAAAGACGCCTCTCTAATTACCAAGTTTTCCTGTTGGTGTTGCTGTTTCTTGAGTTTCCCTTCCCTGATTTGCGGTTGCATGGTCCTGATCTTCCATCTACCCAGCGTCGGTGCCACTTTGTAACCCATCTACTTTCACAGGACTTCAATTTGTAGCTACGCCCTCGATGGATAGTGTGGGACAGGATGAGGAGGCGCGGTTAGCTGCTCTCTGTAACTGCTTAGGGCTACTTTGGTCAGCTCAGGAGATCGACGTTTGGGACGATGCACCCCCTGCAGAGAAAATTGAAGAATGTAAGTTGACGCTAGTCGGTAAGATTCTTGCTAATCCTACCGTTAATTTCCAAGCATTCCAGAACACGATGAAACGTGCTTGGCGCACGGATAAAGTTGAGATATCGCAGAGAGAAGAAGGTCTTTACGTAGTCAGATTTCACCTTGAAGGGGATAAACAACGTGTGTTAGATAACGGTCCTTGGTTATTCTCAAGTAACCTTGTCATGCTCAAACCTTGGACCCTCAACACTCCACTACATTGCTATGACTTTACTACCTGTGCGTTTTGGGTACAAGTCTTTGGCCTCCCCTTAGAAAGATGCACTGATCATTTTATCAGTAAAGCTGTGCGGGACGTTGGGAAAGTTCTGGAGGTCAGCATTGAGACAAAAGAAGGTTCAATCTCGAGAGCAGTAAGAGTTAAAGTGGAACTTAATTTCCAGGAACCTCTGAAGTCGGGTAAACTAATCCAAATAGCAGGGAAAAACATCTGGCTTGATTTCCGTTATGAATGGTTACCACACTACTGCTACTCATGTGGCATCCTAGGCCACTATGCATCTTATTGTAAAGACATCCCCTATGATGAGACAAAATTTGAGGGACGGGACAAGCTCTACTACGGGCAATGGCTACGGGCCGAGGTACGGGAACATAGCCCGTTCTAGCAGGCATTCTATGAAGCGCAACCCAATCAAGACAACGTGGCATAAACTGTACCTGAAACCCCTCCAGCTAGATTGCCTTTGCTCCCTGCTGCACACGGTAACCCCAGTACAACAACATATACTCTGCCATTGTGTCCAGCTCCACCTCTCACTACCAATACCACAACCGTTGTGCACGATTCCCCCAAAACTGCCTTGCCATATGGTGTTGCGCAACACACAAATCAACATCCTGACCCAAAACAGAAGACACAGATTGTAGATTTAAGCGTTGGGCCATCATCCTCCAAGAAAGCTAAAGGCTCCAGAGTGCACACAAAAAATCATCCACAAAAGAAAGTAAAGCGATATTCTCCGTATGGATCCCGTTCTATATTACCAGACAATCTAGATGATAGTCATCTTTTGGATACTCCAATATTTGAGGCCAAAAGGGCTGCTGATTGGGTTGTGGTGGCTTGCCTGATAAAGCCACCAATCGACCAATGAGGATTCTAAGTTGGAATGTCAGAAATTGGGCAACTCCTTGACAGTTCAAGCTCTGAGGACCCTAGTGGCTCAAGATAGGCCCGACATCCTTTTTTTGATGGAAACGAAAAACTAAGAACCTGTTATCAGGAGAATACAGAGGAGGATGAAGTATAAGAGAAGTTTTGTGGTCAATCCCCAAGGTTTGGCTAGGGGGATGGTTCTTTTTTGGGCAGAACATATCACACTTAGTATCCATTCTCATAACTCGCATCTTATCGACACTATATGTTCTAAAGATATGAGTACTACACCTATGGGTGTTACCTATCTACATGCACCGGCAGTTTATCAATAGCGGCAGCAGTTATGGACAGAGTTGCGGCATCTCAGTCATCTACATACCTTGCCCTGGATGTGTATAGGCGATTTTAATGAAATATTACATCATTGGGAGAAAGTGGGCAAGAGACCAGCTGAGTCTTATCGGTTACACTCTTTTAGAGAATTACTATATGATTGTGCTCTAATGGATCTTGAAACTAAGGGCTGTGCCTATACTTGGGTTAATAATCGAAGTGGCGACGAAGTAGTCAAAGAAAGAATCGATCGAGCTTTATGCACTATGGACTGGCGATTGGCCTACCTGGACGCTGAAGTTCATGCTTTACCAGCCTTAGGATCGGATCATTGTCCGTTATTATTAAATACGGTACTTAAATCGGTCAAGAGGGGAAAGACTTTTACCTTCGAGTCTTATTGGCTGCAGGATGCTGAATGTCGCAAGGTGGTTTCTGAAGCTTGGTCAGCTGAGTCAGTGCATAATTTTACTTTATCTCAGAAGCTTCGGATGACAACACAGGCACTAGCTCAATGGAGTCGATCCAAATTTACTGCTGGTCATCATAAAATAACTCTTTTGAAGAGGCAGATTCAGCATTGCATCAACCAACCTGTTTGCAGTTATAACAAAGAACATGTCACTTCACTAAAGGAACAAATTCAAAATATATGGAGGCAGGAAGAACACTACTGGGCGATGCGTTCCAGAATTAATTGGATGCGGTGGGGGGACCGAAACACCAAATTCTTTCACGCCACAACAATTCAGTGACGGAAAAGAAACAAAATCAGCATGTTGAAAGATGTAAATGAGGAATGGATTCGAGAACCAGCTCAGGTAAGGCACAAAACACTTACATACTTCCAAAATCTCTACACCTCGGTCGGACAGCGAGACTATGAACCTATTCTAAGACAATGTCCACAAGCGGATGACTGAAATGAACCAAAGATTAATAGCTGAAGTTACAAAGGAGGAAGTAACTTCAATTAGGTGCCACCAAAGCACCAGGACCTGACGGCTTGAATGGCCTCTTCTATTAGAGCTATTAGGACATCATACAAGATGAGGTGTTTAATTCAGTGCAACACTTTTTCATTACTGGAGCGATGCCTCATGAGTTGAACAGAACTGCCATATGTCTGATCCCCAAGGTATAGAGCCCAAAGAGGTTAGATCAATTCCGCCTTATCAGTTTATGCAATTTTATATATAAGATTATCTAAAAAATCCTAGCAAACCGTTTGAAATCTTGCCTACCTAAGTTGATTTCTACAGAATAGAGTGCTTTTGTGTCGGGCGGGCGATTCGGGACAATATACGATAGTGCAAGAGGTACTCCATCGCTTTAGAATTCGTAACGAAAGAAAAAATTTCAAGCAATCCTTAAGATAGATATGCGAAAGCCTATGATAGGGTCGAGTGGGATTTCTTGGAAGACTATCTACGTCAACTAGGTTTTCATAATCGGTGGGTGCTTTGGATAATGCAATGTGTTAAGACGACCTCTCT
Organism: Eucalyptus curtisii; assembly: GCA_017140595.1. Classification (NCBI taxonomy): domain Eukaryota; kingdom Viridiplantae; phylum Streptophyta; class Magnoliopsida; order Myrtales; family Myrtaceae; genus Eucalyptus; species Eucalyptus curtisii. Next base: position 27,822,386 of record CM029504.1, on the reverse strand, counting down.
TAGTGTCAAGCTCAACGGCGAACTTCTTCCTTATTTTATGCCTTCACGGGGAATCAGACAGGGCAACCCTCTCTCACCCTATTTATTCATTCTTATAGCCAATTTGTTATCCATCCTCATCCAGCAAGCTGTTGACATGGGCAATCTCCGGGGTCTTAAACTTAACAGGTGGTGTCCTACCCTATCACATTTATTTTTTGCTGACGACGCCATCTTTTTCCTAGACGGTAGAACTCAGGAATGTCAAAATTTAGCAACCATCCTGAGCCAGTATTGTCTAGCCACAGGACAAGAGATTAATAGGAATAAATCAGGCTTGTTCGTTAGCAAGAATTGCCCTGACCCTCTTAAGTTGAATATGGCTAGTGAATTAAGGGTGCCACTTCTCGACAAGACAGGTAAATATCTCGGCATACCTTCTGATTGGGGATCATCTAAAAGAGACATGTTTGCTTGGATCCTAGGACGAGTCAACGCTAAGTTGGAGGGGTGGAAAGAACATCTAATTTCCAAAGGAGGGAAGGAGATTCTGTTAAAATCGGTGGTTCGGGCTTTACCGCGATGCTATGTCAATATTTAAGGTTCCCGTATCCATTTGCAAATCAATTGAACAAAAAATAGCTCGGTTCGGTGGCAAAACAATAGTAATAAAGTTGCGATTCATTGGAAGAGCTGGGAACTTCTTAAGGAGAAAAAAGACAACGGTGGCCTAGGCTTTAGGGACTTGTTATCTTTTAACAAGGCCTTTCTCGGAAAACAAGCTTGGTGGCTCTTTCAAAATCCACAATCTTTGTGGGGTCAACTTTTTAAAGCTTTATATTTCTCTTCTACTAATTTCTGGCATGCTGAAAGGGGTTCTAGACCTTCATGGGGTTGGCAGAGCCTTCTGTTGGGTAGAGATTCTATTATTCTGAAGCTACGTTGGTCAGTAGGTAATGGCCAGACGATACGAGCCAGAGAGATTGATTGGACCACGTAAATCTAGTATCTAGTTTATTTTCTTATTTTGTCTATTATATTATTTGTCCGCTTGTTTCCACAGCATCTTCAAACAAAGGAAGTAATAGAGCTGGACTAAGTAAATTTATGCATACAGTAGTACATTAAAATGATTCCCTTCTTCTACTTGGAATAACAATATTAAGGGGATGCCCATTAGTGGGGTATTGTTTTGAAAAACAAGTTTCATGTGCATAGGTAAAATTGAATAAACAAACGATTTGTAGTAGAAGCAAAAACACCCTTGCATGTACCTCCAAAACATTATTAATGCATTTTAATAAGAAGTACATAGAAATGAACAAGAAAGCTTATTGCATTACCCTTATATCATGCCCAAAGCAGTTTGGTTTTGACGTTCTTCAGATCTAGATCATAAAACGTTTTATCTCCTCATAGCATATCTGAATTGTTCTAGTTCTGATGTTCTTTAGTCTTAACCCCACAAATGTTGGACTTCTAGTTCAGATACACCACCAATATCGTGTTGAATGGTAGAAAGAAATTTTAGGGAGTTTACCACTTCAATTGTGCTAGAAATCGCTCTTGTGAGTGACTAATTTGATTGATCTCTATTATTTCTCGATCATCTCATGATCCTCTCTTAATCACTTCTTATAATCAGTCTCAAATCACATTTACTTAACTCTATTTAGTTCATTAACTTTGAAATCGTTTCAGAGTATTAATTCGGTCATTGAGTTTGAACTCGCTTCAAAGTCTGCATTTGGATGTTGGTTCAAAACCCTTTTAGAACATTCGTTTGGGCATTAATTTTGTAGCCAAAATAGAACATTATTCTGGGCATTAATTCTATAATTGTTACAAAGCTTTAAATCGACCGTAAATAGAAACCGCAGTCATTCCTCTTTGTTTACACTCTCATCTCACACGAAACAGCCATAGCTCTCACACCATATCAACTCGTTGGCGACGCACCCTCGTTCCGCCAACACCCGAGTCGCATGTTGTCTTGCATCGTTTCACCGTGTTTTCTTGGCCTGACCCAAATCACCGTAAGATCAGTCGATTTGTTGAGCTACACCAAGGGTTTTTGAAGACTTAAGGCAAGCAAATTGTCCTCTATTCTATGCTATGTAGGTCAATGTTGCTTGGCGAGGGTGAGTTTCTTGGATTTCTACAGTTTTCATTGATTTCATATACATTCGTGTTAACCGGCGATTTCAGAAGATGTATATAGCTAGCATTGTTGAGTGCATGGTTTATTGGGTTCTTGAATGTGTTATCGTGGTGTTGGTAATTGAAATTGTGTGTGCTCGAGATTGAGTGATGTAGAAACCGAGTGAAGTCTGAAGACCTTGTCAAATGTTAGATTCCATTAGGATTGACCCACGCTTTTACCAATTTTATATGAGATTTTGTGGCACAAATTTCTTGAGGTTCTCCGCACGAAAATTACACTTTATACTTTGTTCTACAATATAATTTAATTCTACATTTTTCGAACTTCATACGACTTATATTACTACCTTGATAAAACACGGGTTTGAGTAAGCTTTTCCTAAAACCTTACTAACCTCTAGATGATCACGAATTTTTGCTAACTCTTCGATATGGAATTTGGACAAGTATTCTTCATGAAAGTTGTAAGTTACATCTTAGACTATAATGTATAGTTTTTCCATGGTTTTTTGAACTCATTAAACTTGTGAAATGTCCCTTTTGCCTTTGTTCCAATTCTGCAATTCCGCACTCTATTTTGGCTTAGTTTATTCGACTATTGAGAGTCGTACAAGCTGAATGGTTTTTGTGTTCTTCACGAGAAATGTTCCTCTGGGTCCCATCTACGTTGTAGTAAAATTTTGTAATTTTTGAACCCAATTTACTTAGGTAATATTAGCGATTTCCAAAAGCATGCAAATTGCCTTTATGGGACAATTTTGGGATTTTGGATAAATTCCCTTTTGTAACTTGTCTTTTAAGACTGGTATTGCCAATGAACTAGTTTTATACAATTTCCATGATTTATAAGTGAATAAGGGTCGGCTGATTCTACTTGAGTTTTTTCCTATGCATTAGGAAAGTAAATGGCATTTTTAAATTGAATTATTGACTTGTTACATTATGGTGTGAGTGTGTTGAATGTTGTCGGTTCCCACGATGATGATGGCCTGGGTTGTAGTAGGGATACTTAGACGGGTAACAAGATTCCTCCATATGCCTGGGGGATAACAGGGGTCCCTAGATGTTCTCGTGATGCCGGAATGGGTGTGAGATGCTTAGAGGGGTAACTAGGTTCTTCCAAATGCCTGGGGGGATATAACACGGTTCCCCCAGATGTTCTCGGGATGCCATGTGGGTGCGAGATGCCCGAGGAGGTAACAAGGTTTTCTCAAAAGATGGTGCCAGGTAGGTTTTTCTAAAACAAATATGATTATTGGTGTTTTCAAGTTCCATTTGACTTACTAGTTTCAGAGAAATTATTTTCCTACCGTCCTACTATTTTGATTTTGAAGAAGGTTCTCAAACAAGTGATTCAAACTGAATTCATTTATTTTAAATTTGGAGTTTCCTCACATGGGTGGTGATAGATTTACGCAGTATAGACTGGTTGAAATTATGCTTGCTGAGTTGTACTCATTGGTTATTGACTATCCTCTTCCAAGTCATTAGACATACCGGTCCTGCCTGCCTCCACCTCGATTAGTTATGGTGTTCCCGTCGACTTCTTGAGTCATCTTACTGATTTAGTAAATCTTGATTTTCCCGAAGTTGTCTTTGTGTAGTGCATATCTATCCTAATAGTCAATATCGAATCCCCAACGGGCCCTGTACTTCTAGGGTTCGTCATAGTATATGCCCATATCAACGGGCGTTTGGTGGGACCTCTCCCACTTCCCGATGATGACGAGGCCAATAATGGCAGCAATGGAGTAGAGTGAGGCAAGGATCGGAGAATAGTGGAGTAGCATTTTTAGGAAAATCAAGTAGTGATTTTTGACATATCGGAGGATGGTGAATAAGTGACAATGTATATATGCGCTTGCAGGTTGGGAGGATAGGATTGATGAAGCTTTTGACGCAATTAGGGGTGGTAGGACCATTTTTGTCCCCCAATGTACCCCAACATGTCACTTAAGTACATAAATAAGAAATGAAATGTGATTGATTGGTCCATATCTCCCGCGTGTGTTCCTTTGAGTTTTATATGTCCTAGGTCATTCTTTGACCATACATGCTTCAGCATGCATAAAAAGTGAAAGAATGTTATAACCGTGTTAGTAGTGATGTGCTGGGGGCGTCACATGTAGAGCAAAAACATCCTCATCTTTTAGAAGTAGCTCAAGCTCTTAAGTACCGGGCATCAATTCCTGAAATTTTTTGGGGAGATTGTGTGATCACGGCTGCATATTTGATTAATTTCATGCCAATTAGAATTCTTGATGGGTTGTGTCTATATGAGATGCTTTTTGGGAAACCACTGAAATTAGGGTACCTGAAAGTTTTTTGTTGTTTATACTATGTGACAACTATGGGACCTAGGGACAAGATTGACCCACATGTTCTCCGATGTCTTTTCATGGGATACAATTCACTCCAAAAAGGATACAAAGTTATAAAAATATTGACAGATCATTTTATTGTTAACTGGGATGTTGTTTTCCATGAGGATATTTTTCCATTCTAGGAATCCATTTCTTCATCTTGGACAACTAAATTGGCACCCAACAATCGACAGTTTCTATCGGAAGAAGATTTGTTTATGAATTCACCGCACTTCTTGGTCCCAATAGGAAGCATGTTAGCCATCCCAAAAGACTCAAGTCCAGCAATCAAGTCACCAACCTCATATCAAGAAGAAGCTAATCCTTTCGTTTCATCTCTATAGCAATATATTGATACATCGCCTCCATCATTGCTAACTGAATAGCCAGTTGAGCTACCACGACGGTCTGGACGTCTCACTCATCCACCTACGTGGACCAAGGACAGCCAAGGACTATATATGCTCCACGTTATATTCTTTAAGTGCACATTATCCTATGTCCTCTTGTGTTTCCTTTATCGCCAAAATATGTGTTGTATTAGTTGCATATCAGAGGAATATGAGCCTTCATCATATGAAGTAGTACGTGATCCACAATGGCGACAGGCCATGAAGGTCAAACAAAATGCTCTTGCGAATAATCATACCCGAGATATAGTTCCACTGCCTTCCCATAGAAAACTGATTGGTTGCAAATGAGTATATAAAATCAAATATAAGGCATATGGTTCTATTGAGCGCTACAAGGTCGGGTTAGTTGCCAAAGGATTTGCTCAACGGGAAGGTTTCAATTACCATAAGACCTTTTGTCCTTTAGCCAAAAAGGTAACTATGTGTTCCTTCCTATCTATTGTTGCATTCCGCAATTGGGAGCTACATCAAATGGATGTCCATAATACTTTTCTTCATGGTGATCTTGATGAAGAAATCTACATGAACCTTCCCCAAGGCCTTCGCAAATAGAGGGAGTCTCGAGTATGTCATATACGTAAGTCCTTGTATGGACTCAAGCAAGCTTCTAGGTAGTGATATGCGAAATTTTCTATTGCACTTACAAGTGCAGGTTTTCAGCACTCCAAGCATGACTATGCTTTGTTCTCTTGGACCAAAGGTACCTTATCGATTTACTTGTTAATATATGTTGATGACATGCTTATCATAAGAAATGACGATTCTGCCATTAGAAAGTTTAAAGAGTATATGCATTTAAATTTCCATATCAAAGACTTGGGACCTCCCAAGTACTTTATTGGGATTGAGATAGCTAGATCTGATAAAGGGATACGTCTCAGTCAGCAGAAATTTGTCTTGAGATTATATAAAAAAAAAAAAAAAGGTTATCAGGATGCAAGCCAGCGATCATTCCTATTGAACAAAATGTCAAGCTCATGACATCCGAATATGATAGAGGTATCTCATCATCTAATGAGGACTAGTTACTTCAAGATCCATCAAGTTACCAACGGCTTATTAGGAAATTGATCTCATTATGACCAGACCTAATATATGTTTTGTAGTACAAATACCTAGTCAATTCATAAATAATCCAAAGCAGTCCCATATGAATGCAGTACTAAAGGTTGTAAAATATTTGAAGGGATGGCCAAGACTTGGAATTTTATTGTCTCATGATTGTGACATGAAGATGACAACTTATTGTGATACTGATTACGTGACTTGCCCAATGACTAGAAGATCTATTACAAGATTCTACATTAAATTGGGAAGATCTCTTATTTCACAGAAGACTAAGAAGCAATCAACAGTTTCCTTATCATTAGTCGAATCAGAATATCGGGCTTTGGCAAAAACGATTTACAAAATAATTTGGTTATGGGGTCTATTTTCGGATCCTGCGGTAGAACTCGATGGAGCAACTGAGCTATTTTGTGACAATGATGGTGCACTTAAATTAGTAGTAAATCTTGTTTTTCATGAAAGGACAAAGTATATAGAGGTTGAATATCATTTCACTTAAGAAAAAATTCAAGAGGGATTCATTACAACCAAAAGAATTGGAACAATGGAACAGCTTGTAGATATTTTCACTAAACCCTTATGCTAGAGATGACACATTTATTTACTAAGCAGGCTTGGCGTCTTTGACATATAAAATACGCTAGCTTAAGGGGGAGTGTTGGAGAAGGAATTGATTTTGTTCTTGATTCTAATTCTAATTGATTCAATCATGGATATTCGAAGATAGAGTAGGAAAGATTAATCATATTTATTCTTTCCTTGATTTTCTTTTGTATTATAAATACAAGCATATTTGTAGAAAGAATATAGAAGTAGTGAAATTACATTTTTCCTCCAAAATACATATTGTCTTTACTTCCTTTCACTCGCTCTAGGTGGATTTAGCATTAAGATATTGCTGGCGACACCATTGAGAGGGAAAAAAAAAGTTTTGAAGTCTAATCAAGGGTGATTGGTTGGCAATCCTCCAACCCAGCTCGTTACCACACCCATGGCCAATTCTCCTCTCGAATCACCATCCATCGAAGGTAGTGAACTTTGCATAGGTTCTATATTGTCCCAACGAACTCCAATTTGGTTCACTGGACGGAATCTAAATAATTATTTTCAATTTTCGACTTTCCTACATGCATGAAATATGTGCTCTAGAGGATACATATTAGCTAATCAAATAAATTCCTTAGATAGACATTTTTTCTTCTTTGAGCTTGAGGATAAAATACAAATTAACCTTGATAAACCTTTGGAATATAGAACCCCTGCTTCATAATTTGTTGAGAAAATTTTCGAGAACCACCGATGGGAAATGAGAAATGATAATCGTTTGAGGCATGGAAGCAATGTTTTCAAAGATTATTCCCGCCCTTGAGAAATTACAAAAGGCAATGCAAGAACCATGATAATAGTAAACTACCTAAGAGAGTAAGAGAAGGCAGTGTTATTTTATGTTGATTACCAATTAGTGCACACTCCATTGATCTAGTAAAGTCAGGTTCGGCCCAAGCTCATGTGCACAATTCACGGATTGAATTTGTTTCATTGCCTTGCCTATCCTGGGGATGCCCTATGAGCTCTCTTTATTTTAAATTGATCATACTCCATGCTTTGAATTCAGTAATTCGTAATAACATATATGATGATGGGCTTCAAAAAAATACCTGAAAACCTCTCTCGTCGGCTAGCTAGCTAGTGCATAAGAATCAAGCATAACACTTTAGTCATTGAGCTCTCATTTGGTTAGTGTTAACAAGAATGAGAGAATCGAAACAAGAATTCAGAAAGGAATAGGAGTAAAGAATGAGAAGTAAGAAATGGTAACTCACAATCGAATCTTCACATTTCATAAATCCGTTTAAAATACGACAGGAGGGGTATTCCAAAATCAACAACTCAATAAAAGTGTTCTTTGATTATTCTTACCATTCTGTATGGGGCAAAATAGCAATCAAAGAAAAACTTACATATGTGGATCCAATTATCTAGAATGAACCACTTAAATTGATGCACATGGTACCTCTATAAATGTCTAAAAATTGCATTAATCATAATCTTTATAAAACGTCAATGTGTATAGTGTTGTAAAATATTGCGTTGCAAATATATAATAGAGAGAATATAGAGATTGAGTAGAGAAGATCAAACACCAGAGATCGTAGAGAAAGTCAAGGGAGAGAATTTTATTTCTAGTATATCATCATATATCTATGACAAAAACTAAGCTCCTATTTATAAGAAAACAAGGATGTACTTATCATTAATATCCATGTATCGAATAATACATGTATTGGATAGAGAGATGAATATTCATTGTATAGGGAGATGTACTTATAATGTATGATACAAATGTATCATAATAAGTACATTAGATAAGATGAATATAATGAATATTTATTCATGTATTTCATTCATTCATGTATTTCATAACACTCCCCATTGAATATTCATTGTATTTATTACGAATGTGAATAGAATGATACCGCCTCATTAAAAACTTTAAGCCGGAAAAACCCAGTGAGACAAAAATTGGACAAAAGGGAAAAAGAGTGCAGAGCACAAATTCTATGATCTCTCCCTTTTATTGATGCATTAATTGCCTCGTTAAAAATTTTAAGCCGGAAAAATCCTATGGAAAAAAACCGAACATAAAGGAAAAAGAGTGCAATGCATAGTTCATAATATCTCCCCCTCAATTGAGCCATATAGCCACTGCTGGGGCTAATCAATCTTGCATCTTATGAACTCGCTGCATACCAATGCCACATACTAATTTCTCAAAAGTTGATGTTGGCAATGATTTGGTAAAAAGATCTGCAAGATTATTTATGGATCGAATCTGTTTAACATCAATTTGTCGACTTTCTTGGAGTTCATGAATATAGAAAAATTTCGGTGAGATATGCTTGGTCCTATCACCTTTAATATATCATCCCCTAACTTGTGCAACACAAGCAGCATTATCTTCATAAATTATAGTGGGAGAATTTGTAACCGGTATTAAACAACAAGAATTATGAATATGCGTTATAACGGATCTTAACCAAACACACTCTCTTCCAACTTCATATAAAGCAATAATCACAGAGTGGTTAGAGGATGTAGTTACTAGCGATTGCTTCATAGAATGCCAAGAAATAGCGATGTCGTTATAACAAAATAAATAACCGGTTTGAGAGCGAGCCTTATGTGGATCAGATCTATATCCAGCATCAGCATATCCAACTAAACCAGAGTTAGTGGAATCCTTGGAATAATATAATCTCGAATCTATGATTCCTCGAAGATAACGGAAAATATGTTTAACTCCATTCCAATGTCTCCGAGTTGGCTCAGAATTAAAACGTGCCAATAAATTTACCACAAAAGCGATATCTGGTCTCGTACATTGTGCCAAATACATCAAAGCCCTAATTGCATTGAGATATGGTACTTCAGGATCAAGTATCTCTTTATCAGATTCTTTAGGACGAAATAGATTCTTTTGGGAATCTAGAGACCTTACAACTATAGGGGTGCTCAATGGGTGAGTTTTGTCCATGTTGAAGCGTTTAAGCAATCTTTCAACATACGATGATTGATGGACGATTATTCTATTTGCTTTATGCTCAAGCTCTAGACCAAGACAAAGTTTGGTTTTACTCAAATCTTTAACTTCAAACTCTATTTTCAAATACTCAGCAGTTTTAGCTAATTCTTTTAGAATTCCAATTAAATTTATATCATCGACATAATATGCTATAATAGCAAATCCGGTTTCTAATTTCTTAATAAACACGAATGGGTAGATATGATCATTCATGTACTTTTCCTTAATTAGGTACTCACTTAGGTGTTGATACCACATGCGATATGATTGCTTTAACCCGTACAAAGATCTTTGTAATTTTATTGAGAATAAATTGTGGGGAGTGCATGCTTTATGCATTTTGAATCCCTCTGGAATTTTCATATAAATATCAAAGTTTAATGAGCCATATAAAAATGCCGTCACAACGTCCATAAGACGCATTTCCAATCTTTCAGAGATTACTAGACTAATGAGAAAACAAAATGTAATCATATCCATCACAGATGAATATGTCTCATTATAATCAATCCTAGGTCTCTAGAGAGAATCCTTGGGCAACGAGTCGGGTTTTATACCTAACAACTTTGTTTTTCTCATTTCATTTCCAGACAAATACCCATTTATATCCAATGGGCTTTTATATTATCGAGGATACGAGTTACGAGTTCAAAAACCTCTCGTTAAGCTAGGGAAGCTAATTCAGCAAATAATAAATTGTAGCTCACAATCATCATCCATAATTTTATGAGCAATTGAGATTGCAAAAGCATCATCAATGATGTCGCGACCTAAAATTTCGGGTGCAATACCTAGAGTTTAGGCTAATGGACTACTAAGTTTTAAACTTAGCTCGGGCCCTCCTAGGCCCATACTAATTCACGACTTAGGTTCTAGTTTTTAACATGCAAATGGATTTTATCTAAGAGTCGCCACTAATCAGTTTACGGTAAGTCGATTAGACACCTAAGTAAAATAATGGGAGAATTATTTTACTCCTACGGACCAGAGATTTTGGGTACGGGGATTTGGTTACGCTATATTTCTCTAATACCCTTTCGGTACCATTCTTTTTATTTTCAAAAATGTTTTTTTGCAGGCAGCTTGAATTTATTTTAACCTAAATTACTATCATGCAAATACGGTGACCACACGGATGCTCATCCACTACTAAACATTCAAAAAATAAAAATAAATAAATAAATAAATTGCATCACACAAAGCAAGCAATCGTTTTTTTGGATTTTTTTGAAATTGGAAATTTTTTTATAAAACATGCATTTTAACTACATGACCTAATTTTACTAATAAACAAATTCTCATTAAATGATTCTATTATGCAAACTAATTAACATGCACCTAGTATTTTTGTATTTTTTTTTTTATTGAAATTCGGAATTAATGAGAACCGTAATTAAACTATCTAAACAAAAGAATAATTTTCTAATTTATTTTAGAGATTAATTTGACTTAAACCCTATCCTATTTTAGAAAACTATTTTTTAGAAAAATGAGATAATTAAAATGTGCAAACATCGTCTAAAACCCTACCTATAAAAAAAAAGTTATTTAGGTCCAACCTAACCTATTTCAAAAAATTATCTAAAAATGCAATCCTAAAAATGTAATCCTAAAAAAAAAAAAAATCTAATTTACTAAACCTACATGCTTTGATGCAAGATTTTGTTTTGTTTTTTTTTTTGATTTTTTTTTTTGGGTTTTTCCAATGCAAGTAATTATCAAATAAATATTAGATCTAAACAATCAAGATATTCAACAAATAAATGATTAAATTAATCGAAAAAATAACCTGTTGTCTCATAGGTTAAATTAACGATTACTCTAACCTTGAGCATCATGACATATAAAAAGGTTCAAAATAACTAACAATCTGATCCGAAGTCTTACAAACTAAATTAATAATTATAATGATTTAACAATTAAAATACTACCAAAATGCCCAAAAATTAATGTAATTAAAAAATGATCTGATGTCTTACGGATCAAATTAATAATTACAATAATTTGGACAAAATCCCTACGGATAATGTCGAATATGCATAAAATGAAAATCACCTTCCTGTACAATAATATTGAAACTAAAATAAATAAACTAAAAAAAGCATAAAATAAATAAAAAAAACAAATAACAAAAGCCACCTAAAGGGGGACTTGGAAAGAGGAAGCAGCCGGTGGAGGTCAGCACCGGGGAAGGTGGCCGGCATTGGAGCTTTGGCAGGGGCTGGGTCGCGGTGTTAGTTTGACGGTTGCAACGACGAAGGGAGCTCCAAGGTCGACGGCAGGGACGGCGCGACCGGAGGCGCAGTGTGCGCGGCGGAGGTGCTCAAATGCTCGCGGCGGAGGTGCTCGAATGCTCGCAGCGGAGGTGCAGGCACAACGAAGGGCATGGGCGATGGCACGACGTCGGCGGAGGCGGGAGCACCGTCGTCGGACGCCGGGCGGAGCGAGGCAAGGGCGTTGTTCAACGACGAGCGCGAGACGCTCGGGCGGAGGTGGAGGCACGGGCTCGGGCATCGGTGCGGTTGGATCGGACAGGGAGGCGAGTGGTGACAGCGTTAGGTTGCTATTGAGGTGCAGCGCAAAGGTGTGGCGCGGAGGTGCGGCATGGGCAGCAGATCGCGGCGACAGCGAGCACGGCAACGGCGGGTCCAGAGAGAAGCGTCGGGCGCGAGTGTCGACAACGGCGCGCTGGCGGTACTGCGGGTCAGCGGCGGAGGTCGAGCGCGGGCGTCGCTGAGGGCGGCCGGACGGTAGGGGCAACACTGTTCTTCTTCTTCCTCTTTTCCTCTTTTTTCTTTTTCTTTTTCTCTCTCTCTCTCTGCTCACTCACGTCACTTCTTCTCTGCACTTTTTCTCCTTTTTTACTGACTTTTCCCTTTCTTTTCTTGCAGGTTGTCGAAGAGAAAACTCTTCTTGGACGACAAGGGGGGTTTCCTCTCTTTTTTTTTTTCTCACTTTCACGAATTCTCTCACTCTTGCTCTTTTCACGAATTTTTTTGCGAATTCTCCCCCCCCTTTTTACTCTGTGCAGGTCAACTCATTTTATAGTGGTTCCAAACGGCTGCTTTCTATGGCAAATTTCAAACTTCCATCTTCTGTTGCATTAAATCATGGCTGCAAATCGGAGCGTGATTTCGCAATCACCTCGATTTTGCACCGATTCCTTCCATTTTATCAAAATCCTTGCCCTTTATTCACCTGATTTTTAATTGCTTATGCATTTATCAAAATCAAAATTTCAAACTTCCATGCATAATCAAATTAGATTGATCCTTCCCATATTTTCCTTTTATTTCTCTGATGCAATTTTTCTTTTTTCTTTTTTTTTTTAGGGGTTAAAATTAATCTCTAACTTTTATTCAAAAAATCAATGACTGGGTCACCAAAGTTTAGGTGTCAACAAATGATGATTTCATTTCGATCCAAAATTTCATTACAATATATAATAGAATTCTCGTATTCCCATGGTTGGTGTTTCTTTCATGGGTTTGCGCCTCTTCGGGGCAATAAGCTCTTTAAGCGAAAGTTCAACGCCAGGCTCTTCTGAAGCGAATTCCTGATCTTATCGGTCTACCACGCTTCAAGTACAGGGGATTTTGATCCATTTTAGCCCGTTCTTCGGGAACAACTATCCTAGCTAGAGCATTTGCAGCTAGAATATGAGACTTCGTTACCTTAGTAACATCATTAAATGCGTCAGGAAGTCTATTGGCCATAGCCTGTAAATGGATTATGCGTTGCACCTCATTTTCACATTCAAGAGTCCTTGGGTTTAATTGAGATTAATTTTTCTCAAGAAGAAAACCTTAACTGATTTTTGTTTTACAGTCATGGAAGTTGTAGGTATCCAAATTGATGGAAACCTAGTCTCATCGAAATGACAATCTGCAAATCTGGCAGTAAAAAGATCACCGGTAATTGGTTCTAAGAACCTAATGATTGACGGTGAATTAAACTCAACATAAATGCCCAAACGGCGTTGGGGACTCATTTTCGTTCTTTTTGGTGGTGCTACAGGCACCTGTATTGCACAACCAAATGTGCGTAAATGTGAAATATTTAGTTCATAACCAAGAACTATTTGAAGGGGAGATTGTAAAAGACTAACAGTGGAGCGTAATCTTATTAGAGCTGTTGCATGCAAAACTGCATGACCTCATGCTGTATCGTTGAGATTTGTTCTCAATAATAGAGTGTGGGCAATGATTTGGATATGTTTAATCAAGGATTTTGCCAATCCATTTTGAGTATGAACATATGCAACCGAGTGTTCAACCTCGATTCCAAGTGAAGCACAATAGGTATCAAAACTCTTTGATGTAAATTAACCAGCATTATCCATCTTTATGCTCTTAATTGGATAATCAAGGAATTGTGCCCGGAGCTTTATAATCTGCACAAGTAAATGTGCAAATGTGACATTGCGCGTAAATAATAGGCAAACATGGGACCATCTACAAGATGCGTCCACTAGTACCATAAAATATCGAAATGGTCCATTTAGTGGTTGTATTGGTCCACAAAAATCACCATGAATTCTTTGCAAGAATAAAAGGGGATTCAAGATTAACCTTTGTTATAGAAGGTTTGGCAATGAGCTTTCCTTGTTAGCAAGTCTCACAATTATAATCTTTGGACAACAATACATTTGTATCCTTTAAAGGATGCCCTTTTGTATTTTGAATTATTATACGCATCATTGAAGTGCTAGAGTGACCAAGACAATCATGCCACAATCCAAACTGATCACGGTTTACCAATCTCCAGGATGTGGTGGTGTAGGTTTCAACAGTCTTAATCATGACACAATACAAACCCATAGAAGAAGCTTCTAGTTTCTCATGGATGGTCTTCAGGCCCATCTTATTAGAGGAAATGCCAATATATTCCTTATCTTACTCATAAATAGTCTCAATATGCTACCCATTACGGCGTACATCTTTGAAACTGAGCAGATTCTTTTTTTATCTAATGCTTAGAAACGCATCCTCAATATGCAGGATGGTGCCATTTGACAAAACAATTGTGGCATTCCCAAAACCATCAATAATCGGAACAGGACCTGATATTGTATGGATTTGTGCCTTATGCAATGTCATACTCGAGAAAAAGTGTCTACTACGAAATATAGTATGTGTTGTTGCACTATCAAGCAAACAAACTTCTTCCTTTTTCTCGGTATTTTCCATTTGCATTTATGTTGACAACTTTAGGTGTCAAGTATCATAAAATTTGCATTTTAGTTATAGAGTCAAATAAAATTTCAAAATAAATATTATATAAGGTTCATTAGCATTTCATAACCATATTAAAAGAACAATAAAAAGTAATACATTTAAAGCAAAACAACTAAAAAAGAAATTATTAGAATAATAGAATTCGAAGTTCAAATTATCATTCACCAATCTGATGCCTCATCAAAGTAATTAAAGGTTCTCAAAGAAATCAATAACATCCAAAAATGCATTTGCAACTTCAGGAGCAAGAGGAGTCCCACCAATGGAGCTATTGTTGGCCTCAACAGTGGTAATAGGATTGATTTTAATGGCATGAGATTCACCACGCTTGCTCGTATTTTTTAAAGATGCCTGGTATAGGTCAACAAAGTGCTTTGGTGTACGACAAGTACGTGACCAGTGCACAGTTATGCCACATCGATGCCAAATACTTTCATTAATCACATTCTTTGGCTTCTTTTCTTTGTCATGATTCAGGCCAAAGTTAGATTTCCTAGAGCGGTTAAATTTCCTGCCATCCCTTCTAGAATTATGTTCTTGCCTGTGCTTATAGCCCTTAAAATGGCCAGTATTTTTCTCAAAATTAGCTTGTACTTCAGGCAATGTTTTTGAGTCAGCACGTCTAAGATCATGATTTTTTAGCAACAATTCATTAGTTTGCTCGGCAGTAAGGAGCGCAGAAATTGATTCAGAGTATGTGACAAACTGACGTTCCCGGTATTGCTGTTGCAATACAATATTTGAAGCATGGAAAGTGGAGAAAGTTTTCTCTAACAATTCCGCATCAGCAAGTTTGATACCACATAACTCAAGCCGAGAAACAATATCAAATAAAGTGGAGTTATATAGTCAGACACTGATTTAAAATCTAGCAGTCTGAGATTTTGCTAGTCATATTGTGCTTGAAGGAGGATAATAGTCTTAGTATGATCATACCTATCCTTCAATCTCCTCCACAAGATCTAAGGGTCTCGAACGGATAAATATTGAGTCTGCAGGCTCCCATGCAAATGACGGCGAATAAAAATCAGTGCATTTACTTTGTCTTTTGCATTTGAGGTTCTGTCCTCTGTAATTGCATTAGCGAGACCTTGCCCTTGGAGGTGCATTGTTTTGTCAATGCACCAGGATAGATAATTATTTTCACTCACTTCCAGGATGTAGAATTTGGGCTTTTCAATATTTGCCATAATTCTTGCAAAAATAAATCCTTAAATTAATTAAAAAGATTTTCAAATATCCACTGCCACTTCAGGAGCAGAAGAATACTATTAGATTTGACATTTGGTTTTGGGCCAAGAAAAATAAAAATGAAGAATTGATAGGAGAAGATGAAGTATAAGTTGATTAATAAAAATAACACCTACCTTGCAAAAATTACTTACTCAGTCGGTAGATCTTCGTGCTGATAACGTGTTGTAAAATATTGCGTTGCAAATATATAATAGAGATATAGAGAGATTGAGTAGAGAAAATCAGACACCAGAGATCACAGAAAAAGTCAAAGGAGAGAATTTTATTTCCAGTATATGACTATATATTTATGACAAAAACTAAGCTCCTATTTATAAGAAAACAAGGATGTATTTATAATTAATATCAATGTATCGAATAATATATGTATTGGATAGGGAGATGAACATTAATTGTATAAGGAGATGTACTTATAATGTATGATATAAATGTATTATAATAAGTACATTAAATAATATGAATATAATGAATATTCATTCATGTATTTCATAACATATAGTTAATTGTAAAACCGTTTAATATTATGTTGACATTATGACACAATAGGTTATGGCATCATGTCGATAAAAGTTAGGGATTGAAAATGTCAGTAAAAGTTAGAGATCGAAGCAAGTGTACGTAAGTCCAAACAAAACTTTACTCAGCATGAAATGGGATATAATCGTAAAATGAACACATATGCTGCAGAGTTCATGATCATTTTCATTTGATAATGTAAGGAATTTAGGTCATGCAAGATATGAATTTCTAGAGGAAGGAGCAAATGATATGGCTTTATTGTTCTTGACATATGCACTATGTCCAGTCTTTATAGCATACTCGATTGATGGACGAGTTTAGACAAGGGTTCAGTTTTGGACTTTTCAGCCCTCGATAGTCCCTATTAACGCTCGAATTTCAGCCGGCGTATTAACCATACATTTTAGTAAGAACAAAATAATAAATAAATAAATAAATAAAAACAAAAGAAAAAAAGGAGAGTCCAATTGAATTTTGTGAGCAAGAAACTAGCTTGGTTTAGTATAAAAATAAGAGATAATGACATTAATGGTCATTGAATTTTGGCCCAATGCGCACTATGATTCTTGAATGGTTAATTTATTCAAAATTGATCCTGAACTTTTCAAAATTGATCCTAAACTTACCTTTATGTACAATGCAATCCGTGAATTTCTAATTTGTTCAATATGGTTCATAGCCTAGTTCATGAACTACATGAAATATTCACTATTATTATTCTTTTGAACATTTTTAAATAGTATGGGGACTAAATTGACCATGCACCAAAAGTCTATAGGTCACATTGAACAAATTTAAAGTTTAGGAATCACGTCGCATATGAGGCTAAAATTTACCACACAACAAATTAAAATTCAAGGATCACATTGTATATTGGGCCAAAATTCATGGATCATTTATGCCATTTTCCCTAGCAAATGTACATGAGGAGTGCCAAAACTTGGGACGGATGGATACTTAAGTGCGAAAACTTTCGAAGATATACTTAAATGTCACTTTTAAAAAAAAAAAAATTGAGACACTTAAGTGCCAATTTCGACGAGAGTAGCAGAAAATCCAATGTAACTTACTCTTAATAATATAAGTGGTATGCATGGCTCGCCGGAAAGCCTACTCAGCAATGGAGGTGAAAAACAATGTCTTTTTGTCCCAAAATTGATTTTAGTATAAATATTAATTAAATTAAATTTTAAAAAAAAAGTTGTAACAAGAGGCCCTCGCCACTACTGCTGCCCCCTCACCCCAAATTTGGACAAAGGCCTACAAACGCTTGCCAGTAGTTGGCTAGGGTCACCAACCACTGGTCAGGGCACGGCGACCCCGCCTAATCCTCAACCCACCGTCGCTGGCACTTTCCAGCGATAGTGCAATAGCAGTAACGGTAAAGGCCATAAAAGCTCTCCTTGCTTTGTTGCAACCCTTTTCTTAAAAAATATATATTTAATTAATACTTATATTAAAAATCAAATTTTGGGGCAAAACGACGTTATTTTGGGACAAGTTAGTCACGTCAACGCCACGTGAATAAGTTTTTTTAAAATAATTGCCACCTTAGTAAAATATGTTGCCGAAAAATGTCACGTTGGCATTTTGACTGGAATATGGTGGCCGAAATTCACATCAAAAGGAGAATTTCTAGGCTTGATTGAATCTATATAATTAAGGCTGGAATTTATGTAATTGAGCGTATGTGATTAATTTAAACTTTAATTAGAGGGACTTTGAGCATAGTTGAGCCTGTAAGGCCGAAATTCGGGCTCATAAGAAAGGGCCGACCTAATTTTACACTATAAAAGGAGCAGACCTAATTTTGCACTATAAGAGGAGCTCTTAGTCTTGACAATGGGGGCTGGACACTGAGAATTCACGTCCACAAAAAGTCAGGCAGAGATAGAAAAAAGTTTTTTTCTTCCTGTGGGTTCTGAAGGTCGGTAATTTGAGAATGGTGCACACATAGAGAGAGTGAGATAAAAAAAAGGTAGAGGCGAGCCTTGGCCATAACTCCTGTTCGGCCGAGCACCTTCCGACGACGACATGGCCTCCACTCCTCCGTTGCTGCTGCTGTGCCCGAACCCGCTGCTGCCTCTCTCAACTGAGCCCAACGACAACGTTGCTGCTGTCTGCGCCAAGCCCTACATCGCCGTCCCTACTCATCGACTTTCTATTGATCAACGAGACAACAACCATGCCGAGAAGACTTCCCTGTGACCAGCGACCTCGGGTCCAAGCACCTGCACTAGCGAACCAGCGCTCGCAGTCAGTTGCAACACCAAATATCACGAGTTTTTAGTTTGTGTTTGCAGGTTTTCCGGTAGCGTCTAGCCATTGCATCCCAAAATACCACCACCATTTCCGATGTGCCGCTGCTCCTTCAATTGAGGACGCGAAGTTTTGGGCATCAATGTACAGCACGAAGCCAAGTGAAGAATATGACCATGGGATGTAGCAAAATAAAGCTCGAGGAATTGATGAGGAGACCGAAGGGAGCAGAAAGTGAAACTGAAGCGGAGCACCTGGATAGTCCGGCGAGCACTCAAGCACGCCCAGCACACGTTCATGAGACTGGTAGCGACCCGATTATAGCTTTTGTTTCGGTTTTTATTATTGCAGGTCTTTTCGGCAAGCCCTCACCCCGTCGACCAGCGCTTGCCGATTCCTCGTCGCGTCGATCACCTTACCGAGATCCTCACCATCCAGAGTCTCACCGAGTCGACTCCTCATCGCCGAGCACATCGCGAGACACCAAAAACTGGCAAGTTACCGCGAACCCCAGCCTTCTCGGCCGAACATCATCGTCGGCCATACCGTGATCACCACCTGACAGCGGCTGTCTATACCATGATCCGGCATCCAATCCGCCCAATATTTCGAATTAGGTAAGAATCTAATCTAATTTGAATATTGGAATATTCAGTTGCCTAATTTGAAAATTTGTGATATTGATTAAATATTCGGATGATATATCCTATCCAAAAAATATTTTCAAATATCCGTAGATTAGCATAATTTTCTTATACACAACGTACATATGATCGTCGATCTATTTCTTTTTGAATTTGAATAGATATGAATGAGATCTTGAGTGATAGATGTTGTGTTTTGCTTGGTTTGGTTTGGTTTTATCGTATGCACAAAAAAATCTCAAAGAGACGCAGATAAGATAGAGTAGATATTAATTGACAAAATTGCAAATTAGATAGCATTGCATGTTTAAAATGATTCTAGATAATCTTTTAAAATCAATTAGGATTTAGATTTAGAATCTTTTTACCTGTAGATTGCATGCTACGATATAGTTCATCTAATTAGAGATAATATCCCATTTAAAATTGGGATTCAATCTTGATTAATCCTTAAGATGAATTGGACAATATTTAGTTCTAGATAATTTTTTTCGTTAATTTTTAATTCCGAATTTTGATGAAAAGTACAAAAAAAAAAATGTCATGGGCATGTCATGTAGAATTAGGTTCTGAAATGTATCTCATGTAGTAATTGCATGTTAGGTTCATTCAATTAAATTATACGTCATGTAGAGTAATTTAATTAAATTGCATGTCATATTACAATAGTTGCATGTCAATTTTATCAGCCATTAAAAGTTGCATGTTTGGCTCATTTAGATTCCATGTCATATTAGAATTTGCATGTCTACATTCATGTACTTAATAAATTACGTGCTATGCTAGAATAACATATTTAATTGTCATTTGAATTAGAATAATTAGGTAAGTGATATGTTGCATGTCATGTTAGATTGATAGCATGCATTGCATATAACTAACCATTAAAATAAGAGAAAAGCCTTAAAAATATTTGAGTGGAATTGCGTGCTAATTTGAAAACGTGTTTAGATCGAGAATGTGATTTTCTAATTATCATTGTAGATGCTTACACTGCTATGAGATAAGTAAATTCCTTCCTTATCCCTTCGCAAGTTATTTACCATTTTAATTATTAGGTGTCTTATTACTCGTTGTGCATTCACATGATCACATTACGTGTTAGTGGATAGATTAAAAATCAATTCAAGCTAAGCTCCTTGTCAAACATTTTTTTAGAAGAAAAAGGTACCAAAAGAGTGTTAGAGTAATCTAGTCTAATCAAGTCATTCAATCCATAATCTCTTGTTCATAGAAGTAAAATATATCTTCAAATACTTTACTTGGGTTTCTAATCAATCAACCAAAAACAAATTAGTGGTAACTTCTTATCAAAATGATTTTGCATGTAAAAAACTTGAACCCTATGCCGTGAATTGGTACGGGGTTTAAGAAAGCCCGAGCAAAGTTAATGAATTAGTAATCCATTATCAAAACCCCTAGATGGTGCATCATTCGAGATATCCCACGTGAGATTCCGATGTGGATCCTCAACGTGTTATAACTTCTCAGGTTGTTGGTGGTGGGGTGAACTTCCGCCTGGATCGGCCGTCGCTAACATGATCGTGTAGCAAAGGCCAATACAATCGAAGGTCCACCGCGTCATTAATGACCCGAGGAGCGATAACATGTTGAGGATTCACGTATGGACCTCAGCTTACACATAGGATATTTTTAGCTCAATTTTGTGTATTACTGGTTTTTTTTTTTTTTTGGTAAAGGTAAAAGATATTATAGCTTTGGACAAAATACAAGACCGGCTCCAAAGCTTACACTCTCGGGGTGCTACGCAAAGAGTGTTAGGGAGCCGAAACAAGAAGATTACAATGAAGAGAAAGAGACAAGCACAAGCAAGAAGCAAAGACCAACCGGTCACAAGCGAAAAGAAAACGCTAAACAAAACCTCAGCCCCCTAAGGAGAAGGCCGAAGGTCGGACACCCAAGGAGGGTAGGAGAAAAGATCGCATAGCTTGGTCTTCATCCGGATCTACGCATTGTCCTCATGATCAACGAAGATGGATGGGTCGAAGCCCCAGTTCTCTCAAGCCTTCTATTTCTTGGGTATTCGGGATATCGAGAAGGTGAGAGCTTTATCCTTCACCATCTTAATAATGTGTTCTTTCATTGCAGCAAGAACCACTACTTCGTCGCGGAAGATGATAGCATTCCTCTTCTTCCCAATTAAGTAGCACATGGCAGCAAAAGAGTAACGAGCTATGTTATGAAAGAAATCATTGCCCTTTAGGAAGGAGGTAGCCCATTGGAGATTCTCCTTCCACGGCCTAGGTCGCCAAGGAAGGTTGCATCGGGTAGCCCAAAAATAAGCAATGGAAGCCGATATGTGGCAATCAAAAAACAAGTGATCCATAGAGTCGGGAACTTCATTGCGAAGGCACAAGTGGCATAATCAATTCTACCATAGGAAATGAGAAGTTCCCCGGGTAGGCAAACAGCTTTCTTGCAATCGCCGGAGATTGAATTGGAACCTCGGGGGTGATTACGTTGTTCCAAATAAGCGAAGCCCGGGCACTACGCTTCTTTTGGTCCCGAAGTGGTCCTGTAGATCCTACCGAAAAGGATCCGGATGGATGCCAACGCCAGAAAACCGGTCCGGAGCTTAGGAGGGCGTTGGGATAGAGAGACCCCGCTCTCCATAATACTACGAAATGAAAGGCCCGTAGGCGAAAGGAGATCAGCCACCAATGCATGCTTGGGTAGACCAGAACACTGAATAATAGGATCTGGCATAATAATATCAAGAAGGCCTTTTGGGTGCCAATGATCAAACCATAACGAAGTGGAGTGTCCATTTCCAACCTTCCAAAGGAAGGAAAGCCGAGAGTCACTTCTTAATTGCAATATTTTCTTCCAAGCCCAAGAGCATATTGTAGGAGATGAAGCTTTCCGTAAGTTGTTCCTCTTTAAAAAGTTGGAATGAATCGAACGGCACCAAAGGGATTCTTTATCTCAGTGAACAGAATCCAAATGTGCTTCATCATGGACGCCTTGTTGCAATCTCTCAATTTACGAATACCAAGTCCCCCTTCTTTTTTGGTAGGCATATATCATCCCACGACACCTTCGCCCCCTACCGAGGCGGATCCTTTCCAAAGAAATTGCCTCAAAATCTTTTCAATGCTATTGAGAAACAAAACCGGCAATGTAAAGACACTCGACCAGAAGGTTTGGATAGAGTGCAAGACTGACCTGATTAACTGCAACCTCCCAGCAAAAGAGAGGAACCGATGAGCCCAAGATTGGGCTCTAGTTGTAATCCGATCAATAAGGGTAATGCAGTTAGCTTTCCCAAGCCTGGAGGATATGATAGGCACTCCCGAGATAGTGTACCGGCGCTTTACCTTCTTGAAACCCAAAGGCTAAGGATATGTAGTTGTGAAGAGACGGAGGACCACCCGAGAGAAAAATTTCGCTCTTGTTCTTTTTTGGAATCAAGCCACTCCATGAAGAGAACAAGTCCAAGCCTTTCTTCAGCAAGGTAATGGACACCCAATCTACCTGACTAAAAAGAAAGACATCATCGGCGAAGAAAAGGTGAGATAGCTTGACCGCTTTGCACCGCCAAAAGTATTTGAATTCCTTGTGGGAGGTGCGAGCACTCAAAATTCCAGAGAAAACCTCCATCACCAGGTTAAAAAGATAAGGGGACATCGGGTCGCCCGTCGCAAGCCCCGCCACCGAGAAAGAACCCATGAAGTTCTCCATTGATTGATAATGAGTATTTCGGTGTCCGAACGCATATCATGATCAATCGGATCAGGAAATCAGGAAAGCCAAAGGCTACTAGAGTTAGTTGAAGGAAATCTCAATCAACTGTGTCGTAGGCCTTTTGAAAATCAACTTTGACAGCACATTTAGGGAGGTACGGGTCAAGGTGAAATCCAGCAAAGACTTCCTGAGCTATCAATATATTATCCCTTATCCTCCTACCCCTAATAAAAGCATTCGGGATGGATCAACCACTTCGTTCAAGACAAAGAGCAAGGCGATTAGCCAAGATCTTGGTAATGGCCTTGTAGATAGTATTACAACAAGCAATGGGTCCGAAGTCGAGACCGCACAGCATTAGGCACTTTAGGTATCAAGGCGAGGATAGTATTGTTTACCTCTCTTAAGAGATGACTCGAAGTGAAGAATTCCTTAACCGCCTCTTTGATGTAGGGCCAACAATCTCCCAATTATTCTTAAAGAATTCTGTCGTGAAACCATCGGGCCTGGAGCTTTGCCTCTAGGGAGAGAGAAAACGTATCCCAAATTTCCGAATCAAGAACCGGGCTAGAGAGGGAACTAACCTGGTTCGTAGATAAGGGACTTCGAACGAACTCTTTAACCTCTTGTAACGAAGGCTTGGATAGGGACGAATGAGGAGCAAGCAAGTCCTCAAAGTAAGAGACAAAAACCTGCGGGACCGTATTCGTGTCTGTGATCAACTCGCCCGATGTAGTTTTAACCAAGAGGATTCTATTTATGAGTTGCCTTTTTTTGACGGAAAGGTGAAAGAATTTGGTATTCCGATCACCTTCCTTAAGCCACCGAACTCTAGATTTTTGTCGAAGAAAGATTCCTCATCTCGGCGCAGTCCACAAAAATTCTACGGCTTGTCTTCTCAAGATCCGCCAATTCTAGGTTGTTCGGATCAAGTTGAAGGTCATTTTGCACGAGCCAAAGGGCTTCTCTAGCTTCCTCTGTCCTTGAAGAAATATTCGAAAAGGCTTCTCTATTTAGTTGCTTCGACTACCTTTGAGCACTTTCGCTTTGGAGACAAGTCTCGTACATAGAGAATCCAATAACCGCGTCTCCCAAGCCCGTTGAGCAATGGATGAGAAATTCGGATGGTCTCGACCAATAATCAAAAAATTTGAAAGGTCTTCTCTTAAAAACCGGATTGAGAACTCTGACAACCATAGGAGAATGGTCTGAAATGCCCGGGTTCAGGAATGAGGCCTCCGAGAAAGAAAAATCCATGTTCCATTTGGAGTTAACCAAAACCCGGTCGATTTTCCTCATCTTTCTTGTCAACCCAGAAGAAGTCGACCAAGTGAAACGTAGTCCAACATATCTGAGGTCCTCCAATTCAGATTGAGCTAAACAGTTAGCAAATTCATCAAAATAAGGAATCCAGATGGTGGTGCCTCCGAACCGGTCAGAGGGATCCTTTATGGCATTGAAATCTCCGGCCACTAACCAAGCCGAATCCTGGAGAATAGTGCTCATATGTAGGAGATCGTCCCAAAGAGGCCAACGTCGGGAGAAGGTGTGCTCCCCATAAACTACGTAGACACAACAACACTTGCCGATAGGTTGATCTTTAAACGACCATGAATAGCCTGGTCATTGACCGCCAAGGTATCAAAACTAACGACATCGGGGTTCCAACCAACCCATATCCTACCCCGACTTGAGAAATGATAGTTTGCAACCCAATTCCAGCCATTTAGCAAGTTTGTTCATCACTCCTATATCTACCCCCGACTTGAGAAATTACTGGTTTGTTCATCACTCCTATATCTACCAAAATTCCAAAAAAAAAAAAAAAATTTGTTGTTTATCATCACAATATTATCACGTAAATCGTAACTACATAAAAAAAATTGAAAAAAATAAAAATAAAATAAAAAATCGCGTGCCCTATTTTTCTCCATTTTGATTTGAATTTATTTTTCTAATATATATGATTATAAGAGAAAAATGATGAGAAATAATAAGGACAATGACTTTATATTTGAAATTAACTTGATTGGCTTAAAAAAAGAGAAAGGAAAGAGAGCTTATGTGGCAAAGCAAGAGAGAAAGAGAGGATAGCCAATATTGATGGCACTCTACCCAGATTTCGATTGCCTA
The DNA here is from genome assembly GCA_017140595.1 of Eucalyptus curtisii. Taxonomy (NCBI): domain Eukaryota; kingdom Viridiplantae; phylum Streptophyta; class Magnoliopsida; order Myrtales; family Myrtaceae; genus Eucalyptus; species Eucalyptus curtisii. The sequence continues at coordinate 27,797,066 of CM029504.1, read as the reverse complement.
ATGTACCGTTTGTCCATCGTTGGTATTTTATTTTTCTTTTCTCCGCATTTCAAGTTTTTTTTTCGATTGCATAGATATTTAAATGATAAGATTTAAGTGTTTATTGAACCATATAAATTTGGTATCTGATTTATTTTCTTGTTCTGTCTATTTTATTATTCGATCACTTGCATTTCGCAACATATATGATAAAGTGAAGTCTAGTTTTTCCGCTTTCATGTGACATGCTCAGTGTTTCTTAAGCCCCAATTACACCAAATAATTTATACAATATTTAGCTGTGAATTCATCGCTAAATAATCTCTCAATCTCATGAAGAAATTCATAAATCTTACTACAATATTTCACAGCTACAAACACTAACTTGATGAATGTAATTCATGAGTTTCCTCTTCGTGTCTTCGTCCACCAAGCACTTGTACACAAATCTTGCTTCAAGTCTTCTCTATTTCTCTAGACGTGGACTCCAGCAAGAAGACCAGCAACGGTGATTGAGGACACTGCATCCAAAACCCCACGATCTCATATATATATATATACACGTACGCCACCTGTATTAAAAAGGAAATAGAATCCAACTAGGGTGCAGTCAACCCATGTCCAATTTTGAGACTTTCCTGTTTCGCCCTGCCCGACTTCATTAAGAAATAGATGTGCCTCGGTCAACTAAGTCCAAGATTTTATATATTGTTGACCAGCTTTGGCTTTAAGAATATGACGTCAACTAGGAGACTAATTTGTTTACCCCTCTCCCTTTATTTCAATTTAATTTATTTTCAAAATTCAGCTTTTCACTTTGAGTTGAAACTCGAGAAATATTTTAACAATATATGTATTTAGTTATATCATCTAAGTGAGTCCACTTAGCATGGTCACTCAATATCTAAAGGACCAAGTAGTGGTAGTGGTAGGTCATAAAAGGAGCAATCTCAGAAATCAAGCAAGTTAGTGGAATGGATTGCAAGAGAAAAAGATGATCAAATTGAAAAGAAGGGTACAATTATAGAGGACTAAACTAGATCTAATCTAGAACTAAACGATATGGGCAATTGAGTCCGTATTGATCCTCATGCTCTGCTGTCCTTAGAAATTGGAAGGCTATGCCATCCTTTCATTATTCGCTCTAAAAATACTTGATATGGCTTATAGTGCCTGTGGTGCTTTTCTGTCTCGGTACTTACTCATTACTCATTAGACAAGTTTTCTGGTTCCAAACTGGCAATGCAATGCTTTGTGGAGATGCATATGCACGAAACTTTTTAACATATATGTCCTTAAGTTCGTTTCTTTGATATTATCCTTGACACTGGGGTTTTACGGACTGAGCTACAAGTGGAGGGCGCATGTCCATTTGATATATGTGCTCGAGTCAAATGTTCTCTCCAGTGTGGGGTTAGAGATGTGCTCACAAAAGTGAAATTCCTGGATGATAGTTTTATTTATTAATTAATGTGATGGGCCTAAGTTGGCCGTCCACCCATGTTAGGCCTAAAAGCCTGGCCCACAAGATTAGGGCCCATGGATGGAGGGATATGTTGAAGGGTTGTAACTTTTGGGGGAACGTCTTTTCACAGAAGGACACGTCCTTTGGAGAGGACGTATTTAAGGAAAAAAAAAAAAAAAAGAGAGAGGGGAGGAACGCACCTTTTGATAGTACGTACGTTCCTCCTCCCTCTCTCCCTCCAAAAGAAATACAGTAGTAAAAGAGACGACACCCTCTTCCCTTCAAGGCGAATTGACGTCATCGGATCGAACGGGATCAGTTTTTCTTCTCACATTAGCGTCGGTGTTTAATCTGTGGCTAACAAGGTACGTTCGATTCTATAATGTGCCTTAGGATCGGTGATACATGTGATTTTCCCGGGCTCGTCTTCCGCACTTGTTTTAGTGGTTTGATTTAGTGTTGAATCCGGTTTTTTTAGGGAATCAGTGCAACGCACGCGCCGATTCGGTCCCCAGGGCGTGACGACGCTGGGGTGTCTTGGTGCGTGGCATGTGCCGGTCGGTTTGTCCGACCGGCCCGACCGGGCAGTCCGGTCCGACCCGACCCGATCCGTTCGGCCCGACCGGTCCGACCCGTTGACTTTGACCATTGACCGTTGACTTGACCATTGACCGTTGACCGTTGACTTTGACCGTTCACCGTTGACAAAAAAAAAGGAGGGAAAATTTTGTATTTTCCAATTTGTTTATTGATGATTATAAGTAATCCCTTTTTTGTTCTTCATTTGTTGCAAGAACCATGGAAAATTATGTATTTTCCTTTTGTTCATTATGGATTATATATTAATCCTTTTTTGTTATGCATTTGTTGCAAGAACAATGCCTCCCCTTAAGTTGCGTACACCTATTCGCGCAATTACCGACGAACAAAAGGAAAGGCTTTCAAGGTTGATAGCCGATTTGAATAATTATTGATGCGAGAGCGGGGACATAATAGATCATGTTCTTGAAGTCAACGGGAAAATTCAAAAGGTCATATGGAATGGTCGTCCCATGCCACAGTCTGAGATGGTGCGATTTTTCATGAACACTCTTCCACCAGAATGGCAAGGAGTGTTGAATCGCATATGAGATGTCAACAAAGCTGCTTCATATAGGAGTATTGTGATAGCTTTTATAGATGATTATTACCTGATTGTTACAAAAGAAAAGATCATGAAATTGAACAAAAAAGGAGCTTTCCCAGTTCATATATTGACTTGGGTTTAGATATTTCGAGCTATCTTTCTTTTAGTATACTTTATGGATACCTTAAATGAACGTTTTACTAACTGGTAGTTGTTGATGTAGTAACTGATATAAGTTGTATTATGTGAAAACATTATTATTGGATGTCAAATATTATTTGCTTTCTATCATTGTTGACTGTTGTGGGTAGTTCATAGAAGTTTTTTGTAGCTTCATAGAATTTATTTTGCATAAGACAATTATATTAATGATAGTTTTAAGTTAGGATTTTTTTGAGGATGATTGGAAACATAGTGACCTTTTGATTCTGAAACCTTACTTGAAATTGTTCATTAATATGATGGGTCTGTGCAAAATGGATGCATAAATGATAGGCATTAATTATTCGTGCATATATATTTGATGTGTTCAGATCAATGGCTTCATCCACAAAGAGCATAGTTGCCGGCTGAACAAAGGTGAAAAGCTCAATGGTGACAACTATGAAATCTGGCACATGAAAATCCAATATGTGCTTTGGAAGAGCAAGAGGCGATAAGCTCTTAACCTAACCATGGAAGAGCCCGAAGATGGGAACACCGCACAACACAAGAGAGATAAGGATGCATTTGCTGCATGGAAAAGAAAGAACTCCATTGCTCGCATTACGTTGCCGAGTGGCATGGAAAATGATGTTATGCGAGAGTTCGGGCGTTTTATGAATGCCAAGGAAATGTGGGAAGCGTTGGCGCAAGATTTGGTCATACTTCGGTGACCAACCGAGGCAACACTATTAGGTTTGACTCTTACAAGAAGCCTCATGGTCAGACCATGAAGCAACACTTGAGAAAGATGTCAAACATGATAAATGAGCTAAAGGATGCTGGCCATGTCCTGACTGATGAGCAGCAAGTGCAAGCAGTGATCCGTTCCTTGCCTCAAAGTTGGGAGCATATGAAGGTGCACCTGACCCACAATGAAAATATCAAAGTCTTTGAGGATGCAGTGTGCCATCTTGAGCTGGAAGAGGACCGCCTCTTGGCGGCTAAGCCGGAAACTGAAATATATAATGCTGGTTCTAGCTCAAATGGAGCTTCGGCTCCAAGCGCAAACATCCCGACCGGTTCAAGAGGTGGAAAGGCAAGGGACCAAGTGCTTCAGGGAAGAAACTAAAGGTTGACCAACATGAAAGAGGAAAGCGTCCTCGAATGAAGAAGCTGACAAGGGTGAAGTGTTACAATTGTGACAAGAAGGGTCACTATGCTCGCGATTGTCGCAAGCCAAAGAAGGTATACACCCCTTGTGCTTTTAAGAACTTTGCCTATGTATCAAGTTCTGTATTCTTGACTGAGTCTAATCCTTTGTGGACTGTGGATTCAGGAGCGACAGACCATGTAGCGAAGGATAGAGGATCCTTTGTGGAATTCCGACAAGTACCAATTGGAACTAAGTGGATCTATGTGGGAAACAACTCCAAAGCTGAAGTAAAAGGAATTGGCACCTGCCAACTGAACATGCGTGGTGGACGCACTTTGTTCCTACGATGTATTGTATGCTCCGAGATTCGTTGGAATTTAGTGTCTGCTTTTAGTGTTGGTCAAGCTAGGTTTTAATATGAACTTCCATAATAGAGGTGTGGATTTGTTTTTGGATACAAATTTCTATGGTTGTGGTTATTTTCTGGATTGTTTCATTGTATTAGATATTGACTATGTTAATGCAAATGTTTGTTAGTCCCTTCTCACGTCTCCTAATTCATATAATAATGATGTGAATGTGGCATGCTAGACTTGGTCATATTGGCCAACAACGTATGAATAAACTAGCCAAAGAGGGCTTGTTGGGCAACATTGAAAAAGTCGATTTGCCCATATGTGAGCATTGCCTAGTAGGGAAAACGACAAGGAAACCATTTGGAAAAGGTAAAAGAGCTGAATTTCCTTTGCAGTTAATCCATTCTGACGTCTGTGGTCCAATGAATGTGAGAGGAAGGCATGTGGCTGTTTATTTCATCACTTCTATAGATGATAATACTCGATTTGGATATGTCTATTTGATTTCTCATAAATCTGAAGCATTGAGTTGTTTCAAAAGGTTTATGAACTTGGTAGAAAATCAATTAGACAAGAAAATAAAAGTATTGAGATCTGATCGAGGTCGAGAATATTTATCTGATGAGTTCAGAAAATTATGTGATGAAAAGGGAATAGAAAGACAGTTTTCTATTCCATATACTCCTCAACAAAATGGTGTTGCGGAGAGAAGGAACAAACCCTACCGGAAATGGTTAGGTCCATGATGGCGCATGCTAACTTACTTATCACCTTTTGGAGTGATGCGTTATTAACTCGCGCCTATATACTTAACCGGGTGCCTTCCAAATCGCTTACTTCCACTCCATATGAGTTATGGACAGGTAGAAAACCGGACTTAAGTTTTCTTAAGCCATGGGGTTGTGCTGCCTATACTCATGAGCCCTCTCACAATTTTGGGAAATTGGGTCCCAGAGGAAAGAAGAGTATTTTCATAAGATACTCTGAACACTCGAAAGGGTATGTGTTCATAGGTGAGCAGGAAAGTGGAAGTATAACTAAATTCGAATCACGGGATGTCACATTCTTAGAGAATGAATTTCCTAAGAAGGGCGAACTAGGTGAAGATTACTCCTTATTTGAAACCTTGGATCAAGATAATGATATTAGTGGAGTTCGTCCAAGGGGAGTAATATGAGAAGTGATGAATTGAATTCAACTCATTCTCAATTACAACCACATGATGAGACGGCATCATCATTATCTAACCCTAGTGGGAGCATAATGGGGAATGATGTGCAAAGTGTACAATCTCCCATACGGCGAACAAGTCGCAAAAGTATTCCCCGTCGACGTTTTGACATTGAAGGGGAAACTTTTATGATTGCTCCACAAGATGAGGATGAGCCAAGAAATGTTAATGAGGCTCTAAATTGCCCTAGTAAGGAAAAATGGATACATGCAATGGAAGATGAAATAGAGTCAATAAAGTCAAACCATGTTTGGGAACTGGTTGACCTTCCAAAAGGACGCAAAACTATTGGGAACAAATAGGTTCTCAAAATAAAGCGTAAAGCTGATGGCTCGATAGACAGACATAAAGCTCGCCTTGTAGCGAAGGGATATAATCAACGGAAGGAATTGATTATGAAGAAACATTTTCTCCGTAGTGAGATTCACCTCAATTCGCATTATTCTGGCAATAGTGGCAAATATGGATCTTGAATTACATCAAATGGATGTAAAGACTGCTTTTCTCAATGGAGAATTAGATGAAGAAATATATATGGAACAACCTGCTGGTTTCATAATGAAAGGCCAAGAAGAAAAGGTATGTCGACTTTTGAGATCGATATATGGCCTTAAGCAGTCGTCAAGACAATGGTATATACGTTTTCATAATGCCATAATGGCATATGATTTTACAATGATTGATGAGGATCATTGTGTATATATCAAAAGATCTAAATATCAATTTGTGATCATATCATTATATGTTGATGATATACTAATTGCCGGAAGCAATATGGAGTTAGTTGACACTATCAAGAGTTGGTTATCTTCCAACTTTGAAATGAAAGATATGGGTGAGGCTGCATACATCCTTGGAGTTAAGATTTCAAGAGATCGTTCGAAGAGATCATTATCTCTTTCGCAAGAAACTTACATAAATAAGGTTCTTGAACGATTTCGTATGCAAGATTGTAAACCCATTGATACTCCTATTGCGAAAGGTGAAGGATTGAGCCATAGACTGTGTCCAAGGACTCTACAAGAGAAGGAACAAATGAAACATGTTCCTTATGCTAGTGCTGTTGGAAGCTTGATGTACGCTATGATGTGTACAAGACTTGACATATGTTTTGCAGTTGGAATGGTGAGTAGATACCAATCCAATCCTGGTCAAGCACATTGGAAAGCTGTTAAAAGAGTACTGAGGTATCTCGAAGGGAACTAGCGATTACAAGCTGAATTATCAAGGAAAGGACTGCGACTTGAAGGCTATTCGGATGCTGATTGGGGAGGAGATTTAGATGAAAGAAAATCTACCTCTGGTTTTGCTTTCTTACGAATAATGGCGCCATATCTTGGAGCGGTAAGAAGCAAACGTGTATAGCCTTGTCCACGATGGAAGCTGAGTTCGTGGCATTATCAGCAAGCGATATAAGAGGGAGTTTGGCTTAAGAGATTTTTGGATTATTTAGGTGTTATTGAGAAAGCTGCAAATCCATTATTGGTTAACCGTGATAGCCAAGCAAACTATAGCGTACACCAAAGATCCAAAATATCATGGCAAGACCAAACATATAGATACCAAGTATAACTTTGTCAAAGATATGGTTGCACGAAAGGATGTGAACTTACAATACATATCTACGCATAGAATGGTAGCAGATCCTATGACAAAGCCAATACCTAGAGATGTGTTTTGTGGTCATGTAAAATCTCTAGGATTGCGTAGAGTCTGATGTACTATATATTGTAATTTCCCTGAGTTGTTCACATTTATGAACTTGTGTTTTTCATTATTAATACCTATGAATCTTTGTTTGACCTTTATGCATCTTAATGCTCAGTGCATTACATTAAGTTGAGAAAGTATGTCGGACAGATATAAAATTAGCCCACTCACACAGGTAATTGCCTCTATTTACTATTTGATAAATAGAGATGAGACGGTTTTTAAGCTTATTCTCTAGGTGATAATCGAGAGCTCAAACTTAAAATATATATGTCGCCTTAACTAAGTGTTAAGATGAGGACATGATATGTACTATGTTCGAAAGTAAAATACCCCACATATTTTACTTTATCTGTCTAAGATGCCAAATGTGAGTTCTGATGAATTTTGTGAATGAGTAGATACGTGAACTCAAGTTAGACATTGAGTATGTCTGAACTATCATCTGTATGGTATTGAAGGTGTAGACATACGCTCCATGGAAAAGGAGTTAATACCGTAATACGTATTTCATACTACGTATGCATGAGACGACCAATAAGAGTGGCAAAAGTTTGATCTCAACTTTTATGCCGTGTGAGACTCTTGAGGAAAAGAATTCCTTAATTTAGTGCCCTCATGACTCTTACTTATTCTCAAGATTTCTATTTAATGTTTGCTATCTTAGGATGTTGCCAATGATCATGAATTGATTCGATCTGATGGGACATTTCTAGAAAAGCAAGCTAAACTGAAAATTGAGAGTTTGAAGGAAAGAGGAAGATCGAATTTGGAGAATCACATTCTAAGTTTTGTATTCACTGGTCGACCAATTATGACTGTCTTTGGGATAATCATAATTGTGAATACAATATATCATTGTTTTTAAAGGAGATCAAGAGAGATATAAATGTGATCGATCGATCTAGGGTACTTGCATACTAAATCTACTCGTAGTGTGATGCCCATTATGAGTCGCTATATATTCCTAACGAGATGTATAGCAACAAGCTCTCAAAGTATGCTTTGGTCGCACGAATTATTCACTGGTATGAATGTTGTAGAGAGGTAAAGAGGATCATGTTCGGCCCACCATGTGCGAGTGGGAGATGATGGTTTTATTTATTAATTAATGTGATGGGCCTAAGTTGGCCCGTCCGCCCATGTTGGGCCTAAAGCCTGGCCCACAAGATTAGGGCCCATGGATGGAGGGATATGTTGAAGGGTTGTAACTTTTGGGGGAACATCTTTTACCGAAGGGACACGTCCTTTGGAGAGGACGTATTTAAGGAAAAAAAAAAAAGAGAGGGAGGAACGCACCTTTTGACAGTACGTACGTTCCTCCTCCCTCTCTCCCTCCAAAAGAAATACAAGAGTAAAAGAGACGACACCCTCTTCCCTTCAAGGTGAATTGACGTCATCGGATCGAACGGGATCGGTTTTCTTCCTCACATCGCGTCGTGTTTAATCTGTGGCAAACAAGGTATGTTCGATTCTGTGATGTGCCTTAGGATCGGTGATACATGTGATTTTCCCGGCTCGTCTTCCGCACTTGTTTTAGTGGTTTGATTTAGTGTCGAATCCGGTTTTTTTTGGAATCGAATTCCCGACAATCGGACATTGGCGTGAGTAGTGGGTTTGTTCAGCATAAATACCAACTTCATTTTTTTTTTTTGAGTAAATGCACAGATGGGTTTGATTTATCCCCACGAAAGCGAAGATATCATACACCCTTCCAGTGTCAAAGCTGTTAGGGACCTGTGTATCTCACCTTTTTATGGCAATCTTGTAGTTTTTGCTTCATTGCAGAAGACATTATCAGTTCTCAGGTAATGTTCTTAGTGGATGTTATTTCTCTCTCCTTTGGCCTCGTTTGACAAATTTAGTTTTGTTTCATCTCTTGCAGTCTTAACAGCAACAACATCATCCTCCCTCGCCTATTACCTACTAGTAAGCATATTGTCTCTAGCTATGTCCTGTTTTTCTCCTTGTCCAGGTTATCACATTTCAGGTCATCAATATTTCTGTATATTTGACAATAGTATGGTAGTATTTGTGTAGAAATTAGAAACCACGTAAATGAGACTTTTCTGCATCAATAGCACCATCCAAGGGATTAATAATGTCTTCAACAGTCATTAGGAAGATCCCTGTTCGATCTTAGCTTTCTTTCCTTGGGAGTATTTGAACTATTGTAGTTTAATTTATTTATGATAACAGCCACATTGCTTTTCTGTAAATCTTCAGGTGAATTATTGTAAATGTATGATTTATGTTCTAAGGCACGCCAACATGTGTGCACACTGACATGCACATGTACTTTCGTGTCTGCTCGCGGGTACATACTGGTGAGCTCAGGTCCATAAGGAATATCATAGCCATTCTATAACTTGGTTCTGGTCATCCTCCTCTCAAGGATTGTTATTTCACTGAAGTTTTGCTTCGTGGAAGGAAAAAATGTAAAAATTTGAACTGGTCCAGTTACTCAAGACTCTGCAGTTGGTGAACAAGGTTAGTAAATGCAATTGATATGCATCAGACCTGCTTGTGGGCCCTAATTGTTTAGGAGTATAGTATCTGACCAATTATGCATTCAAGTTCTCAATTTATGTTGCTCGGTAGCAGGAATCGAACTTCTGGACCAAATGTTAACCATGGAAGACGACTAATTCAACCGCCAATACGATGCAAACTGAGTTTCTATCGCGATGTTTATCCTAATTAAGTTCCTTTTGACAGCAACTCCTAGATTCTCATCTCTTGCTTTTGCAGAGTTAAAATGTCAGTTATGTTTATTTCTGCCGTTCATTTTCTATTGTCGATGTTGATGCGCCCATCATCCGAATCATATGTGTGGATGCTCTTCATTTGATGATGAGGTTATTGCATTATTCCTCGGTCTATGAAAAATGAAGTAGTACCTTTTCATAGTAAGCCTTAGAGCTTGACATCAGTTGCTAGTGTTGTATTGTATTGTCTCTTTTTGAGCCATTTAAAGTCAAAGATGTCGTTTAGGCATCTTTTCAAGAGGAGAACCGCGAAACACAAGAAGAGGATGAGAAACACAAGAAACCATGAGAAAGATGAAAACAAAATTTCTTATATACTTGATAGTTGATCATCATTACACACATCGTTTGAAAATTTAAGAGTACCAAACTTAGTAGCTAAGAAAGTTGAAGAGTTCTACGACCAATTCGAACTTAAATGATCAATCTGAAGGTTATATCAATGCTAGTGATGCCACATAAAAGAGGAAAAGCGAAGAAAAAATAAAAAATTAATTAAAAATTACCTACATTAATGTCGGTCATGCCATATAAAAAGGCTGGTATCACATCAATGATTTCTATCCAAATTTGATTTAATAAAATAGTAAATTATTTATTATTTTGAAAAAATTGAGCAATCGGATAAGGTACGCTAATCAGAACGGGTCATGTCAAAAATTGCATGTCCCATAAATAGGGATACTATCATAGATATTATCAATCTGATTTGGTTTTCATCAGGAAAGACAAACGATTACCGGACAGAACAAAAAGCATCCACTCCTGATAAGTACATTTCAGGCCAAATATGTTACGTAGAAAAAGTACACACGTTGTTACGAAGGATCTAGACTTTGCAAATCCTACTAAACAAGGCACATATTTTTATTCTCATGAAATATTCCGTCTCCATTTTAATCAACACCATTACAGAGGATAAACAAATTGTGATTGTACTATGGGCGATAGAGGAGATGGGTAGTGCTAGGTATCACTTTACAAATTGATTTTGGGGAAAATTTCAAATAAAACCCAAGGTACTCTCATTTTCTTAAATAATGGCCTAAAATGGACCTTATTTCAAATAAAAGCATGAAGTACTCATATCCATCTCAATGAAGGGCTTGAAATGATTATGATTGCTTCAAATAAGGGCCTAGCCCCGCCGGCCGATAAAATATTCTGACCAATTGAGGATACTTTCATCCAAACACAAGTTAAATTTAAATTAAATTAGATTACAAATTAAAAAAAATAAAACTAAAAAAAGGAAAAACATAGGCCCCTCCCGCCTATGGTTGCCACCCCATCGCCGGTGGGCGACTGCAAAGGCCAGCGACCCTCACTAACCAAAGGCGAGAGCCCATAGGCCCTCACCAAACACAAGAGAGGGTGGTGACCCTCTCCTAGATCTGGGTAAGAGTTACCGGCCCTCGCCCAACACCTTCGGACGCCCTAAGTCTGGGGGCTCTAGGCAAGGCCCGCTAGGCTTGAGTAAGGGCTGACGATCCTTGCCTAGGCTAGTGGGAGGGTGGGCAACCCTTATTCAGATTTGGGAGAGGGTCATCACTCTCTCCCCCTTCTAGCAAGGGCCTACTAGACCTCACATCTGGTCGGCGAGGGTTATAGGCCCTCGCTCGGGCATTGGTAATCCCGTTGGCCTTCGCCACTGCACCCTCCCACCTATGTTTTCCCTTTTTTATTTTTTTTAAATGTAAAAAAATGAAAAAGAAAAAAAAGTGAAAAAATTAAAAATTTTAAAAGACAAAATTACTCTTCACAGCTAGTGAGTTGATGCCCTTCTTTAATATTAATATGGGCACTTCAAGCCATTATTTGAGAAAATAAAAATAGTTCAAGTCTTTATTTGGAAATTTCCCTTGATTTTGGGACTTTAAAGTTCCTTAGTTAATATAAGTCATGTTTGGCAAAAAAAAATTTAGAATTTTGGGACGATGCCATTACATTTCCAAAGTGCAACAAAATCCTCTAGCCCAATGTAGGTCCTACCCATTTTTTCTTTATTTGGAAATTTCCCTTGATTTTGGGACTTTAAAGTTCCTTAGTTAATATAAGTCATGTTTGGCCAAAAAAAATTTAGAATTTTGGGACGATGCCATTACATTTCCAAAGTGCAACAAAATCCTCTAGCCCAATGTAGGTCCTACCCATTTTTGGGTTTTAGCATTTTTGAAATGCAAATACATTTTCATTTCAGTTTTGCCCTCGCTAAATTTTCTAAGTTATAGTTTTACCCTCACATTTTCCACCTTGCGCAACATCACCAATGAGCCCAAATATGATCACAGGCAAACCCAAATCCAAAGCCGGTAAAAGGCTACTTGAGGTCGACCTCAAGCAACGGCCGGTGTTAGATCTAGCTCATTGGCGTCCAATGTCACAAGTAGATTTCTTTATTATTTATTAAAAATATTTAACTAAAATCGTTTACAAGTCTATTTTTTTTCCCCAAATGGCCTTTAAAAGTAAGTCAATTCACAAGGCACTTTTAAATTATACTACCAAAAATTATTTACACTTTTAAAAACCGTACTTGTATTTTCTCAAAATATTTTCCTAAAAGTCCAACCAAACACAACGAAACACACCTTGCATGCTAAATGCTTATTTCATGTTCGAAATTAATGTTAAAATCATCTCTATATCTCTTCTTGTTTTATATATATTTTAAAAAAAGATTAATATCATGAAAAATCCTAAATTTGTAAATTTGTGATTCAAATTGATACACATGTGATAAATTTATCTCAAATTAATTTTTTGATCACAAATAACCCCAAACTATGACATATGTAATAAATTTATCTCAAACTAATTTTTTACCATAAAAATCCATAAATCGATATACTTATGATAATTTTACCTTAAACTAATTGTTTGACCACGAAAAACTCCAAATTGATAGATTTGTTACTAATTTACCTTTTTTCCAATTCTCATTAAACTGTATTAATATCTCGAAAAATCACAAACTACTACATCTCGTGACAAATAGAGGTAAAACCCTAAATTGGTATACATTTCAATTGTCATTTATCATCATCTAACTCACTAATTTAACAATAAAATTAACAAAAATTATCAAATCATAAATTTATCATAATTTGGGATTTTAGTTTAATAGTTTGGGGTTTTTCAAGATATTAATAATTTTTAAAATGTGTTTTTCCTATTTTTGGGAATGTTAGGGCGCGTTTGGTAACGTTTCATTTCCAGGAAACAATTTATAATAAAAAATGATTCTTTTTTATTTTGTTCATAGGGATAATTTCTAAAAATTTATAACTGTCCAAAATTTCTAATTCCGAATAGAATTGCGTTTGATACCGTGCTTAAAATTTCTACTCCAAATCATTTTCTTTTTATTTTTAAATAATTTTATTACTTTTTTCTTCTTTTCCTTTCTCTTTCTTATTCTTCTTCTTCAAGTGGCCGGTCACCGGTCTAACGACCGGTCAGATGAGGGCCGGCGACCTCACCGGAGCGTCGTCGACCCTCGGCAAGGTCGGCCCTCGTCGGCCCTCAGCGAGGCCCACTTGGCCACCGGCGGGGCTCGCCCTAGCCCGGCCGGTGGGCCGGGCGGGCCTTGGGTGATGCCCGCTTGGCCACCAACGGGGTTGGGCAAGCCTTGCTAGGGTTGGGCGAGCCTCGCCGGGGCCGGGCGAGGCCCACCCGGCCACGAGCGAGGCTTGCCCAACCCCGCCGAGGCTTGGCCTCATCGGTGGCCAAGCGGGCGCCACCGGTGGCCGGGCGAGTCTCGCCGAGGTTGGGCGAGGCCCGCCTAGCCACCGGTGAGCTCATCGGACCAATTGCGGGCGACTGGTAGCAGTGAGTGGCGGACAGGGGACGGTGGCGAATGGCAACCGCGGCGGTGGATGAAGAAGAAGAGAAGGGGAGAAGAAGAAGAAAAACATTAGCTTGATTTTAGAATTATTTTCCGGGAACAAGAATCACTTTTTTTTTTATTCTTGATTCTGTTCCAAATTTACTTTTGAGAATAAAAAAATAAAAATTTATTCTTGAGAATAAAAATTTTACCAAACATGATTCTATTCTAAAAGTCTTTCTCAAGAACAAAAGAAAAGAATCTGGCATTGTTTAGACTTTAGAACCCTCAAGGGCCCATCGCGAATGGTGCAAGGACAAAAATGTAAATTCGGCAAGCGCCTTCATCGTCCTCCGTATCCCCACACCGGCCTGGAGATATTCCGAGACACGGACAAAACCTCCATTAATAAACAGAAGAAAAATCCTCAAAAAGCCTCCATTCCTGAGCCACTCGAACCCACCGGCATCGCATCCACCAAAGGCCTCGAGCCTCGATGAACAAGGAAGACTCTCGTCAATCCGAACCCTCCCCGCGATGAAATCGATGGGCACGATCTCCACCTGCTTCGCCCTGCCCCCCACCTCTCGCTTCCACTCCACCTCCCTCTCCCTCTCCCTCCGGCCGCCCCCGGCTTGCTTCTTCCCCAGGAGGTCGGCGCCGCAGGCCCCGTCCTCCTTCCCGGGCGTCTCGCTCGGCAGCGGGGCCCGGGACCCTAGGGCTCCGCCGGCCCCCGCGGCGGTGAGGGCGGCCGCCGACGTGACGGCCGCCGGCGCCCGGCCCGGGGGCGTCGTAGAGAGCGACAGACTGCCGTCCGACGTGCGGAAGCGGGCGATGGAGGCCGTGGACTCGTGCGGCCGGAGGGTCACGATCGGGGACGTCGCGAGCCGGGCCGGGCTCAAGGTGAACGAGGCTCAGCGGGCGTTGCAGGCGCTCGCTGCCGACACCGATGGCTTCTTGGAGGTAGGTTCAAGTTATACTGTAATGCCAAGCACGAGCACGAGCACTTTTTCTTGAATGGCATTTGGTGGGCTGAGTGCCGTGCCGTGTGTAAGCCTTACGAAACATGATGTAGAGCGTTCATGTAGAAAGGTTACATTTTTAAGATAATGAATATGAGTGAAAAGGCGAATCACGAGATGTTGGGTTTGGAAGGGGCTTTGAGATGTCCATGATGGCCGACCTGATCCAACCCTTTAGATTAGTCAAAACGAGAAATGGTGGCTGCTTGAATTTCCCAAAATTGCAGCAAGCTTTCCCATAATTGTGGGACTATAAAGAGAGACTTAATTGTTAAAAGCATTAGAAGGACCCCTTCCGAATTCATCCATTAATGTTCTCCAGTAAATTGGAGATGGTTTGGCAGGTAGTACTTAATATGGGATACACCAGAATCTGTGTGTGCTAGAGTGAGTAGCCATTTTGAATCATCCAAAATTCGCTATAGAGCCTTGAGACCGTTGAGGTGGTGCATAGTGGGTGAACAACAGTTCAGTGGCAGACTTTCTACCAATTCTATATGAAGTATTTGGTCTATTAAATTGAATCACTGGCATATCCATATCACAAATGCGTGGTTGGGAGTGTGATCAAGAAATGTGAGCATCCACTATGCCATCAAATTTTAACATGCCATTTCTATGGCTTCAGCTCAATATCATTTCTTCCTGCATGTACTCATCTATTTCCATCTAGAACTTGATACTACTCTGCAACACTCGCTGGTCTCTTGCTACCTGTTCTGTGGCTTTTGAATTTGAAATTCACAAGGGCATGAAGTGAGGAAACCAGTGCTGAAAACTTGCACAACACCAGTAACAGTAGAGTTTGATGATGCCTTCTTCGGCTCACTACACTTGCGAGTAACGTGACCTAGCTTGGAAAAGATAGAGCATTCATCTTTGTGTCTCTTTTCCCCTTGGTGTTCTTTGTCATCCTACAATGAGCGAACTTGATCTTCTTTTCTTGTGTATTGTGTTGGCAAGATTGTCATTTATGACTCATACAATGGTGAAAAGCTAAAAGGTGATAACTGCAAAATTTGGTACTTCAAGATTCAGTGCATCTTTGTAGAGCATGATCCATTGGAAACACCGAATTTTTCCATGGTTGGTTCTGAAGAAGGGAATTTGTTTAAAACGACAGACATAGGTTTATTGGACATGGAAAAAAAGGATGCAGCAGTTGGAGCATTTTGATAGTTCTTTTGAGGATCGTCTTATTTATGTACTTGAGCAATACTTTATGTCTGGTCCACTTTCAGTTGCCCCTGTAGAGAAGTTTTTGCGCACATTAGAGAAAAATCTTTAGGTAGCTGACAAATTGATCATCTGGTCGGACACTTATAAAAACCTCTCCAGCCATAATGTAATAGAGCATCAAGAAAGTTGAAAAAAATAATTACCGAGTTAATGTGAACTGACTATTTTCTCGCTAATCCATAATAGATCCAGGATGGCTTCTGTTTTCTTCCCTTTGGATGGGAGCACATAAAGGTTAATGTTATACCAATTGATCGAATTATTACCT
This sequence comes from Eucalyptus curtisii, assembly GCA_017140595.1. Taxonomy (NCBI): domain Eukaryota; kingdom Viridiplantae; phylum Streptophyta; class Magnoliopsida; order Myrtales; family Myrtaceae; genus Eucalyptus; species Eucalyptus curtisii. The sequence continues at coordinate 27,780,776 of CM029504.1, read as the reverse complement.
CCAATGATTTGGCTCTCTTCTTGATTGAAGAACAAAGACTTGGCTTTGAAAAAACTTGAGGACAAACATTTGTTGTTGAAACTGGTGCATAGAGACTTTGGGCTATAAGAGTAAAAGGATCAGAAGTGGAAAAAAGAAGTGAATTTGATTGGAAGGAAAAAGAACAAGTTTGTACCAAGAATTTCTAGGGGAAAAATGACAATTGAGCTAACTTGCTAGAATTGTGGCAAGTAAGGTCACTTTCTTGGGGCATAATGGACTGAAGAAGATATTGTTTAACTCCACTACCCCTTGTAGCATGTATGTTTCTAGTACTTTTTTGCTCATCGAATCTTGTCTTTCATAGAATGTAGACTCATGAGTTGTGGCATGTGACTAGAAACTGAGGATAGTTTGTTGAGCACCTTAAATTCTAGCTTGAAAAACATTGGTAGAGATAAGAAACAGTAATCACCTGAAGTCAAAGGTGCCTTTGTTACTCTTTAAAGACCAATTTGCTAATTATCAGGGGCTGTTGGCAAGAGCCTATGCAAAAGATTCCAATTATCATTAGAAAATAAAGCTCAATCATTGCGAATTTAATTTTCTAAGAGAAGATATCATAAGAAGGAGGTGGTGGTGTTGTACATTTCTGTCTTAAGATGGTTGTTGATCCCTGACTAAACCTATGGTGTTGTACATTTCTGTCTAAGATGGTTGTTGATCCCTGACTAAACCTATCTCTATAGATTCATTTGTTGTTATGTAAGATCTTTAGGTTTTCAAGGACTGTGATAAGTTTATGGTTGGAAGGTGTTACCTAGCAACCTAGCACATACTTTTGTATTGTTTCACATGAAATTACAAATTATGATGTCGATGGTCTATGCTTAGAAAATGCAAACATCCGTTATATGTGGAGCAGAAGAGTTATATGATTGGTTCTCCCAGAGGAACAAGCGCCTTTTGTGTTTAGACATGTGTAAAGATGAGATAATTAAAATTGACCAGACATACCTACAGTATAATGGAACATAATGGAGTCCAGTTTATGTACTGTAGGGAATTGATGGTGCTATTTGAGCATACGTAAGACTCATTTTCTACCAAAGGCATTGAGTTGAGAAGAGTTATATGATTGGTTCTCCCAGAGGAATAAGCGCCTTTTGTGTTTAGACATGTGTAAAGATGAGATAATTAAAATTGACCAGACATACCTACAGTATACTTGAACATAATGGAGTCCAGTTTATGTACTGTAGGGAATTGATGGTGCTATTTGAGCATACGTAAGACTCATTTTCTACCAAAGGCATTGAGTTGAGAAAAATAGCGGAAATTTAGATTATTGTGATTCTAGAGGTTCTTGCTTGAATAAACAGCACAGATGAATTTTGTAGGAGATACATAAAACCCTTATTATCTTTGAACAATTATGTTTCAATTTGGCCTTTTGAAGTTCTTTCTTGAGTAATATTGTTTCTTTAAGGTTGCTTCAACAGGTTTCAGATGAAGGCGATGTCTTGTATGTATTTCCAAAGGATTATCGTGCAAAACTTGCGACTAAGTCATTGAGGATAAAAATTGAACCTTGGCTTGATAAGGCAAAGGTACCGATTTTTGTCTTTTTCATGTCCCAGCATTCTCTTGGGAAACTCTGTTGGTGTGTGCTCAACTTGAAATTTGTCTTGTAACAGGCTGCTGCTGAGTATCTAGTGAGAGTTTCTTTTGGGACAGCCCTAATTGCTTCAATAGTTCTTGTCTATACTGCCATTATTGCTTTAATCTCAAGCAGAAGGTACGTTTCCACGGTGATGTTTGACTTGCTATTCGTTTTTCATTTGTTTCTATAATTGGAATTGCAAATAAATTCATACAATTGTTCACTTGAATTTTTACCTGACAGTGAGGAAGATAACCGAGGAAGACGTGGAGGCAGATCATATGACTCTGGATTTACATTTTACCTCAGTCCAACTGATTTATTTTGGTATGTTGGTTGTTTTTTCTTACTGGTAGACAGTGTCACTTTTCTAGGTCGTCCATGGAGCTTCGAGTGTGATTCTTCTTTACTGATTTATTTTGCTTTCTATTTTTTTTTTTCTTTTGGCTAGACACCATCTGGCTTTGTTTAATTTGAAAAAATCGAGTCAGATTTTGCAATATATTAAAGGTTTTGTGATTGACCTTCTTTGTTTTATCTATGTAATCCATAGATAAGGAACTGAGTGGGCAAGTGCTCCTTTCTGCTGCCCAAATTATATGGTTGTATACATAAAGGATATATTTGCTGATGTTCATTTCTCCAATATACTAGTTCCATTACTCAATGTGTAGATGTATGTTCGCTTTACTCTATGAGATGCAATCCGTTGTATACTCTGAAGGAACATAGTCTGTATATGCATAATTTCTTTGTAAACAATTAGAATCATTTTATTAATTAGTTGCTGTTATTGTTTCATGCATGAGATGCATGGTTATATGTGGTTTTATAAATTAAGTTATTATTCTTGCACTATGCATTAGCATCTCCTGGAGAAAGAACTGATATTTTTTTGGATGAGACGCTTCCTGCAGCTTAAAATGTCATGCTTCAAGATTACCTGCTTAGCGGTTTGGATGTTGCAGGCACCTCATGTTTCTTAATTGAAAAGTTGGCATGAAAAATTGCACATGTTCATACTCCAATCGAGTTAGCATAACCTTTGAATGTGCATAAGAGGACATCCTCAACATAGCTATTACAGCTATAAAAAACTTCAAATGATGTGTCCCATATTTGGTTTTTGGAAGGTATTGGGATCCATATTACTATAGGAGACGACGGTTACAAGTGGACGATGACAGAATGAACTTCATTGAATCTGTATGTCATGATCAGTCATCTTACATTTTCTTCATCCGTTTCTACCTCCAGGAGGAAAAGTGAGAGAACACTTTTTGAATTCATCTGCTGCAGGTTTTCTCTTTTGTATTTGGCGATGGTGATCCAAATCAAGGAATCGAAGAAGAAAGGTGGAAGTTGGTAATATTTGAGCACTGAGTTCAGTGGTCCGTCGCTGTTATCATTAATTTCAATTAATATCATTGTCTTCTTCTTGACTTGGTCAACTTGCATAAGTGAGAACTAATATCTGGAAGTAAAGTACTAAGCCTCTTGAATCGCCAAGGACGTTGTTGGAGTGCACCATGTAACACAGGAACTCAACGATTGGAAGATCCAAACGACCTAGCGTCCTTACCATGTTTACCTTTAGAGACTATTTATGCCTTGTGTGTTACTATTATCTATGCTTTTAATTGTGTAACCATATGTATCTATAAAGTGCCCTGCATGTTTATCCAAAAGAAAAAAAGAAAATCTTAAGCAATGCATTAATGCCAAATAATGTAGGCTATCAATAGAAGTGAAACCTTGAAACTTGATGCTAAATGATGTATTACTTTTGAATGTTTCTGCAGATTGGTCAATATATTTCATCTAACGGCGGTGTTGTTGCGGCTGAAGAACTTGCTCCTTATCTTGATGTAGAAAAGACAACAGATATGGTATGTAGTAGCTGGGTCATGATTCTTATGTCCAGATAGAAGTTATATCCTATTGTTGTCATGGCTCTGTTATCATTTAATTAGTTTTTGAGGGATGCCTTCTCTATACTTCCTCATTTTGATCTTACAAGAAGAGAAATGATAGATAAAAGAAGTTCCATGTGCAAAATTAAGCTCGAATGATGGACGATGCTTTGGACAATCTTCTCCATTTTATGTTGGTGATATGCATATCCTGATCAATTTGTTGGTTCATTTACTTAGAGTATGTTATCTCCTTAAGTTCATTTCTTTGACTATTCTTTACATGAGATTATCTGATTTTGAAATTAATGGAATGATTGATCCTCATATGGAGCTCTGAGTCTTCTATTTTGAGAGAACGAATTATTTCTCCTTTTTATATGTTGTGCAGATCCTAACTGAGTTTGTTTTATATTATCATGAGTGGCCTTCATGAGTTTTATGGGTCTGTATATGGTCCATGTCAACTGTCATTAAAGACTTATGCACTAATTGAGCTCTCTCCTATCTTTTTCCAGAGTGATGAATCATACATCCTACCTGTACTTTTGCGTTTTGATGGACAGCCAGAAATTGATGAAGAGGTATTGTTAAATGCCAATTGAACACTCGTTATCTGGGATATTTCCTTCTAAAAGTACATGTTAATTTGGGTATCATGATTATCATGTATTTGGTGTTCCACATTTTTATAAAGTTGAAGGTGTTGATTGCGTAATAATAAAACCAATTGTACACATTGATATCTGAATGCACGGGACTCTTTTCCAACCCAAATTTGTTGCTTCCTCCATTAAAAGATTCTTCTGGCTGCTTGTGATGTAGGGAAACATTCTGTATAGATTTCCATCTCTGCAGCGCACAGCTTCTTCCCAGCGAACTGGAAGGAAAGAATATGTGGGTAGAAAATGGACTGATTGGGTTGGTGGAGTAGAAAAGTTCTTCAAAGAAAGGACATGGCAGTTTAGGTAGCATTTTCTGTATAATCATTAATTTGTAAAGAATTTTAGGGCTAGCCCTAATGTTTGCTCACTCTGCAGTAAAACTAGTGCATCAGAGAGAGCAATGGCTATTGGATTGGGCGGGCTTAATCTTTTTGGTGTTATCATTCTTGGGACGATGTTAAAGTATGTTGCTATCATAATAGATATATCAGCTATCTCTCTCTCTCTCTCTCTCTCTCTCTCTCTCTCTGACTTAGTTTTTTGGTTATGAAAGGGATTACACTACTCTACCAAGTGGGTTCATTAAGTTTGTCGCTGACATATTTCCCTTGCTTCAGGTACTATTAACCGTTTGATCCTCCTTAGTTTATTTTATTTTTGTTTTACCTTTTATTTTTGCCTAAAGTTAGTAGATTTTCATCTCAATGTAATAGGAGATTGATGGAGACTTGACTGTGGTTGTTTCCCTGGATATGTTCTATTCACATTATTCTGAATAGCAAAGTTCTGTCTTGAATATATGGCAGTGAAGGTGGCGTTTCCTGTTGCATGTGGTTTATTTTCAAAGAAAATCTCTTCTGTGGGTTTTTTACATTGTTGCCCTCTGTACCCACCAGAAGTAGTTATACTTTTTGGACCAAATTAATTATTGATTTTAATAGACAGTTTCTCTTATGCTCTCTCTCTCTCTCTCTCTCTCTCTCTCTCTCACTCATATTTTGTTTTCATGTTTTCTTGTACTGCCTTAAATCACTGCAACAAGCTCATTCTCTTACTGTGACCATTCTTATCTGCACTATATTGGTTTGTGCTAGTTTGTGGCTCTTTATGTTACTTTCACAGAACGTTTTAGAACTGGTGTCCATATAATTTTCTTCATGCCAAGTCTTAGTTGAACCTGTGAACTTTCTAGGCATGTTGCTGATTGGGGTTTTGAATCATTTCACAAATGCATCTTATCAACTTCTTGATGCATGTACTCGGTACATTCCAGTTTTCACAAAGATATTTCAGAGCAGTTCTCTGCGGTTTATACTCTCTACCTATTTATACATTGCATTGTGACTTAAAATATCTGCAGATCTATGCTGGTTCATTTTTTGCAATTCCGGCAATCCGTTGGTTGCTCCTGCGCAAGAGGAATGCTGAAATTGAGAGAAGAAACCAAACCAGGCTAAAGTTTGCTCAAGCACTCGAATTGCCAGATATTTCATTGAGACGGAAGGTAAATATCATTGTGATTGTGCTCTGTCCAGCAGTTATTATTCTTTTTCTGGCAAAAGGTTACTATTCCTTTAGTCAATGATCTACCATTTTCCTAACATAGTTTCTGTTTTTGAGTTCGTTCTTGGTATGGTACTTTTCGTTAAAATTTGTAAGTTATACGTACCTTACCTTCTCTGATCCTCTATACGCAGTAGCTTTTGCATTTGCTTTCCCTTTGTCTGCTTAACATGATGAACACTTAAGTGATGTTGCTATATAAGTGATTCCTAAGCAAGAGCGATAGCTCGAAAAGTCAGAAAAACTAATCTTTACAAAATTCAAGATTCGAATGTCAAGATAAAAACGGGAAACAATTCCCACATGCACAAAGGTTACTTCAAAATTGAGAGGAAACTCAAATCTCTTGATGTTTCCAAGCAGCTGGGTTGGTTGCGTTTACTATGCCAATGTTTGAGAGTCCCAGCTCATCATCAACACAGGCATATACCATCATTATCTTCTATAAAGTTAAGACATGTATTTCATAACCGCAGCAATATGATATATGGCTTTGGGCTGCAGTACTTGATTTTCACAGTAACTTGCTTTCTTAAAAACCATGTTTAGCTAACATTTAGCGTCTGTACTTTTGTAGCTTTTATGTGCTCGGGAGATGGCGCAAAGAACATTCATCGGACAGGATCGGATAGTCTACAGCACTGACAAGGACTTTATCGAGCAAGACTATGATGCCCGTGACTGGGAAAGGAGGTTTCGAGAGAATGAGAAGTCGGAGTAAAGACGGATTCTGAAGTTCGTTCATCATGCACAGTAAGTCCACACTCAATTGATACAGGAGGAGAGCGGATGAATGCACGTCGTGGTTGCCGAGGAATTTGCGTAATGGCTTGCATTCTCCGTGTGGGAAACGCCCACCCACACCATATATTTTTTGTACCTGTGATATGTCACTTGGCGATCTTGGGCCAATGTTGGCTCCTGGATGGCTGCTTACACAGTGACCTGCCAATTTGGCGTGTGGTGGTCTGTGTCTCGATAAAATTAAATGTTAGTTTAAGCCTTTTGTATGTTACCGATAAATGCACTAAAAGTTTTAGAATTTCTAATGAAAATGTAATCAAATTCTAAAGTTTTCAGAATGTGCAATTAACCTATTGTCGGGGTTGTCGGGGCTGTCCCACGGGCCTTACTGATGTAATACTTTACTCGAATTGACATTCTATGTGGATTGTCACGTTAGTAATTTTCAGTGGTAATTAGTTACATTATAATTTTGCCCAAATGTTATGATAAAATCGAAAAATTTAGGATATAATTTTAATCCGTATAATAGATTTTGGACTTGGACTAATTTGGTAATTTTTTATATATTAAGTAGTAGGAATTCCTTCCCGTGCCTTTTGTACCGGCATCGGCCTTCTGTCAGCCATTCCCTTTTTCTCTCTCCTGAAATCCAGTGTCGGTGAAATCTTGAAGATAGCCAAAATAATCTAGATTCCGTCTTGAGTGGCGGTTACGTCGAGTGGCGGCAGTCTGGGAAAGGAGGAGGAGGAGGAGGAGGAGGGAAAACGGAGAATGGAATTGATGGCGGAGCACTTGCTTGGCACCACGTCAACGCAAGTGCTCTACAAGATGCACACTAAAATACAGAAAAGAAATTAAGAAAAAAAAGCCCCATCGGATTTTTCAACAGGTAATGGCTATGGCATATCAATGTGCCGAGCCAGGCATAGGAAATTCCCCTGTAATGGCCACACCTGGTTTTCAATTTTTTTTCTTTGCCTTTAATTTCAAAAAATGTCAATAAATTGGAAAAATTAGAAAACTAAAATGGGAATTCTTATTTCATTTAACTTATGATAATTTTCATGACAAGATTCGCAAAAAATTAATACATAAGATTTCAAATATTAAGGACAAATTGTAAATACATGATACGAAAAACACATGTTTATTGAGGGGGAAGAAAGAATGAAGTTTGAGATTCCAAAACTATACTTGGTTTTAAGGCTCAAGTTTAAGCACATTTCCCTCTTGTTGGACACGGACACCTCAAATTAAGATCCTGTTGCTATAAGTTTGAATTGAAAACTTAATATAATTTGGACTCCCTTTGAGCCACAATCGAGAGTTGCACAAAATGGGTTGGATTTTCAGCACATTTTTATATTAGGCTTCGTTTTTAAACTCAAAACTCAAAATAAAATTAGTTACTTCTGTTAGGCCAAATGAGGACTTTAAAATTTCTCACTACCCAAACACAAGCAAAGTCAATCTTGGTCTGAACATGGCAGTCCTTAGGTTTCCATCCATTGGCAAAATGCTATCAACTTACAGCTTTTTTCAGAAAGCCCTGTAGCAGAAAACAAATAAAGAGACATTTTCCTTCTTCGTTGGATCTACTTTTCCCCCTTAAGCTTGAACGACACAAAAACATTCCTACGTTGTTGGATTCGAAACGCTTTACCATTAATCATGAATGACAAACAAATGCTTTGAATAATTGTCCATGACAAGGCAAATATTCGAAGAAAAATCAAATTTCATTGGTCATACACGCATCAATGAACTTCTCAATCCATAAACACCTACCTGTAACGACCGTGACTCCATCTCCAAAGTCTCGAGCAGTAAGGATTATTTTTGCGACATCCCAGGCGTGTCGCCGTCCCATTTCTTTTTATATTTTCATTAAGCACATGTGGAAGCGTTACAAACAACACCCGGACAACGACAAGCAACTAGGAAAACAACCATTTACAAACATACAATTACATCAATTATATTTACAAGCCATTTTTATCACGGCCATTTTATTTATAACCACCACATCTTCAAAAGGCCGGGGTAAGAGATTGTAACTCCTTCATGCCTACAATTCTAAAAACCAACGGGATGAGTCATGGACTTAGTAAGTAATAACCCATAATTCTCTACTATGAGGATATCTCATCATCAAAATCCAGTGGGTACAACACTCACAATACAATGTTGATGGCAAATCAATAGAAAACTTATTGCTATCCTCGACTACAAGCAGATGTACATTACCGCATACTTCAATGTATGCTTACTTTCAGCATATCAATGAACACATTAACATATCATGCTTATTCATATACCGGTACTTATGCAAATTTATTTACTATCGTCCTGGCTCAATCAGGCCCTCTCAGATCAACCGAGGCATCCAGCTTCAAGCTAAGCATCCTGGATCAACTAGGGTGTCTCGGCTCTACCGAGACATCTTGGTGCTAGCTCACCAAGGCATCTGAGCTCAACCCAAGCATACCGAGGCTAGCTTACCCAAGGCATCTGGGCTCAAACCCAAGCATCCTAGCTCAGTCAAGGCATCCCGTTCAATGAACAAAGCATCGCCGCCAACGCTATGTGATGACGAGCACTTTTTCCTCTTTAAGTGTATACACAAGTGCATCACACAAGCCGGTTTTTCATCTCTTATCTTGGCCAACGTATGTAAGGTCCAAGGGCGTGCTCATTCAAGTAGGTGTGCCATAACTCTTAACATCATATTATAAAATATGCCGGGAACAATTCTTGGTTTGTGACTTGAGTCGCATGCTTAGGCTATTGCGACTTGACATAGATACCAAGCTGAGAGAACTTTGACCTCGTCCCGGGGGTGAACACACTTAAGCATGCAAACATGAGTAAACACACAAAAGAACATTACAATATACACACGGTTTACACGGGTGAGCACACCACTAAACTCGACGATGTAGGCTATCGCCCTAGCCAAGAGTTAGAAATTCTACTTACAACTTTTGAGCCTAGCTCCAAGATACTCCTTTAGTGACTGGACGGCTCCTAAGGTGGCTTGGAGGAGAAGGATGTGAAAGAGAGGAGAGAAAGGGAGAGGAAATGAGATAATGGCTAAGCCTCCAAAATGTGAGGATGTCTTCTCCTATTTTTAGGCTTTCTCCTATTTATAGGCATCCTCCTCTTCAATTATTGGTGTCAATCTCATGATTAAGCCTAAGGAACGAGTTGGCCTATCTAGCCTCCTTAGTTGGCGTCTATGCTTATTCGTGTTTGATTGTGATTGGTCCATCTACTTACTTACCCTCCAAGGCTCACTTCAGGCTTATGATGTGCCTATGGCCCTAGGGGACACATAAGCCCCTTTGATGCCCAATGTCTTCTCTTGATTGGTTGGCATTTGGCTTGTTCACCAAGGCTATCCTTTAGACTCATCATAACTTAAGATTCTATAAGACACCTAAGCATGAATTACTAACTTCTTCTCCAAGACAAATCTCAAGCCATCATTACCAAGCCAAATGGTCCACTCTAATTTTTCCAAGTGTCCCGCCTAAAGTCCTTGGGTGGCAAGTCTATTTTGCCTCATAATTACACTTAGAAAGTGAGTTGGCATGGCTAAAGGCCTTGCTTAGCAATCTAAGTTCCTAGACTTCATCGATGATGGCTCGCTTTTTGCTCTTCCATTGGTCAACCTATATGCTGCATTTAATGGATATTTAATGAAGTTTGACAATAATTGTGCTATAGTTGCCAACTCGGCAATTCTAGAACATTCGGTCATTAAAGGGGGCTCGTGTGTCACTCTCTAATTGGTCCACATATGTGCCGCCATTTTCTAGAATCTTCAAAGATATTTTGGCCACCATCATGACTTTTGACCATTCGAAAAACAACTCACCCCTTCATTTAATGAGGGGTTTCTAGAATTTTCCTTACTTTTGTCTTTTTCTTCATTAATAAGGCGGTATATAATATTCTATCATCCAAGTTGGTTCCAAGGCCAAAGAAAGGGTCATTAGGTACACCTCGAAAAATTGAATTACGTACACCCGAGGTTCGGCCATCACGCCCCATGCTTGCCCGAGCAGTTCCTTAGACAGTCGGTCGGCCTAAAGGGTCAGTTGTCCTTTGGTTGGTTCAGAGTTTGGGACACCTGGAGTGCCATAACTTGGCACGGAGGGACACTTAAGTGCCATAACTTTGAAAAGGTACACTTAAGTGCCAATATCGGAGTAAAATGGAACACTTAAGTGCCAATCCGGCCAAAAACCGGCCAAAATGCAGAGGTGGCATTTTCCGGCGACATGCTTAACTGTCGTGGCAATTTAGTAAAAAAAAAAAAAAGCACACGTGGAGGAGGAAAACGACGTCGCCCCATCCACTGTGCCTTTGGCCAAACTAAACGACGTCGTTTTTCCTTAGTGCTAAACGACGTCGTTTAGCTTATTTGGATTTTAACAGTTCGTCCATTGGTTCACACCGATCGACGTCCTCTCCATCGCCGTTCCACGGCTCGCCGTTCGCAGGTCATCGCTTGCCGTCGTCGCTCGCCGTCGTCACTCGTCGTCGTCGATTTGCTTAGGTTTTTCTCTTCTTCCTCTCCCCGTGGTGAAATTAGGGCTCCGACTCGTTTATTAGGGCTTGGACTTGAAATTTGGGTGTCGGCTGGGAAAGCTTAGGCTTGGATGGTATTGATGTGAGATTTATGGCTCAGATGTGGTGCTAGAATCCTATTGGGGGGTTCGAATTGACAGTTTAGGATCGGCCTCGAAATGTAGGGCTCGGTGTAGGGCTCGGCGGGGGGGAATTAGGGCTCGGTGTAAGGCTCGACGTCGCCCCCATCCACTGTGATGTGTGATTTAGGGCTCTGATGTTGAATTGTGATGTGCGAAAGTAACTTGTAGTAGTCGGATGTGAAATGTGCGATGGTGATTGGTGATTGTTAGGGTTCGAGTATTGGACCTTGGACATGTTCGAATCGAATCTCTTGTTGTCGTGGGGATGGGGACTTCGGGTATTTTTTTAATAAATTGGATTGTTGAAATTGGTGTCATGAGGACCCATATTTATCCGAGGGATCTCTCCATATTTTAAAGGAATGTGACGACATAATCAAAGTAGTTGTCGGGTTCCATCTCTATTTGTCCCGAGGCCTCTTTTCAAGTTGCAGTGTCGACGACCTATTTATCTTCCATATTTCTTCTTTTCTTTAATAAAGAGTGTAGGGACCTCCACTTGTAATTGTCTATTGTCCTTTGTGAATGTGGTCCCAAAAGTTAATTGTTTTTCCTCTTTTGTTTCAGAAATGGCTCATGATAAGGATTGTGTTGCTATCATCGTTTACTACGGTGGGGATTTTGTGATTGGAGAGGATGAGTGGGAGTATGAGGGGGGGGGGAATGAGGGTACTATCTTTGTAGATATAAAGAAGACATCTTATTGGATTTGTTAGGGATATAGTGACATTTTGCCTTGTAGAGTACAAAAGTTGCTGTACTGTGTTCTTGGGAAAGGCTTAAGAGATGGTTTGAGAGTTTTGGAAGATGATAATGGTTTTAGGGATGTCCTATATCATTATCTTCATGGCGAAGAGGCGAAAGTATTTTTTGAAAACAATAGTGATAGTGAGGACGAAGATGATGACAGAGATAGCACCCAAGTAGGAGAAGGAGGAGATGGTATTCAAGCTAGTACTGAGGTTAGGGATGAAGCAGGGCATGATGGATAGGACGGGGAGGAGAGGGGCGTAGATGCTGTTCACCAGAGCGATGGTGACATAGGTGATGTCACCATCACTGAATTAGATTGGGAAGTAGCTGAATCCAGTGATGGTGATGATGACGATGATGATGAAGGGTTGGCTGCTGAAAATTTATTAATCTTAAGTGACGACAACGATGAGGAGCTTACACAGTCAAGGAAAAAACAAAGGGACTTTTTTTCAGATAGATTTACAACTTTGCAGGTAGCTGATGAAGTTCCAAATAGAGACGAAGGCCCTGCAGATGTTGGTGTTGCTGGCTAGGAGACAGATTATGAAGAAAGCATCGACACCGCTACTTCCTAGGACGAACTTGAAGAAGATCAACGAGCTATGCGTAGAAGGACAAGTAAGTTTCCTTCCTATGATCCATCCGTTGCCTCTCCTACTTTGTCAGTAGGTATGAAATTCTATGATGCGATACAATTTAGGGAAGCTATACTGAAGAACTCCCTTGCTGCACAAAAAAATATTGATTTCATTAGAAACACTAAGAAATTTGTAAGAGCTAGGTGTTCGCAGCAAAATTGTCCATGGAAGATTTATGGCGCATTTGTTAAGAAGAGTTACCAGATTAGACAGATTAGAGCCTACCAAGAGGAACACACTTGTTCCATTAATTTTCAAAACAAAATGGTAACAAGTGCATGGTTGTCCAAGCACTTCTTCGATCTTATCAAGCTGATGCCCGAGATGAAAATTACTAACTTTAGGATGCTGGTGAAGGAGCGTGTAGGCATTAATGTATCTAGGACTCAGTGCAAAAGAGCAAAGCAAAATGTGATAAAGATACTTATTGGTCAATATGCTAAGGAATATGGGCATGCGTGGGAGTATACTTGGGAGTGTAGGCTACAAAACCCTACAAGTAGAGTGTATGTAGAGGTGGTTGAGAGACCACTTCCTGATCATGGGACCAAGTTCGATAAGTTCTATGTGTGCTTTGGTGCATGTAGACGGGGATTTTTAGCTGGTTGTAGACGGATTATAGGATTGGACGGCTGTTTCTTGAAGGGCTTGTGCAAGGGAGAATTGTTGGCGGCGATTGGAAGAGATGCGAATAACCAAATGTTCCCACTAGCTTGGGCTATTGTAAAGATTGAGAACAAGGACAATTGGTCCTGGTTCTTGAAAAATCTGATGGCTGACTTGGAGATAACAAACGGGGAAGGGTGGGCATTCATGAGCGACCAACAAAAGGTAATGCTTGTTTTTTGAAAAATTTAGTCAATAGTTTGCTTTGTAATATGAACATGTAATTTGCTCTAGTATTTCTTACTTTGAATTATTGCAGGGATTGGTTCCAGCAGTAGTCAAGTTGTTGCCCCATGCTGAACATCGAATGTGTGCGCGGCACATATACGGAAATTGGGCAAAGACCTACAAAGGGGATAAGCTGCGGTTGCAATTTTGGTAATTAGCAAAGAGTGCAAACATGGCTGACTTTAGGATAGCCAAAGAAGGACTCTTCAGTTGACAAAGGAAGGTTGTGCTACCCTATTTCAACTAGAACCGAAGCATTGGTGCGGGGCATTCTTCAAAGGAGGAGTTCAAGTGCGATAACGTCGACAACAACATTTGTGAAGTATTTAATTCGAAGATAATAGATGCCGATGCAAATCGGTCATCTCAATGCTTGAAGATATACGAGTTGCGGTTATGACTCGGCTGCAGAAACAAAGAGATGAGGCTGCAAAGTGGACAAGACAATATGGTCCTAGGATTGCCAAGAAATTGGATGAGAACTTGGCTGCAAGTAGGCATTGTCATCCCATTTGGAATGGAGATGATGGATATGAGATAATGAAGGGTGTTGATAAGTATGTTGTCAATCTAGGTAGCAGCAAGTGTTCATGTAGAGCATGGCAAGTAAGTGGAATTCCATGTGCACATGCCATATGTGCCATCCAGTTGAAGGGCGACAATACAGATGATTACATCGATGATTGGTACCATAAATCAAAATACCTTGCTTCCTATCGTTCATGATGCAGCCAATTAGAAGTAGCAAGTTTTGGGAGCCCACGGATCATGAAGCACCTCAACCTTTGCCACTTTGAAGAAGAAAATTGGAAGGCCAAAACGAAGACGAAGAATGGCGGAGGGAGAGGTCTCGAGTCGCAAAGAATGAGCGGGCATGATGCAAAGATAACGTGCTCTTATTGTCGCCTAGCAGGCCACAATATTAAAGGTTGTCAATTGATGAAGCAACAACAACCGTTGAGGCAAGGTGAAGGGCCTAGTGAAGAGACAAATTGGAGAAATGCAAACGGTAGGGCCAAGTGAGTCGACGTTCTTGATCGACAACTAGAACCCCGTAAGTCATGAAATTTATTTTATGTTTATGTTGCTTTGTCGTTTATCATAAAAATGTACATAATATCCTATTTGGCCTTGTATGTAATGTGTTTGTTAGGTCACAAGAAGAACCCCGCAAGTCATGAAACCGAACAGCTGTTCAAGAAGGCAAGGTAGAAGACGGTCAGTTGAAGGATTGGCCTAAGCAATATCACGACCAGCTAAAGGATTGGCCCAAGCAGCATCACGGCTAGTTCAGTCGATTGTTCTTCAGCAGCAAAAGAAATAACCAGTGGTAAATTCAACCATTTGTATTCAGTTTTTCATTTTCTTTACATTATTATTTGTCCCGATGTTATATTTATGGTGTCTTTTGCCTCTTTCTCAGGTTCAAAGAAAGCAAGTTGGAACTCAACCACCAACTGAAGGGCCATCACAAGAGCCACCTCAAGGGTCACTACAGGGGCCACCAGAAGAATCACTACAAGGGGGCACCACAAGTACCACCACCAGTACCACTAGAAGGCCCAACAAAAGGAGGTGTCATTGAAGTTGAAGGGCTACACAGAAGGATAACTAGAAGAAGGCGAGGTGAAGGGGCAGCTACACAAAGGCCATCTAGAAGACACCCAGCTGAGGAATTGGTCGAAGAAGCCCCGGCTGTAGTTGAAGGGCCCAAGAAAGCAAGAAAAAGAGCCAACAAATCACAAGTTCCTGGAAGTGACGCCCCTATTCAAACAAGAGGGGCACTTGGGAAGATGTTAAGATAATATGGCTATGGCCTTTATACAGATGAGCGTACTGGAACAGTTATTCTGAATGTAAGTTTTATTGGGTGCATTTAATTTAATTTATGCTTTAGACTTTTGCTGATAATTTATTGTTTTTTTGTAGCCTGGGAGAAGTTAAGAGGTTCTTATCTCAGGCCCAACTCAAGAATCAATGGCTGCACCAACAAAAAAGAAAACATCAACTACGCCAACAAGAAAGAAGAGAAAGAACCCGGTTACGGCTCCTTTTGAATCAATTTGGCACCGGGACATTTGCAGCTCCATCTGAGTCAGTAGATACTGAGAAGGTTGAAGAAGAAGTTGCACGTCCAGTTAGAAAGAGTGCAAGGATTATGAATCAAGTGAAAGGCCCATCGAAAGGAGCACGAACATGGGGTGTTATGTCTATTGATTGATGAGATGGGACGTGATAGGATTTGTGGAACTTAGGAGTCAAAACAGTTATGTAAACGTTAACGTTATAATAACACTTGCTATGGATGGTTATCTTTTTTGTTTTTTTTTTTAGTTTGTCATTGATGTTGTGAGACTTAATTTCAATATCAATGAAATGATCTTGCGCTGCTTGTCAATTTTTGCTGTTTGTCATGGATTATGCTTTTACTTGCTGCTGCTGCTGTTGGTGTTTTGTGGTGGTAGCTGGAGTGCTGGTGTGGCTGGTGGTGGTGGATGGTGATGTTTGGTGGTAGCGAGTTTGTTGTTGGGGTGCTAATGTGGTGGCTGGGGTGCTGGTGTGGCTGGTGGTGATGCCCGGTGATTATGGGTTTGTGGTGGGGGTTATAGGCTTATGCTGCACCTACACCTGGTGCAAGTGTGCAGTTTGCACATCTTACACCATGTGTACTTGTGCAAGCTAGTGCAAGGCTCAACTTGCACTAGTACCTTGTGCAGCAACACCACCAGCATGGTGGTGGCTGGAGCGCTTAGTGTGTAGTGTGGCTAGTGGTGATGGTTGGTGGCGCAGCCGGTGGTGGTGGCTGGCGCAATTTTTAGAGAAAGCCCACAAAAAGATTGGCACTTAACTGGTCATATTCTAAAAAAATTGGCACTTAACTGTTCATTTTTAACTACAAGTGACACTTAACGGATCACTTTAATAATAACTTGACACTTAAGTGATCCTTTTTTCATCGCGACTAGCACTTAAGTGATTACTAAATACAACTTATGGCACTCGGGTAATCACTCATGTTTGTCTTGTGTATATGTTGGTTTGTACCAAAACAGAGAAGATGATGGTAATTTAACTTATGGCAACTCCATATGACAGCACAAACAACAACAAAGCCACAATGATCTTATGGAACAACACAAACTTCTTCGCATCTTTCAAAAAGAAAAAAGCCTACGTTTAATCCACAACACCACCATTTTTAACTATGGCAGTCGGCAAAACTTTTTCTCATTTTCAAGTGCTTTACATTTCATCATAAAGTATAATAGACAACAAAACAACACCATAATAAACGCTTGGTAACACTTTCGTTCAATTTTCATCATTGAAACTTCATTCTTGAAAGGACTAGTTGAAGATGCTTGAGCGTATATTGAGACTTCATTCTTGAAAAGTCTAACTGAAGACGCTTGAGCTTGCATTGAGTCAACATCGTCCAAGTCGTCCACGAACACAGATGGAGATCGCTGTCTTTTATGAAGTAGATCCAATATTACCTCTGTGGCTCGGTCAGAGAACTTCGCATCTTTTGGAGAAAACTTCCTTGAGTGTTTTGAAGTTGACAAAACGTTTCCATTAGTCTAGTCTGAAGACTTGCAGACTCTTCCATCAAAGTCTGAAGACTCCGGACCGCCAAACTCAAGACTCAAAGTCTATCCTCATTGACAGTTTCTTGACCGTCGAAGAAGGCTTATCCAGAACTGGATGTTTCGTTAAGGATTTGACTTTATCGACTGGAGAAGATCTCTTGGCTGGATATAGCATGTCGAAATCCATTATTCAAATCAAGATTGATTCAGGGATTTTGGATCCGTTGATTGGCGAAGTATACTTGGAAGGTTCTACTTACGGAAACCTAGATCCCGATTGTATGGGCGAGCGGGATTGATGTGCTATCGTCATGTTCCTTAAATAGCTCGAAGATCTTCCTAATTGATTCGTCTAACGGGTAGATTGGAAGAATTCCTTTGGTAAGTGCCAACGGGTATGATGGCATAAAGGAGTATATAAGGAAGACGTTCCGGTTGTTCGAGTGTGTGCGCGATAGAAGAATTCCAAAGTCGAAGCTCCTTGTTCTTAGTCAATTAAACTCTGAGCGAAATCTTGTACGCAAAATAGAGTCTATATCTTTGAGAGACCTTGAGGAAGTGTAGTAGAGTCTCTACACTTTGTGAAATCAAGGAAGAGCTCTACCGTAACAACTCTTTTGTTCATAGTGAAATCCAGCCGGTGGGTCGGTGCGGAAGAGTGGACGTAGGCTTTGATTAAGCCGAACCACTATAAACTCTGTGTTCATATTCTCTTCCCTACGCTCTTTTACTTTGATCGT
Organism: Eucalyptus curtisii; assembly: GCA_017140595.1. NCBI lineage: Eukaryota > Viridiplantae > Streptophyta > Magnoliopsida > Myrtales > Myrtaceae > Eucalyptus > Eucalyptus curtisii. Next base: position 27,762,910 of record CM029504.1, on the reverse strand, counting down.
AACTCGTTTTGTTTACAAGAGACGAATATCCTTTTCATAATCTATTGCTGATTTGAGTTGCATACTTCACTAAGGGAAATTTGTTTTTACACCTATTCACCCCCCTCTAAGTGCTCATACTAGCTTTCACAATTGTTATCAGAGCCAGTGTACTCACTTAAGTTGAAGTGTTTTACTTCAGAGTTAAAGATCCATGGCTGGTATGTTGGCTCCAGGACTAGTTGAAGGGCAAAGCAATACCAGACCGCCTTATTTTGATGGAAAGGAATACAACATATGGAAAAACAAGATGAAGGCATTTCTAAGATCAAAGGATCCTCTGGAATGGGATGTGGTAGACAAAGGAATCATTCCTAAAGTTGCACCTGTCTCAGAAAGAGGAAAAGAAGCCGTTGAGTCTAGCGAAATGACTCAAGAAGAGATAACCAAGATACAAGCTCTTGATGCAAAAGCAATTTATTCTTTATATTGTGCATTATCACCTACTGAATATAACATAATATCTTCTTATGATACAGCTAAAGAAATCTGGGATAGATTACACATCACCTATGAAGGAACTGATCGAGTGAAAGAAACCAGAATCAACATTCTGCTCGGTCAATACGAAGCATTCAAAATGAAATCAGAGAATCTATCACTGACGTGTTTAGTCGCTTTACAGAAATCGTGAATGGTCTTGAAAATCAAGGTCAACCAATTTCTGATCCCATGAAAGTAAACAAGCTACTGCGTGGACTCTCCAAGGATTGGAATCACATAAAGACCTTAATAAGGGAGACACAAAGAATTATGCCACTTTCTGTCGATGAATTGGTTGGGACTCTTCAGTCTTATGAAGTGGAGCGAATCAATGAAGATGAAGATCCTAAAGGTAAGAAATTCATTGCATTAAAATCTAATGATGATTATGATGTCACAGATTTTGAAGACGATATGGATGATGAAGAGCTTGCTCTCATGATAAGAAGATTCGAAAAGCTAAACGAAAGGGGAGAAGATTCAATCCAAAGAAACAAAGTTTTCAAAAGCAACAGAATAAGTTTGTTGAGGATGATGAATCCAATAGAGATGTAGTCTGTTTTGAATGTAAGAAAAAAGGACACATCAGACCCAACTGTCCCCTTCTGAGGAAAAAGAAAAGAAAAGCTAAGAAATATCGAAAGGCACTCAAAGCAGAAACTTGGAGTGATACAGAATGTGAAGAAAGTGATGATGATTATGCCAATATTTGTCTCATGGCACAATCAGACTCAGATTCAGACTCCAAGACAGACTTAGATTCAGATAATGAAATCGAGGTAAGTAATTTGAAAATCCCTACTAAAGTCTCTAGATACATTGATGAATTGTGTCTTAGTCTCAAAACTTCTCTTAAAAGGATTTCCGAACTTAAAAGAGAAAATTCTGCACTAAAGCAACAGGAAAATGTTTGGAAAGAAAAGGTCAAAAGTTTAGACAAAAGTGTTACTACTTTGAAAGAAAATGAAGACAATTTTTCAAAAGAAAATGCATTCCTGAAAAATGATATTTCAAGTATTTCTAAAAGATTTTCTGTAGGATCTAAGAAACTTGAGAAAATTCTTTCAGCACAAAGACCTTATTTCAACAATCAGGTTTAGGAATGACTGCTGAAACTATTCCTCTAATTGATTTTCCTAAAGTAAAGGAAGGAATTAAGCAAAGACCTACAAGAGATGCTTACAAAAATCATTTCCAAAAAGTTTTTGTAAAACCAAAGTGAGGTCGCAATGCTCTTAAATGTTCTAAGTGCAATAGCTCGATCATTTTGAGAAAGAATGTCCTATGGTTTGGAAACTGTTAAGAAGGTATGGGCAATTACCGTATATTACACTAACACCAATGGACCCAAGAAAATATGGGTACCAAAGAAAGCTTGAGTCTCTTTTCTAAATGCGGTCACTATCAAGAAAAATGTTAAATGGTACACTGACGGTGGATGCTCAAGGCATATGACAGGAGATTCAAATTGCTTCATAAAGCTTGTTCAAGTTAATGGTGGAAAAGTTTCATTTGGAGGAAACAACAAAGGAAGAATTGTGGGATACGGAACTGTAAATATTGGAAGCCTCACGATCTGTAATGTGTCCTTAGTGGAAGGACTCAACTACAATTTGCTAAGTATCAGTCAGCTGTGCGACACCGGTTTCAAAATAAATTTTCAAGAGAGAATATGTTCAGGAACTAGTAAAGACTCCTCTCAGTCTTTCATGGGTCGAAGACATGGAAATATCTACCTCTTGGATGTCAAACCAGATGAAACTCAATGTCTAATCTCAATTCAAGAAGAAGCAAACTTATGGCATAGAAAACTTGGGCACATCAACTTGAAGCAAATAGCCAAAATTTCAGCAAAGAAGCTTGTTCGTGGTCTACCCAATCTGTCATACCAAAAGTCTGATCTATGCACACCATGTGTGTTGGGAAAACAGGTAAGAAACTCATTCAAACCAATAAATCAAGTTTCCATTAATCGTGTACTGCAGCTCTTGCATATGGATCTCTTTGGACCAACCAGAACTCAGAGCATTGGAGGTAAGAAATACTGTTTAGTGATTGTGGATGATTATTCACGATTCACTTGGGTATATTTCCTGGCAAGTAAGTCTGAAACCTTTTCTTATTTTACAAAGTTTGCTAAAAATTACAAAGTTTGCTAAAAAGGTCCAAAATGAGAAAGGGTATGTTATTTCAAGTATACGGACAGACCATGGAGGTGAATTTGAAAATCAAGATTTTACAAAATTCTGTGATGAATATGATTTTCAGCATAGGTTCTCTTCTCCATATACTCAAGAAATGACTAGAATTCTTCTAATTGAAAGTAACATCTCTTCACGTTTTTGGCCTAAAGCAGTTTCTACAGCATGTTATATTATTAATAGAGTCTTTCTAAGGCCTATTCTGGAGAAAACTCCTTACGAGTTATTCAAAGGAAAGAAGCCCATTATTTCATATTTTCATGTGTTTGGATGTAAATGTTTTATATTGAAAAATGCAAATGATCGGGTTGGTAAGTTTGAAGAAAAATCAGATGAAGGTATTTTCCATGGATATTCTATCACAAGCAAAGCTTACGAGTTTACAACAAGAAGACTCAATCTGTGGAGGAATCAATGAATGTCAAATTTCAAGACTTTATGCAAAATCAATCGATTCATACTCATCTTGAAGAATCCGAACCTGCTCCGAGACTCTACAAAGTCTAAATCTCCGAGCGTTCAACCTTCGAAGACGAGCAACAAATGATCAACGAAGATTCAAATGAGGAAAAAGATCAACAAGATCGACAAATCAACCAAAGAACTCGGAAGCATAAGTCCAAGTCATCCCAAAGATCTCATTATTGGTGATATTAATGAAGGAATTCGCACAAGATCCAAAAAGCGTGAAAAGTCTAGTGCTATGGCTCTTATTTCTGAAAAAGAACCCAAGAGCATAGAAGAAACTTTAACTGATGAAAGCTGGATTGAAACTATGCAAGAAGAACTCAGGCAATTCAGCATTAATGATGTCTGGGAATTGACTCCTAAACCGAAAGGTAAATCCATCATTGGAGCTAAATGGGTTTTCAGGAACAAGATGAACGGGAAAGGTATAGTCGTAAGAAACAAAGCAAGACTCGTGGCCAAGGGGTATACGCAAGAAGAATGGATAGACTATGATGAGACTTACGCATCAGTAGCAAGGTTATAAGCAATTAGATTATTACTTGCTTTTGCTTGTCATAAGAATTTTAGGTTATTCCAAATGGACGTCAAAAGTGCTTTCCTAAATGGATTTATCCAAGAGGAAGTCTATGTAGAACAACCACCTGGTTTTGAAGATCCAATAAAACTAGACTCTGTATTCAGACTGAAAAAGGCTCTATATGGTTTAAAGCAAGCACCTAGAGCTTGGTATGACAGACTAAGTAAGTTTTTTAATTCAAAATGGCTTTGTCAAAGGTAAAGTAGATACTACATTGTTTATCAAAAGAGAAAGCAAAAGTTTTCTACTTGTTCAAATTTATGTTGATGATATCATTTTTGGATCTTTTAATGAAAATCTGTGCAAGAAATTTTCTAAGTCTATGTAGGATGAGTTTGAAATGAGCATGATGGGTGAACTAACCTTCTTTCTCGGGCTTCAAGTTAAACAACTGAAGGAATGAATCTTTATTCATCAAGAAAAATATGCTAAAGAACTTGCCAAAAAGTTTGGACTAGAAAATTGCAAAAAGACTGATCTACCAATGTCAAGTTCTTTGAAGATGGACAAGGATGAAGAAGGAAAGAGAGTTGACCGGAAGCTATACGGGAGTATCATTGGTTCACTTTTTATCTAACGCTTCTAGACCCGACATTTTGTTTAGTGTTTGTATTTGTGCCAGATTTCAATCAGACCCTAAAGAATCTCATTTAAGTGCTGCAAAGTGTATTATCAAATACATTGCTTCAACTTCAAACTTGGGTCTATGGTATCCTAAAGAAGGAGACTTCACTCTTCTTGGATACTCAGACGCAGACCTAGCCGGTTGCAGGTTGATAGAAAGAGCACCTCGGGCACTGTCAACTACTTGGAAGTAGGACAATATCTTTGTTTTCAAGGAAGCAAAGTACAGTAGCTCTTTCTACGGCGAAAAAGCAGTATGTAGCTCTTGGAAGTTGTTGTTCACAAATTCTCGTGGATAAAACAACAGCTAAGAGACTTTGGAATTGAAGATTCATGCACCGAAATCAAATGTGACAACACCAGCGCAATCAATCTCACTAAGAATCCGATTCTTCACTCAAGAGCAAAACATATAGAGATTCGACATCATTTCATTAGAGATCATGTTCAAAATGGAGAAGTTTTGATTCAGTTTATTGACTCAAAGAATCAACTAGCGGATATATTTACAAAACCTTTGGAGAAAAATCAATTTGAAGTTATTCGTTCCAGACTAAATATCTTAAAGTCTGAAGAAGTTCATACTCAGGACTGAAAGTCTAAAGGAACTCAGACTCAGACAATCAAGATCTACGACTGTAAGTTATTTCTATTTTAGAAACTTATCTCTCGGTTCAAATCTTGAAAAGGTATGATCACCTATCCAAATTTAATTGGTGTAATTTTCCCAATTTTTCGTGATTAGTGCAATCCTTCCTTTTCGAAAAAGAAGTTATTTTTGAAATGACAGTTATCTAATTTTTAAAAAAGGCAGTTATTTTTAAAAGGAATTTTTATATTTCCTTTTTCACGACTCTCCGTATGCCTCGCTTCGACTGCCTTATATATTGTCGGTTCTTCTTCGTTTTACTCACAAAAACCCTAAGAGAGCACCGATCTTCCACTTCTGTCTTTTTCTCTTGTTTAATCCTCGAAAAGTTTTCATCTTTCTTGGGAAACAAGCTTGGAATCTCTCAAAGACATGTGAAAGATGTCGTCTCAAAGAAAGTCTTCAAGGATCGCGAACGGGGGACCACGGCAAATGCGTGAGGGGCCTACGCACTTTGATCTCACCGAGGAAGAAGAATCTCCTAGATAGCAGCAGAGCCCTCAACATTCTCAGTAGCGTCCATCTCCTCCATCTAGACCTCAGGATATTGCACATCAAGAAGAGGAAGAAATCATCGAAGACGCAGAACCCGTAAGAACTCTTAAGCTCGCTTTTACAAACAAGCTTTATCGTGCTTTGAAGAGGAGTGGTACTCCGTTGAACTACATTGATGAATTTCTGAAAGACAAAGGGTTTAGAAATGAAACTTTCTTTTTACGCACAATGGAAAGATTGGGAATTGCCCCTGCTGGGTTGGCGGAAGAGGCATTGGCAAATATCCCAAGCAATCCACGTGTTGGAGGGCCGAGTCAACCGATGGGAATGACGATGATAGGATGTACGATCGGTTTAAACCGAGAATGGGTGTTGCGGCATAAATCCGAAGCAAAAGGACAGACTTGTTTCGATCGAGAGGAACACAAGCAACCGTACTCTAAGTTGCTTAAGCGTGGCGTGATAAACCCTAGAAGGGTGGACTTTGATTTTCTTGATTCTATGAATGTCAATCTGCGGAAAAATTCAGTCTTCTTCAACTCGAACAGTTTTGTTACGAAACTACGAGAGGCTTATGCTTGAACTTACCGCTTACTTCTATTCGAATCTCGCTTTCTTGGATGTGAATGGGTTTTCTTTCGGTGTTCGAGATCGGGACTATGTGGTTGACATGAATACTCCGGCTGATGTGATTGGGGTTGAAAGAGGGAGATATCAACCTATCAGTGTGTCATCGCTCGTGCAACGTTGGAGCTTGTTCAGGATAGAAGGACGGAAGGAAAGATTTCCTATTTGAGAATGAATGCGTCCAACATCTTGCTTCACAAGAGAGTAACTAACTGTCTCAGACAAAAATCAACTTCAAAGACCGACGTTTCAAACTCGGAGGCAAAGTTGATGTACGTCATCAATGCTCGTAAAAAGTTCTCTCTTCCACACACTATTATGTTCCACATGTACGGAGCGGTGGTGAAGGACAAGGGTCAACTTCCTTACCCAAAGCACTTGTGACCAAGTTATTCGGACATTTTAACGTTCAGCCTCCCCGGATTCTTTGTGTTCGAACGTGCGATCAAATGGTGGTGGGACTGAAAATGGTCTCTAAAATGCGTACGAAGGAACTCAACAAGGCGGTGGAGCAATTCAAAGTGAAAACCCCGTTAAGACTCATTCGGTCTCTTCGGCGGCAAAGCAAAAGGGAAGGAGCCCATGGTTGCTCCATCCGGAAAAAAGAAGAGCTCTCATCATAGAGGATGAAGAGGATGAGGATGATATCACCATTTCTGCAATGGCATTGAAGAACTTGAGTCGTTCTGTTCTAAAAACAATAGAGAGACAGGAAAAAAACACGGATGAGACAGAACAGAGGACTGGAGAGAGAGAAGATTTGGAGAAAGAAGCAGAGGAGAGAGATGCAGAGGATGAAAGAATTGAGGAAGAAGAAGAAGAGGAGAGAGGAGATCAAGCGAAGCAGAGCATGAGGAACACTTTTCTCCACTGAAGGCATGGAAACAAAGGGGAGATCTCGAGAAAAGAAGAACGTCCTCATTCCCTGCCACCAGTGAAGGAATAAGTCGTTCTCCAGCAAATGCAGAGGACATCTATGCCTCTCAATTTCTTGAGGAGGGACATGATGTTTCATCGCCCATGCTGATTTGCCATCATCTACCTATACTCCGTCTCGATCGTGCGAGGCCGGTACTCGGGTGATAATTCAGCAGAGACTTTCGCAAAATACTTGATGTTCTCTTAGAGATGCGGGGTCAAATATATGCTCTGGGATGCGAAGTACAGAACCTGTAAAATGCAGGTCAAACCTCTTCAGTTTCTTTGCATGATTAAATTCATGCCCTTGCTCTTCAAGTTCAAGCAAATGCCAAGGGTGAAGATGTGGCGAAACTGAAGGAGGATTTGAAAAAGCTGGAAGGGATTGTCCAGTCAATGGGAGATTTCTAGCTTGTTCGTGTTCCCAAGCAATCTTAATTCCATTCTCTTTTCATCTCTATCTTTTTAATGATGACAAAAAGGGGGAGAGATGTGGTGCAGATTTGATTTTAAACTTTGAACTCTTGACTTTTGTGATGTCTTGACTTGACTTGACTTTTGTGCTTGGCTGTTTGGATTTGGACTGGATTTGGATTTGACTGTTTGAACATTTGTTTATCTTAAGTACTATTGATATCTCATGGCTTTGTTCATTTACATAACTAACCTACTTTCTGTGGATGCAGATTCTAGTGTTATTTTTACTAAGCCATTTATCTTTGTGAGATATCCAGATTTGCTTGAGTAATGTTTTGCAGGTCAAAGTTATCCAAATCTGCGGAAAGTTTTGTCACCATCAAAAAGAGGAGATTGTTGGAGAAAACTTCCTTGAGTGTTTTGAAGTTAACAAAACGTTTCCATCAGTCTAGTCTGAAGACTTGCAGACTCTTCCATCAAAGTTTGAAGACTCCGGACTGCCAGACTCAAGACTCAAAGTGTATCCTCATTGATAGTTTCTAGACCGTCGAAGAAGGCTTATCCAGAACTGGATGTTTCGTTAAGGATTTGACTTTATCGACTGGAGAAGATCTCTTGGCTGGATATAGCATGTTGAAATTCATTATTCAAATCAAGATTGATTCAGAGATTTTGGATCCGTTGATTGGCGAAGTATACTTGGAAGGTTCTACTTACGGAAACCTAGATCCTGATTATATGGGCGAGCATGATTGATGGGCTATCGTCATGTTCCTTAAATAGCTTGAAGATCTTCCTAATTGATTCTGTCTAACAGGTAGATTGGAAGAATTCCTTTGGTAAGTGCCAACGGGTATGATGGCATAAAGGAGTATATAAGGAAGACGTTCCAGTTGTTCGAGTGTGTGCGCGGTAGAAGAATTCCAAAGTCTGAAACTCCTTGTTCTTAGTCAATTAAACTATTGAGCGAAATCTTGTACGCAAAATAGAGTCTATATCTTTGAGAGATCTTGAGGAAGTGTAGTAGAGTCTCTACACTGTGAAATCAAGGAAGAGCTTTACTGTAACAACTCTTTTGTTCATAGTGAAATCCAGCCGGTGGGCTGTCAGTGCGGAAGAGTGGACGTAGGCTTGGATTAAGCCGAACCACTATAAACTCTGTGTTCATATTCTCTTCCTTACGCTCTTTTACTTTGATCGTAACTCGTTTTGTTTACAAGAGACGAATCTCCTTTTCATAATCTATTGCTGATTTGAGTTGCATACTTCACTAAGGGAAATTTGTTTTTACACCTATTCACCCCCCTCTAGGTGCTCATACTTGCTTTCACAACATCGACCCATTTGAAGTATTTGCACTTCGACGCTTCTTTATATCGGGCGCATCCATAAATCTTCTCCTAGGATTGATTCAAGTCCACGATATTCTTCTTGAACTCGGTAACCCATAAAAACAGAAACACTGGCCTTCTCTTTCGCTTCGGTGAGAGGAAATTGAGGCGCTGCTGCGAGTCCTGCTCTCTATTTCTAAGATTCGACGAAGGAATTTTGGGCAAATGAAAATTAGGGTTGGAGACTTAGATTCGAGCACTTCAATAGGGCTTTTAGCGGATTTAGGATTTTAGATTTGGGACATTTGGGGAGACGACGTCGTTTTTGGAAGATTCGGGGCTTTTATTATGCAGACGACGTCGTTTCCGGTGAGTTAGAGCCGACTCAGCTCTCCGGTGAGCCACGCAGCAATAAAAATAATAAAATATTGCCACGTAGGATTTCCGGCAAGGGTCGCCGGAGGTGGCACTTAAATGTCCCACTTTTCAAAGAAAGTGGCACTTAAGTGTCCCACTTTTCAAAGAAAGTGGCACTTAAGTGTACCTTTTTGAAGTTATGGCACTTAAGTGTCCCCTCGTGCCAAGTTATGGCACTTGGGCTGTTCTTCTGCCGGTTGGTTCAAGGCCAATCCTAAGGCTTCTCATGGCCTAGCACTAGGCACTCATGAATCTTAGAATTAGTGACGGAATAGCCAGGTCTTATCCCTAAGCTCATTCCGGTCGGCACCCAATCCATTCGTATGGCACATCGTCGGTGCATTACCAATCCATGATCGGACATCACCAATTTAAGATTCATTTCCGATCACTAAGAGTTAAATAGGGAATAATGCATTTTTGGTCGGAAGAATATCACATTTGATCACGTCGGATCGTCCGTGTATCGGTGCATAGCTGGGTGGAATCACCCGCGGCTAGTAACTATGACCGGTCGTGATCATCCACCGATTCAAAATCATCCCGTGATCAATCCTCGTCATCAAAAGGTCATCTTATGAGCTGGTGATCCTATCCAATCGGTATGGTTGATAGAAATTCACGACTGACATCTCAACCAGTTCGTGACTGGTCGGTCGGTTAATTGGTCGATCGGTCGATCCATGACCGATCCGCGATTCTTTACCAATCAAACTGATCGATCCATGGCCAATAGCCCTCGATCCTTTTAGGACCTTATGGCCAATTCTTATGAGGTCGGAATTGAGGATATTATACTGCCTTTCCAGAAAGCAACTATCACCTAAAAATGAACCTAAATAAATGGTTGTTGGCCACGAGGGCACATCTTAATTTGCTCCAGGAGTAGAAAAATTTCAAGTATTCGACATCATAGAAAAAAGCTGAGTAGTTGATAAACATAGTATCTTAAATATAAAGGGTTGGCAAAGCCATCAACACACATGTTCAAGCAAATAGTCGTTCTTTTGAAGGTTCGGTTTTCCCTCGGGACGAGGTATTGCACTTGGTCCCACGTACCGCGGATTGACCGAGAGTTGACCTAAAGTTGATTAGGATATACAAGGCCCAAAACACATTTCAAAGATCAAAAGTGGGTTTTACACACAAAAACGAATTATTTATTCATCCTTGGGAACTGGTCACCCGTTTTTGGTAGTCTCGGGAAGTTTAAAATTTTCTGATTTCAATTGCACCTCACAAAATTTGAGATTGCAAGCGTCTTAAAGTAACAAAAATCAAGTTGAACGAATGCCAGAAATGAGAGTAATTATCGGTTCGACCTTCTGATGCCTCAAAGAAAGGTCCCTAAGCCCAAAACCGTACCTATAGGCCTCAGAATCGAACGAAAATTTCTAGACCTCTGAGCTGAAATAAATTTTTGAAAATGATAAGTTACGGAAACGATGCCTAATTCATACCCAAATCTTAAGCCCTGGTATGCGTTGAAATTTTAAGTTTGTGATGGCTCATTAGGAAGCTCTTGACAAGAGCCTTTCAAGACGCAAAAATCATATGAATCGGATGTCATACAGAGGAGATAGGAGTTCGGAGAGAACGAGTCTTGATTTGAGGCGCGCTTTCCTCAAGATGAGGCGGACATGCTCCAAGACAAGGCAGCCGCGTCTCATCCTAAGGCTTCCCGAAATGCCTATAAGTGTACCTCCATTTATGCATTTTGAAGGGATAAGTTTATTCCTTGTCGCGATCCTCTGGAAGGGGTCTTTCCTTGAGGGGAAGTGGATTTAGTGGTATGTCGAATGGGAACAGGTGGTTTCTCTATTCAAGGGACTCGTTATCGTTTGGAGGGGAATCTCCCAAACCCTTACTGTGCGCAACATTGGGGGACTCAATTCGATTTAAATGATGAGATCCTAACTTATTTGGAGTCACCACTACTTTATATAGGGCCAGTTAAGCTTCTTGTAAATCTAATATCTAAAATCGAGGATTTGATTAAATCAATCATTTGGCCAAGTATAGTATAGAATAGCAATCACGTGACAAGGTCAATGTGTGAAACAACAATATTCGATTCAAACTCAATAACTCTCTAATTGATCAATGGCGAGGGTAAATCAATCCTAAGATTTCTGACACAAATCATTGATCAGGTTAGGCACAATTTCGGGCAAGGAGCTTAGATGCAAAGTTAGAGCGATTCACTTTCAGATCTTCACAAAAGCAATGCAACAAGTTAAAATCTTTAATAAAGCCTCAATTGCGACTGATTTGCACATAAGTGCTATCTAGAACTCTCGGCCTCTCCTTCCCATACAAAGCAATGGAAACAGGGCATAGGCTATAATAGTTGGGCCAAAATATTAAAATTTATAGCCCAAAGGCCATGTATATTTTTGAGTAAGTCCTCAGCCCATTTTCTTTTCTCTTTTGCAGCTAATATAGAACAACGAGAGAGAGAGAGAGAGAGAGAGAGAGAGAGAGAGAGAGAGAGAGGGGGGGACAGTGACCAGTATGAAGAAAGAAAAGAGGGAAATAGAGCAAAATTGACAGTGAGAAATAGTCTCTTGCATGTGTGCTCGGGGTGTCTCGACAAGTCAAATCAACTCTGTTTCGCAACGCTGGTAAATATTCAAAACTTTTATTCACCTAATCAGAGGAATTTTTTAAATCAGGACATAAATTTGGATTTAGGCCAATTCTAAGCAGAATAGACCATTGATGTTTGATTATAATTCTAATTCGTAAAAGCTCTATTGAAAGGATATAATAAATGAGTTATAATATTGCTTTATAAAGATGCATAGTAAATGCTTGATATGCTTATAAGAGATTTGAACTATTCATGAGGTTGATTAGCAGGACGGGTTTCAGCTTATAACTCAACAACTTGCATTCTGTGGTGTCCGAAAAGTAAGGTTTAGCTTTGATATCCCTATAATGAGGCAAGGCTTGCTTGATACATGTTAGAAACTTGAGTGAAAAATATTGGAGGATAAGTGTATTGTGTATCACTTTCACTAATCTATGATGTACAATGTGAGTCCTATTTATAATACATAGGATCAAAACTATCTAAGGAAGAAAAATATACATAATATATGAAAAAGATTTCCTAATACAAAATATTCTAATTTTCTAACAATAGACTAATCAGCATCAATTAAGATAAACGTAAAGATCAATTCCATGTGGCAAGATCAATTAGCTAGCAACGGTATCTTCAACACTCCCCCTCAAGCTAGCGGTCTGTATACATCAGAATGCCTAGCTTGCTTAATAGATACGAATGTTGCCTTTGACATAAAGGTTTAGTGAAGATGTTTGCGGGTTGCTCCATAGTTCTTATCCCTCTTTTCTTGATCAATCTGTCTTGAATTTTGTCTCTGACGAAATGACAATCGACTTCTATATGCTTCGTCCTCTCATGGAAAACTAGATTCACTGCAAGTTTAAGTGCAGCATTATTATCACAAAATAGGATAGTTTGTTCCTTTATCAAACGCCAAGATCTTGGAGTAATCCTCTTATCTAGACTATTTCACAACTGGTCTTTGCCATTGCCCGATATTCCGCTTCGCGGATGATAACGAAACGGTTGATTGTTTCTTTTTCTTCCAAGAGACCAATGAGCTACCCAATTTGATGTGGAATATTGTGACTGACTTTCTACTCATATGACAATTAGCATAATCTATATCACTATATACTATCATCTCCATGTTATTGTCACGAGATAGTAATATTCCCAAGCCCGGACACCCTTTCAGGTATTTCACAACTTTCATCGTGGCATTCATATGCGACTGTTTTGAACTATGCATAAGTGACTGAGAATCTGCACTACATAGCATATGTCAGATCTAGTCATGGTTAAGTATATAAGCTTCCCTACGAGTCTCTAATAAACGAAAGGATCTTTGAGTAGAGGATCCTCATTCAAGGGCGATAAACCCTTGTCATACTCTACTGTCATCAGTTTCACATTCTATTCAATTGGGATAGCAGCTAGTTTGGATCCTGAAAGTCCGAGGAAAAGTGTTAAAAAAGTCCTAGACCTTTTGTATTTGTGCCAATTTAGTCCTAAATATTTTTTTTTGTGCCAATTTAGTCATAACCTTTTTTACTTAGTGTCGATTCAGTCCTTTCCGGCCAAAATTGGCCGGATTTTGCCGATCGACGGCCGACCGACGTGGCATGATCGGTCACCGACGTTAACAATTTTTAATAATATTTTACAATTTCTGAATTTTCTTTTTCTTTTTTATTTTTTCCCTTCCCCTCCTCCTGCCGGTCGCCGGACCTTGGTAATCGGTCAGAGGAGATGGCCGACGAGGTCGACCTCGTCGAACCTCGCTGGCCACCTCGCTAGTGGCCGCAAGGGTGGCCTCGCGCTGGGTGGCGAGGCTCGCCCTTGCCCGCCCGGGCGCTAGGTTGCCCTCGCGGCCCGGGCGGCGCCGGTGAGGTCTAGCCTTGCCGGCCACGGGCAAGGCTCCACCCTCGCCGCGCCGTCCCGAGGCCGCGATTTGGCAAGGTTGAGCCTCGTCGGCCATGGGCGAGCCTCGCCGCCCGCGCTAGGCCGCCCTCGCGGCCACTAGCGAGGTCCGGCGAGGTCGACCTCGCCGGACGTCGCCTCTGGCCGGTCGCCAAGGTCCAACGACCGGTTGGAGTAGGGGAACAAAAAGAGAAAAATAAAAAGAAAAATAAAAAAAATTCAAAAATATTAAAATATTATTAAAAGTTGTCCACGTCAGCACCGATCATGCCACGTCAGCCGACCGACATCCAGTCAGCAAAATCCGGCCAAAATTGGCCGGAAAAACTGAATCAACACTAAGTAAAAATGTTTAAGACTAAATTGACACCAAAAAAATGTTTAGGACTAAATTGGCACAAATAGAAAAGGTTTAGGACTTTTTTAACACTTTTCCTCGAAAATCCGGTTTCTAATACGATCTCCAGGACGAACTTGCGTTGGCTGAGACAAATTCCCTTATCTGATCGTGCAATCTCTATCCCGAGGAAATATTTGGGAGGCCTCATATCCTTATGTCATCAATGTATACAAGCAAATAAATTGATGACGTACCTTGTCTCCATGTGAATAAGGCATAGTCACGTTTGGATTGTCGGAATTCGGAAGCTATAAGTGCATTGGTAAACTTGGCATACCATTGACGAGAAGCCCGTTTGAGTCCATATAGGGATTTGCGGAGATGACACACTCTGTTCTCCCCCTGTCTGCGTAAACCCAGCGGAAGGTCTATGTAAATTTCCTCTTCGAGATCACCATGAAGGAATGCATTATGAACATCCATTTGATGAAGAGGCCAATCACGAATAGCAACAACGAAAAAAAAAATGAACGAACTGTGACTTCCTTTGCTACTGGAGAAAAGGTCTCAGTGTAATCAAAACCTTCTCGTTGAGCGAACCCCTTAGCCACTAGTCTTGCTTTATAATGCTCGATTGAACCATAACCTTGTATTTGATCTTATATATCCACTTGCACCCTATAGATTTTTGATGAGTGGGTATAGGAACTATGTCCCAAGTCTTATTCTCTGTTAGAGCTTGCAATTCATCTGCCATTGTTTGTTGCTAATGAGGGTCTTGAATAGCTTCTTCATATGAAGATGGTTCATGTCCTTCAGATATTTTACTAATGCAACACATGTGCTCAGGTGAAAGATTAGCAAAGCTAACATATGATGAGACAGGATATCGTGTATCAGTGATAACTTTATAAAAATAGAGTTATTTTACCTATTTTAGGCAACAATTAATGCAATATCTATGAGAAAATATTTGAATTTCCTTCTAATTATTTGAATTTTCCTTGTTTATACAAAATAATGAGATATGGAAAAGATAAGAAAAAGAATGGCAAAAATCAGGAATCCAAATCAAAAAGCAGTGGAAGATGGATATCAAATTAGGGAATCTTTGATTTTGTTCCCTAATGTTATCTGCAAGCGTTGGGAGATAGATATCTTGGATATATCCTATAAATAGGAGAACATTGAGAGCTTGAGAGAGCAGCTAGGTTTTTGTTAGATCGTTTTTCATTCTTCTTAGAGTTTTTCAAGTATTTTGAAGAGAAGACAAAAGTGGTAACAGAATTCTTGTTCTTTGATTCAAGATGCTGAGTTTAATTTATATTTTTATTTCTTCTTCTACTATGTTTTAATTTTCTTTTGTTAGGGCTACGATGTAGCCTAACCATGACGATGTGAATTTCATTATTTTTATGTTTTGCAATTGATTTCATTCATGTGAGTTATATATTATTGTGCTTAATGCTTTTGAGTGACTGGCCACCACTTGAATAATCTGATGTGTATGTTTGAGTCTGAGAAGTGATAATATCCAATTGCTCATTATAATATATAACCATGAATTAAACGTGGATAGATATATACCGTGTTATTTGTGTAGCTTTCGGTGATAAGGTGATCCAAAAGACTCATTATAAATCGGGAATCTTCATAGTTTTTAATGCACTTATGTTTATTTTAATTCACAAAGAGATAGGATAGTAAATAGATTAGAAAATTCCGCTATCACATGTTTGATATCGTTCTTGTACCCACAACAATATGAAATTCATATATAGTGGTTATGGTAAAATCGGATGCTCTAATATATTTATCTGATTGATTTATTACATTTAGTCTCCAAATTTTGTTTTGAATTTATTCTCAATTATATTTTGATCTGTTAGATAAATTTTAGAATTAGTCTATTTTAATATTTAATTAGTTTATTGATCATCGATCTTCGTGGGACGATACTCTTTCTCATCATTATATTACTTGTTCGACATGTTCACTTGCGTTTAGAATTTTACGAACAAGTTTTTGGCGCCGTTGCTGGGGATCGTTTATTTAATACTAATTAATATTGATACTAGATAATTCTAAATTTAATCTAGCTTTTGTTTTGTTTTATTTTTTAGGGTGTACATCGGTTTATGACACGTAGCTAACAAGGGAAACTTGCTGAGCTTGATCCGGGAATTGAGCGTACATTCAAAAGGTGACCGAGAGAACAGAGAAATCACGCTAAGAAGATGGCAGACAGTGATAATGAGAATCCACGTAGACTCTTAAGAGATTATGCTGCGGCAACAGTTCAAGGCACCACATCGAGTATCAGAAGACCTGCAATTCAAGCAAACAACTTTAAGATTAAGCCGTCACTCATTCAGATGCTTCAACATTCAGTGCAATTCAGTGGGCTACCAAGCGATGATCCAAATGCTCACATCAATGCTTTTCTTGAAATCTGTGACACCATTAAATATAATGGAGTTATAGATGATGCTATTAGATTGAGATTATTTTCATTCTCTCTTAGAGACAAAGCTAAGAGTTGGCTTTCTTCTCTTCCTACAGGATTAATCACTACATGGAATGATATGGCTCAGAAATTTCTTGGTAAGTTCTTTCCACCTGCAAAGTCTGCGAAAATGTGTAACGATATTACTAATTTCATGCAGATGGATAATGAATCATTATATGAAGCATGGGAAAGATTCAAAGAATTTCTTAGGAGATGCCCACATCATGGACTACCCAATGGATGCAGGTACAAACTTTTTGTAATGGCTCTAGTACAAATCTTCATTCTATGATTGATGCAACTGCAGGGGGAACTCTAAATAATAAAACACCAGAATAAGCCTACAATCTATTGGAGGAGATGGCGTCCAATAGTTATCAGTGGCCTACTGAAAGACTACCAATACGAAAAGCTAGCGGAGTTCACAAAGTGGATGCTTTTGCTGCGATTGCTGCACAATTTGAAGCACTCAACAAAAATCTAGATAATATGAGTGTTTCAACCATGAAAATTCAGAATTTAACATGTGATTTTTATGGTGGAGGACATGTTAGCACAGAGTGTCAGGTAGGTAATACTTTTAAACAATCTAGTAAAAATTCTAACTTTGTTGGGAATTTTAACAGGTCACAGAATAATCCTTACTCCAACACATACAATCCGGGATGGCGCAATCATCCAAATATTTCATGGAATAATCAGAATGTGATGAGACCACCGGGATTCAAACAATCAGAAGAGACAAAGTCAAATTTGGAAGATATAGTCACCAAACTTGCTAACACGACTCATGACTTCATCAAAAGCACGGGTGTGAGATTTCAAAACCAAGAGGCTTCAATCAGAAACTGGAGATGCAAGTGGGTCGTTAGTAAGCATGGTGTAAGGGAGACAACAAGGTTCTTTGCCGAGCAATATAGAGAAAAATCCAATTGAAAACATAAATGTTATAACCCTGAGAGGTGGTAAACAAGTGGGAGAAGAAGAGATTTTCAGAGACAAGGAAGAGGTGATCAATAAACAATCAAAGGAGACAAGCAAGAGTAAACTTTTTCCAGATAATCCCAAGCCATATGTGCTGCTAATTCCATTCCCTCAGTGACTCCAGCAACACATAATAGATAAGTAATTTTCTAAATTTCTTGATGTATTTAAAAAATTGCACATTAACATTCCTTTTGCAGATACTTTAGCACAAATGCCTAGTTATGCAAAAAATTTGAAGGAGATTTTGGCAAACAAAAGGAAACTGGAGGATTATGAAATTGTGAAGTTAAATGAGGTGTGTTTAGCCATCCTACAAAACAAATTACCTCCGAAATTAAAAGATTCAGGGAGTTTTACTATTCCTTGCACTATTGGGGTTCTTACTTTGAAAAAGCATTATATGATTTAGGTGCAAGTATTAATCTGATGCCTTATTCGGCTTTCAAGAAATTAGGATTAGGCGAGGTAAAAGCAACCACGTTGTCACTTCAACTGGCTAATCGATCAATTAAATATCCGAGAGGTATTGTGGAAGATGTTTTAGTAAAAGTTGACAAATTTATCTTTTCTATAGATTTCATAGTTCTTGATACGGAGGAAGATTTTGAGGTACCACTTATCTTAGGTCGACCTTTTCTAGTAACAGGAAGAGCTTTTATCGATGTACAACAAGGGAAGTTGATTCTTAGAGTTCAAAATGATCTTGTTTCATTTAATGTTTTTAAAGTAGTGAAATATCCAGCTGATGATACTTTTTGTTTTAGAGTTGAGACAGTTGACAAGTTGGTGAATAAGGTTTTTCAGGAATTTTTTTTTTTTTAAAGATCCACTTGAAGCATATCTAATTCGACCAAGGGACAAAGATTTTCAGAATGAGGAGATAAAGGGGTACGAAAATTTCATGGAGGCAATTCCACCATATTCAAGGCAAAAATCAATTAAATTTGAGAAGTTTGGACAACACATAAGAAAGCCTAAGCCATCAATTGAAGAGCCTCCAATCCTTGGACTCAAACCCTTACCTTCTCATTTAAAATATTCTTATTTAGATGGAGTTTATTCTTTACCGGTAATTATATCTTCTTCTTTGATATATTTGATGGAAGAGAAACTACTCAAAGTATTAAGAGAGCATAATGGTGCAATTGGATGGAAAATAGCTGACATTAAGGGAATTAGTCCTTCAATTTGTATGAACAAAATTTTGATGGAGGAATAATATAAACCCACTATCCAGCCTTAAAGGCGTTTGAACCCGAAGATGCAAGAAGTAGTGAAAGCTAAGGTAATTAAGCTACTTGATGCGGGTATTATCTATCATATCTCTGATAGTTCTTGGTTAAGTTCTGTACAAGTTGTGCCAAAGAAAGGCGGTATGACTGTTCAGAAAAACGACAACAATGAATTGATTCCAACTAGAACAGTTACTTGGTGGCGTGTGTGTATGGATTACAGAAAATTGAATGATGCCACTAGAAAAGATCACTTTCCTTTACCATTTATTGATAAGATGTTGGAAAGACTTGCAGGACATGAGTTTTATTGCTTTCTTGATGGATATTCAGGGTATAATCAGATTCCTATTACACCAAAAAATCAAGAGAAAACTACTTTCACTTGTCCCTATGGTACTTTTGCTTTTCGAAGAATGCCCTTTGGTTTTTGTAATGCACCAGCTACTTTTCAGAGATGCATAGTGACTATTTTTTCTGATATGGTTGAAAAATATATTATTTTCATGGATGATTTTTCCGTTTTTGGCTTATCATTTGATTCTTGTTTAAATAATTTGGCTTTGGTCTTACAAAGATGTGAGGAGACTAACCTTGTTTTGAATTGGGAGAAGTGTCACTTTATTTTGCAGGAATGAATAGTGCTCGGACATAAAATTTCTCAAAACGGAAAAAGATTATATTATTCCTCCGCCAACATCTGTATCTGTTGGAAAAGAAAGAACTTTTGCAAAAGTGGAGGTCATTGCAAAATTGCCTCACAGGTGCACAATTGAATTATTCAACCCAACAGAAAGTTATATTATTCCTCGGTGCACAATTGAATTATTCAGCAACAGAAAAGGAACTTTTGGCGGTAGTTTTTGCTTTTTATAAATTTTGTTCTTATTTAATTAGTTCAAAAGTTATAGTTTATTCGATCACTCTGCTCTTAACTATCTGCTGGAAAAGAAAGAACCAAAACCCCGATTGATCGGGTGGATTCTATTGCTACAAGAATTTGATTTGGATATCAAAGATAAGAAGATGATTGAAAATCTAATTGCAAACCACTTATCAAGAATTCCAAATTCAAAGGAAGTGGTAAGACAAATTTTGGAAGAGTTCCCTAATGAGAAATTTTTTTCCATTAAGTCCACAAAAATTCCCCGGTACGCCGACTTTGTAAATTATTCAGTAAGTAATGTTCTTCCTCCTGAATTATCATATCAATAGAAGAAAAAATTCTTTTCTGATGTTAAAAATTCTTTTTGGGAAGAACCATTCTTGTTTGAAGTATGTGTAGACCAGATCATAAGGAGATGTGTTCCAGACGAAGAGAAGGTAAACATTCTACATCATTGTCATGGTGGAGAGGCAAGTGGCCATTTTGGTGCCACCAAAACTGCAACTAAGATTTTATAATCTGAATTTTATTGGACTACACTTTTTAAAGATGCATACTCCTATGTAGTTTCATGTGATAGGTGTTAGAGAACTGGAAATATTTCGAGAAAAAAATGAGATGCCTTTAAACAACATTCATGTGTGCGAATTATTTGATGTTTGGAGTATTGATTTCATGAAACCCTTTACACATTCTTATGGAAATTTATACATTTTAGTGGCCGTGGAGTATGTGTCTAAGTGCGTAGAAGTTGTAGCATTGCCAACAAATAATGCTAAGGTTGTGGTCAAATTCTTGAAGAAAAATATTTTTACCCGATTCGGCATTCCTAAGGCAATCATAAGTGATAGGGGGACACATTTTTACAACAAACAATTTGAAGCACTTTTGAGTAAGTACGGAATTACGCATAAGGTTGCAACCCCTTATTATCCTTAGACTAGCGGTCAAGTAGAGGTTTCAACAAGGAAAACAAGAGAACTTTAGAAAAAACAGTTAATGTCTTTATGAAAGATTGATCAATAAAACTTGATGATGCACTTTGGGCCTATAGGACAATGTTCAAAACTCCAATTGGGATGTCTCCTTTTAGGCTAGTGTTTGGGAAGGCTTGTCACTTACCAGTGGAATTAGAGCATAAAGCATATTGGGCATTGAAATTTTTGAATTTTGACATGCAATCTGCAGGTGAAGAAAGATTATTGCAACTAAATAAATTGGAGGAATTTCGCAATGAGGCCTATGAAAATTCTAAGTTGTACAAGGAGCGTACAAAAAGATGGTATGACAAGCACATATTCAGAAGAGAGTTTAAAATTGGTCAAAAAGTCTTACTTTATAACTCTCATCTTAAACTTTTTCCAAGAAAGTTGTGGTCTCGATGGTCTGGTCCTTTTACAGTTACACAAGTATTCCCATACGAAACAGTTGAAGTTGCGCATGACACTGAGGGCACATTCAAAGTGAACGGTTAACGTTTGAAGCCTTACTTTGAAGGTGGTTACAACAAGCAAAAGACCATGATTGAACTTCATCCTCTATAATAGCGACATCTGAGATAGTTTGGCTGAAAACTATAAAGCAAACGCTTCTTGGGAGGCAACCCAAGCATTTTAATTATGTTATTTATTTATTGTTAAGTTTATGTTTTTCAAAAAAAAAAAAAAAAGATTAACTTTTCTTTGTTTTATCCAAGTTAATTTTTTAGGGAGCACATTTCAAAAGTTTAATCATCCGGTCATCTATGAACTTATCCTACAACCAAGGGAGTTTTCTTCTTCCTATTTCTATTTTTTGCATTGAGGACAATGCTTCATTCAAGTTTTCTTTTTTTTTTTTTTTTTTTGGGGGGGGGGAAGAGAAAATTTTTGGCTAATTTTTTTTTATCATGATTACATTCCCGGTTGTGAATTTTTGCGATTCTTAGGAAAATTTAAATTTTGCTTAAACTTGCAATTGATGTGTGAGTTAATTTTAATTCTGATTATGTTGATCCACTTACTCGGGAACTAAAAGTCCTTAATTTTTTAATTGTGTGTAAAACTAGAAAACAGTCATGTGAAGTATGTGATTTTCTTAGATTTCACCAAAATCTTAGAATTTGTTTGATTTTCTCTTGAGGCGAAATCCTAAGCTAAATCTAACTGAGAAAATGAATTAGGCAATTTTTGGATCGATTGAGCCTTTCAAGCTAACCATGTTTATTAATCCCTAGTCACCCCGTTGAGCCATAATTATTACCCAATTTTTCATTGGCACCCATATATATTTAGACTAGCCTTTATTTAAATTATATCATTGTCTCATGCCCTATGAACACGTTGTTTTTTTGGGATAAAAAAATTATTTGAGCTTAATAGAAATTTGGGAGAAAGGATGGAGTATGAAAAAGAAAAAAAAAAGTGATTGCTCTAGTTGTTTGGGGTGTATTATAAAAAAAAAATATTGCTTTTATGGTTCCCTATCCAACTTTCAATTGAGTGAGCCTTTTGGATACTCAATGGGTTGGAATTTTTTGTGTTATATTAGGAAGGACTTTGGGAGAAACTCCACCATAAAGCAATTCAAAAGGAAAAAAAAAAGAAAAAAAGAAAAAGAAAAGAATGAATGATGATATATGGTGGCAGAAAAATTATCTTGAAGGAGTGAAATTGGAAAGTGACATTGGCTCTAATTAGATCCTGGAAATCAACGTGTTGATGGGTGATTTGAGCTTAAAATTACTGTTATCTCACCTTTAGCCTAACCTTACATTATAAACCGAGAAAAGTCTTATTGATTTTTGGTTAGATAATTAGCTTACATTAGTGGAGAGAGGAATGAAAAGCAAACTTATGAGATTTGGTCATAATTACTGAGAATTTTTGAGAGGTTGCTTATCAATGTGAATTTATCTGGATTGCATATAATTCAAAAAAGATGAGGACTCTCACACGCACACTTGGATCACATAGTTAGAATTGGTCTTAACTTATAAATCAATTTCAATGTTTGGATGAAATTTGTGTTTTTCTTTGAATTGTGAATTTGAGCAATTATGAAAAGATTTCATGAAGGAGGTTGTTAGCTTGAGTATGTGTTATGTCTTGATTTTGCTCAAGAACTAGCAAAATGTTAATCATATGACTTCATTGTAGGAAAAATGTAGTTTGTTGTCCAAGTGGGCAGTCGGGTAATGCACTTTGAACGTCGAGGAGCGACCGGTGTGACAGATGGAGCAGTCCCATGTGATCCAGGGGAGATATCATCTAGAGATGTTGGTGACGAAGAAGCTACTGGTGATGCCAATGTCACCTCTTGTGAAATATCTGAAGTCATATAATGTAAATCTGATGATGAGCCTGCATCATATTCAGGTGTTGAAGATGCCATAGGAGATACATGAGGAATCATCATTTGAGTAGGGGTCGAGATATCGTTGTCAGCTAAAAATTGACGATTCTCAATAGTTGAATCGTTCTGTTGAGAAGATGATCCTTCTTGAAAGGGGAAAACATCCTCATGGAAAATAACATCTCTACTGACGAAGAAGCACTCGGTGGAAAGATCATATTCTGAATAACCCTTCTGAAGATTAGGGTATCCCATGAAAACACATTTGATGGCACGAGGTCCCGATTTGTCACGAGTGCCCATGGGGTATACATAACATAAACAACCAAATACACGAAGATGGCGAATATCTGGACATTTCCTAGAAAGCAATTCGAATGGACTTTTGCCATTAAGGACCCTGGATGGCATCCTATTAATCAAGTATGCTGCCATGACCACACAGTCTTCCCAAAACATTTCATGAATAAAGGCTTGATATTTGAGGGCACGGGCAACTTCTAAGAGATGACGATGTTTTCTTTTGACACACCGTTTTGCTGAGGGGTATATATGCAAGAACTTTCGTGAAGAATGTCATTTGTAGTGAACAAAGTAGAACATTCATGATTAAAAAATTCCGGGCATTATCAGTGCGAATTCGCTATACAAATTTACGAAACTGATTCTTGATTAGGGTAAAAAAATCTCTTAGTTAAAAGGGGACTTGGGCCTTAGACTACAATAAGAAAACCCAAATTTCTCGTGTATGGTCATCCACAATTGTGAGAAAAAAACGAGATTCATCACGATGTGCGGTGTGATATGGTCCCCAGATATCCATATACAGAAGAGAAAAAGTAGTGTTGCTACGGGAAGTGCTTTGTGAAAAAGGTAATCGCGACTATTTAGCCAAAGGACGGGAGAATTATAAAAAAAGTCCTAAACCTATTGTAATTGTGTCAATTCAGTCATAATTTTTTTTTTTGCCAATTTAGTCCTAAACCTTTTACAATTGTGCCAATTCAGTCCATCTTCTAAAATTGGCCGGGCTGACGCTAACGTGGATGCCCGGCCCGGGACAGCTGGCCGGCAAACGCTGATGTGGCAATTTTTTTTTTTAATTTTAATTTTTTTAGAATTTTTAAATATTTTTTAATTATTTAATTCTTTTTTTCCCCTTCTTCTCCTTCCTCTGGCTGGCCGACACTGGCTAGAGGTGAGGGCCGGTGAGGAGCCTCGCCGGCCACTAGTGAGGCTTGCCCCACCGACCACCGGCCGAGGTGAGCCTCGCCAAGCGACGGCGGCCTCGCCATCATTGGGCGAGGCTTGCCTTCGCCAAGGCCGGGCGAGGCCGAGCCTCGCTAGATCCGGCGAGCTCGGCCCTCGTCCGCCATGGGCGAGGGCGAGGCCCCACCGCGCTGCGTGGTGTAGTCGAGGAACCCGTAGAGAGCTCGATCTCGTCCTCGTCGGTCCAGAGGCACTGGAACAGGGGCTTGGCGATGGTCACGGGCCGGGAGGGCCGCTTGAGCTCGGAGGAGGAGATCGTGCCAACGATCGGCGAGACGGGGGAGGCGGTGGGGGCGGCGATGGCGAAAGTAGCCTCGCCGGCCATTGGTCGAGGTCGAGGGTCGACCTTGCCCGGGGCCGGAGGCGACCATCGCCGGATCTAGCGAGGCTCGCCTCGCCCAGCCATGGTGAGGTCGAGCCTTGCCGTCGCTGAGTGAGGCTCGCCTCCGCCAGTGGCCGACGGGGTGACCTCGCCGGTGACCGGCAAGGCCGACTTCGCCGGCCCTCACCTCGGCCCGCGCCGGCCGGCGGAGGAAGGAGAAGAAGGGAAATAAGAAAAAAGAAAAAAATAATTAAAAAATTAAAAAAATATATTTAAAATTCGAAAAAAATTTAAAAAAATTTAAAAAATTGGCACATCAAGGCATTCACCGGCCAGCTATGCCAAGCCGACATCCACGTTAGCGCCGACCGGCCAATTTTGGCCGGATGGACTGAATTGACACAATTGTAAAAGGTTTAGGACTAAATTGGCAAAAAAAAAAAAAAAAGTTTAGGACTGAATTGGCACAATTGCAATAGGTTTAGGACTTTTTTGGTAATTATCCCGCCAAAGGATAGACATGACACTTTGGATGAGGAAAAGAGGCGTTATGGCCTAATCGTTGATGAGATAAAATATTTTCATTGATGCTGGCATTACATAGATTGCCCAGAAACATGAAATTTTTTTGGAAGAGTGGCCCAGAAATAAAGTCCCTTGTGATTGTTACCCAAGCTCATCAGTTTCCCAGTCGAAAGGGCCTGAAAGAAATAGATGTCAGAATCGAAAAAGACCCGACATGAGTTGTCTTCACAAAGTTTCGACACAGAGATTAAGTTAGATTGGAATTTGGGAATGAGTAAGACATTTTTGAGAGTAATGAAAAGACTAAGTTGAGCGTCCCCAATCTTAGCGACAGGGTGTCTTCTCCATTTGGAAGCTGCACGGATGTATGAGAATGTGCTTGATAGATTTTAGAAAAGAAATGTTCATCACAAACTATGTGAACACTAGCACCTGAATCAACAATCCATGCTTTATTGGAAATGGAGCTCAAGCAGTGAGAAGTACCTGCATAGCTGCTTGTTTTTTCCACTATTCCCAGCTGGCTTAAAGTGTTCATAATCTGCTGCAATTGATCCTTATTGATGGGCTAATGAGCCTTTGCATGTGTTGCAACAGAAATATCTTGCGCTTTCTTTTCCTTGTCTCCTTGTTTTCCATGTAAATTCAAACAATTTTCTCGGGTATGGTAAGGGCGTTTGCAATAATCACAAAATTTACCTTTCCCCTTAGAATTTTGGGAATGTGATTTGTTGGAAGTTGAGGAAAAATTCTGTCCATTTGATCCTCTCCATGTTGGGGTCGATGTGGCTCAATCTGAGTCGTCCGATCTCGGAGCCGCTAGGATGAAACTAGAGCCGTTCGATCGTGTGGAATAAAGCAAGCCACCGTCTGATCTCGCGGAGTAATGTGGGCCGTTCGCTTGCATGATCTGATCTGGACTGTCCGCACTCAATGAGGCCTGCTTGCGTCATGGGCCGTTGGATGAGCGAACTACATCTCAGCTGTCCATTTGAAAAGATGATAAAGACTCATCTTCTTCCTCCAGCAGCCCTAGTTCCACCCTGTTCTTCTTCCCAATCCTCTGAAACAACCACGGCTGGACCTCGCCGCGAGCAAGCACTGGTACGGTGTCGCCTTGGCCGCGAGAACGACTCGATCCCTAACCTTGAGGTATTCCATTGAGGTAAGTTGCTGCGATTCCTCCTGCATCGCAAGCTGATATATCCGGCCAAGGGAAGGGACCGGCTCCATCACGAGGATCTGATTGCGAAAGGGTAAGTAGCTTTCATTTAGGATCAAAAGAAAGCGCGTTACCTTCTCTCTTTCTCTAATTGCTCGATATTGAGCTAGGGTTTCTTCCGGTCCTTGAAGTTTTTCTTCGGCTTCCTCCAATTCGTTCCAAAATGTTGAGAGATTGTTAAAAATGGCTGAAATGGATAGTTTTCCCTCCTTAAGCTCCCATAGAGCTTGGGTTATTGAGAAAATCCTAGCCCTATCAAGCTTGCCATACATCTCCCATATATTTTCCCAAAAACAATGAGCATCCTCGATCGGAGGGAGTCCGACGGCGACCTCCGACGTGAGGCAGTTACCGATCCAAGTCCAGACTAACTGGTTGCATTTCTTCCAATGCTGGGCCAGCCGTTCGTTGGCCAGAACATTTAACTAAAGGCATGCCACCAATGAGTTATAAAAATAATGCAATCAGAATGGGCATTAGTCCAACCATGTAAATTTTTCTTTATATGAAAGAATTGTGAGACTTTTATTTATTTGCGATGTTTTTCTCAATACAACTGTATACATTTAGTTTTTCTGAGTAAAACAATTATGTTTAACCTAGAATAAACATAAGTTTATTCATTATGTTATGTTATCACAAATGGGTGGTGAGACACATTGTAATATATGGAAGATCATACTCGTTTTAAGAGGACTTATCGCCATGACTCATGTGCTTTATTTTCAGCATGAAATTATGTAGATTTGGTTCACGATTTCGTTCAATGAAATGTTGGAATTAAATGAGAGAATACTGTGATATTCTTAATGCGATCCCACATTCAGTTTAAACAATGCCGACATTAAATTTCATTGAAGTTTTATTTTCCAAATCTAATTGCTGATAACTATGGAGCTTGCCCATATTTACTAGGATTTGTCTTGATGGAAGACTATATATGTATCAAGATTTGTATGGACATATAAATAGGTCATCTAAATCAAACCCTCTTATTATTCTTTCTATTTTGATTATTTGATAATTGGAGAACACACCATCAACGTCGAGAGGGCAATTGACTAGAAATGCCTATTCACAATCGTTTAGGCTACACATATCTATTCTTGATATCATCAATAGCTGGAAGTTAGTACAAAATTTACACATTTTCGTATTTGATCCTGATTATCGAGATCTTAGTTTTCCGCAACATTTCTAACATGTTAAACCGCATAGAAGACCCAGATCGAGCTTCCAATCAAAGCAGCGAAATTGGAGAGCCTTATTAATTTTGGCATATTGCCAGGTTGATTCCTCTTGAGACCTCATCCTTAAATACCATTAGTAAAACGCGGGTCAAAAGAAGGAAATGCTCAAGTCGTTGTGACAGTGACGTCCACACGAACTCAGTAATGTGTTTCTTCCAGGATGGAAGCTTCTCTCCCTTGTACCGAGGGAAACAACCCCGAAGAGAAAGGAATTCGAGGTTTGACGAAGTAAGGACCTAGGATTACCTGTTCAGGATTTGTGGTCATTAAGCAACGGAAAAAGGAAGAAGAATTAATTTTAATTCTTTTAAAAGAGAGTATATGTTGACACTAAAAAATAGTTCAGTTTTGATGGATTGGTGAGAGTGCGCTCTCAATAGGACAGCTGCAAACTATCATTGCAAATCGGTGACTAACACAGGTGGCTATCTGATGAAAGAGAATTGGCAAAGATTGGAAATCGACAAATGATAAAAGTGGGGAGGCGATTTGGAGATCGATAAAAGATGCGTATATAGAGAGAAAGTCAAATTGTAATCGTTTATCGATAAGAATGTGTGGGTTATAAGCAAATCAAGTTGAGGCCTTGAATCTCGGTATTAGTCAGAATTTCGAATTTGAATAATAACCCTCCACGACGGATGCACTTTGTACAAAGCTACATAAGGCCTAGGAGAATCAATTGTAAAGGATCCCCGATCAATCGCACCTATCAATTTTCTCCAGCAATTTAGTTCTCTTTAGTTTTTCAATTCTTTATTCGCTATTCTTTATTATTTATCATTATTAGTATTCTTAGTTAATTCATATCCATTATTTCCTATCCAAATGGTCACAAAACCCAATCCACTCCTAAAAAATTAAAAATCTAACTTTTAGTAAAGGGTACTTCATCGACGACCATATTGGGCAAAACAGTTGCAGACAACGAGGGTAATGAAGAGAAGAGACAAAGAAGACAACAACTACGACTAAGTGCACAGTGGGGAATGGCGTGGTGGTTCGCCGGTGACGATGGAAGGTGGTGGCAACGCCTGTGGTTGAGTGGCTGAAGAGAGAAGGAGAAAGAGAGGGTTGCTTGGTTTTGATTGGGTGCGGTGCAGCTCAAATAAACAAGGACACTTTTTGTGGGAATGTATCTTGGGACTGAACAATGCTTAAAGCTTTAAATCCTCGCTAACGTGGATGTGAAAATGCCATGTCAGAGCACTAATTTAGTGACTTTGGACCGACGGTTATCGGTGGACATGTTTAGCCTTAGGTTAAAAATCGTGTTTTTTTTTTTTTTGATTTAGTAAAAAGAGAAGTTCATGATAGAATTAGAACTAAATCTAAAGTTGGGAATTTTTTTAGGGAATTGAACCATAGAAAAACATATAAAAGAAGAATTTCTTATTCATTTTAGAAATGAGTTGGCCTATTTTTACCACACATCAACTACATCACCTCCGTTTGTCTTTCATTGTCCATGTAAGTCACCACTTAGGATTGGTAAAGACGAGCTTGGATGGAATTGTGATAGAGAGTATATGTGTTACATGGGTAAAAATTTAGGATTTTTAACGACACAAAGAAAATAGTGAGGTTTTGATATTATAATGGGCAAAATATGAAATTCTCTATGATATTTTTTCTTCTACCAATGAAAGTAACATAAACTTCTGCAGGATTTTATGTACAAATAATGGGAAAAATGAGCTAAGCCGATGAATAAGAATCGATCATGTGAAGAGGGCGACCAAGGTCATTTCCCACATGCCAATTTTCTTTTTTACATGCCATTGAGTTGACTTTAGCACCTCACGTGGGGTAGCAACACTGTTTCATGAAAAATGTATAGTTTTCTGGAAAAATGTTTTATAGGAATTTATTTTTCAAAAAAATATAATTATTTTTCGATATTCAGCTAAAATCTGAATATAACTTTTTTCTATGCATTTTTTAAATAATTTTTATTATTTTATATTTAATATGGATTTTTAATTTTTAATTATTATTTTTTTAAATCGATTTTTTAATTTTCTTTGCTTTTTCTTTTCTTTTTATTTTCTTCCTTTTTGGCTACCTGTCAAAAGCGAGCTACCACCGGCTCATCGATTTGGCAAGCGCGAGCTCAAGCTTATCGACTTGTGGCCTCGCCAAATCGACGAGCCAGAGGCTCACGCTTGCCAATTTGGCGAGCAGTGAGCTCAAGCTCGCCAAATCAATGAGCCAAAGACTTGCACTCGCCGCTAGTTCATTGATATGGCAAGCAACAAGTGTGATAGCGAGCTGCGAGCTTGCCAACCTTTGGCCTTGCCCGTTTGTCGCCGCCGGTTCGCTAATCTAGCGAGCGGCAAGTAGGTAGGCGAGCCTCAAGCTTGCTGCTCGCGAGTTAGGTGAGTGTGAGGGCGAGCCAAGTGAGGCCTGAGTCTGGCGATAATGACGGCGAGTCTCGAGCTTGCTCGAGCTCCATCAAGATGACGAGTGAGCCTTGGGCTTGCCATAGCTCAGGTGAGGTAGAACCTCGTCACCTCGCCACGGGCGACGAGAAGCTCGCCGATCTATGGCAAGGAATGAGTTGGCTGTGGCCAATCACCGATCGCCGTCGTGGTCGTGACTGGCCAAGACCAAGAAAGAAGAAGAAAAGGGAAGAAAGAAAGGAAAAATATAAAAAGAAAAATTAAAAACTCGATTTTTAAAATAATAATAATAAAGAAAATATAAAAATAAAATGAAAATTTATTTGGCAGTATTTGTAACAGGGATTGATTGGAAGGACTTGATGGCAAGTTGTAAGAAATAGAAGACTTAATTGCACAAAACTAAAAATAGAGGAGAAAATCACATAATCACCCATATTTAGAAGTTTCCAACTCTTCATAACCCTTTTATTTATTTCGAAACACACTCTTGAGGAAAGGCATCTACTGGGAATACCACATTGGTACAACTTGATTCTCTTAAATTACTTCCAACTGACTTATAAATCCGACAGTTCTTAAGGTAAAGCCTAAATACTTCAAACAGAATAACGTGGGCACCCGATCTGGAAGACCAAATACTTCAAACAGACGCGTCTTAAGTTGAGCTGCCTGTGCGGTAGAGACGCGCACAGTTATAAGCTGAGCAAAAGGACTGAAGCCCTACGAGCAGCATGTACAAGAGGATGGCCAGAAGAGCCAGAATCTTCCAGAAACTGTAGTTGGACATCCTCATCAACATTCGGACCTTTGTGTTCCACGAATCATTGTAGAACTTCCTGACGCTTGTGATCATCCCATCCGCTTGGATATTGCTAGTTGATTTGATGGACTTGACTGCACCGTTGAAGATTGACGTGACGTCATTGTCTTTCATGTGGCTTATGAGGATGTTACAGTCCCTAAGCAACTTCACATCCTCCATGGTGTTGATAAGCCCGCTCATCAGTCTCACATAGCGTGCAAATATGAGGGAGTTGGACATGGCCATCGCTTCATATGCAACTAGATTACAAATGATAACCTCAGTGTTCACGCCCACTTGGATGACGGGCAAGTGTAACATGGCTTTGCTCTCGTCGAATTGAATGTCCATGATAGTCTCGGTCGGGCAGAATTTTATCCCGGCTTTAGCAAGATTAGAAGCTCTAGGAATCAAGGTATTATCTGCTACTGGAGCTTCTTGTAGAAAGTTTGAAAGAGCATTCGTAAGGTCAGAGAGCGGTAGGGCAAGCAAATGTTTTGCCATCTCAGCAAAAGATTGGACTACAGGTAAGTCCAAGTTCGTGACTGCTCCAAGAACTTTAGGCCCATAGCTGTCGCACAGTTTTTTAATGTGAGTCAAGGTACTGGAACCGGTTTCCTTGGTCGCAGTAACAGTTCTTGTCGAAAAAACTTCTGCATGAATGTCAATCTTAGCTTCGTCTCCTTGGGGCACGACCATGTGGGGCACGACCATGTGATACAGAAGATCCAATAGATGTGCATGTTCCAAAGCTGTATCGGGTGGATACGTTTTTATCTCCTGGATCGGTGAGAGAGCCTTGCAAAATGTTACCAATATCTGGGGAAAAATGTCTTCGACGAAGCGCTTTTGTTCGTCATCGTCCAGAGTGGAGAGCGTCAACATCTTCTTCATAAAGAAGAAGGGGATTTGATTCTCCAGCATTATCACATCCCTGAGAATGGCATCCTCAGCCGGTTTCCGCCCTATGGGCTTGGCCAAGTTCTGCGGCCTTTCTGAGGACTCGAGGGTTGTCTTGACGATGCTGTGGCGGCATAGAAAATCGAACAGGAAGGAAGAATCGACAGCCATGATCCACGCTAACTGGTTATCATTCAGTTCCAAAAACTTATGGTAACAAGCGCGGACTTGCTGTTCTAGTTCTCGATCAAAGAGTCTGCCGGTGAAACCAGAAAAGCTCCCATAATTAATTCCCTTGAAAAACCGGTGGGACGCGTCCAGCTTGACTTTCTCCATCGCTCGGACGTCAGGCCGGAGATGGTGGTATGGTCCTAGGCCAACCATTTGAGGGGCGTAAGCTTCTGGTGCGACGGAGCTCAGCGATTTGGGCACTTGAAACACACACGTGTTGGCAACCACGTTGGCCTCGAGCTGCCGGTGGAAGGTGGTTTTGATGTTATTGAACCATGCCTCTCGTTCTACGTAAGAGGACATGACGACGGAATCGCGTGCAACTGTTTCACAAAGCTATTGATGGTGTATACGGCTTGACTCTATAAAATGCGTAGTCTATACTTCTGAGCATCTCCAGTCTTCCTTTATATAGGGAAACAGGCGGGCTATCCCGAGACGCTAATCATGTGTCGAAAAACATTAGGACCTACCTCGGCTCCAATGCAAACGCTGACGTCTGTGTGCGCATATGTTAGTGGGAATTAGGGGAGGTGTAAACTGGTGATGACTCATCCAAAAATATATTTTTAAGACATTTACATAAACTTTGGCCCAATGTACTATGCGGTCCTTAAACTTTAAACCTGTTCAATATAATCCTTAAACTTTTGATAAATCTTTACTAATCTCAAGACTATATGAAACAAAATTTTAGGAACCACGTTAAACAAGTTAAAAGTTCACCGATGATTTTGTACATTGAGCTCAAATTCAAGGATGACATGAAACAAATCAAAAGTTCAGAAATTATATTGTACATTAGACCCAAATTCAGGAACCAGTTGTGTCAATTCTCCCCATTTTTTTCCCTCTCTTTTAAACTACCGTGATTGCTAAATTTCTAAGTTAGTTAAGAGTTCCAATTGGATTGATATATAGGGAAGTCAGAAGTCAATTCAAAGTTGACACTGACTAATCACCGGATTCAATGCGATTCATGGAGTGCTAGATCATTGAGGACGTGGACTACAGATTTTTTTTTTTTTCCGGAATATTCAGGAAAAGAAAAATGAAGATCCTATTGTGTTTCGTTTTCTATTATTATTCTTAATTGAATTTATATAGATTTATTTTTTTCACTTCAATGATCACCAATTTAGGGTGAAAGTTTCTTTTCATGACGGGGTCAACATTCTTTGATGTGACTTAAATGTATTTTTTGAATAAATCTGAAGGCTGCAAAATGTTTCCCTTGCTGTATTTTAACAATAATATTGCCTTCGAATAAGACTGCCATGTAAATTCATCAAATATTTAGGCTTCATTTGGTTCGAGAAAAATGGATAACTTGAAAAATATAGCTTAAAATGATTGAGTTTCTATCACTTGAAATAATTAATCAAAAAAATTATTTCATTTGTTGACAACAATTTATGTCTAAGCATTTTCATAATTGATGAAAATATTTTTTGGTCAATCATTTTTCTTAGCGATACAAGCAGTCATTTTAAGAAAAATATATTTCAAATCGTTTATTTTATTGTGAAATAAACAAAACCTTAATAGTGATTTTTTTTCTTAATGCCAAAAGCTAGTAGGGTACTAAGTGGAAAAAGTGAATGTTCCTACGTCCTTCCAACCCGAAGGAAAAGGAAAAAAAGTAAGTTAGTTGAGAGTTAAGATTGAATTTATATATTGGGAATTTAGAAGAAAACTTAGTACTTTTGGATGGGGGCCAAATTATCAAAAAGACCAAGTTAAGTTAGCTGAGAGTTGACACTAACTAATCATTTTGTTCAATGTGATTCACGCGAATTTCACTATATTTAAGAGATGTTGACCCATGGAATGCTAGATCATTGAGGACATGGAGTAATGATTTTTTTTTGCTTTGCCGCAATAAATAAAAATAGAGAAATGAAGATCCTATAGTTTTTGAGTTCTATTATTATTCTTAATTCAATTTATTAAGTGGATTTATTTTTCTCAATTCGTTGGTCACCAATTTAAGGTGAAAGTTTCTTTTCATGACTAGGTCAACATTAGTCGATGCGAATTGATCATATTTTATGAATTAATCAAAAGGCTGGTAAATGTTTCCCTTATCATATTCTGTCAATAATATTGCTTCCAAATAAGAGCTTCCATGTAAATTCATAACATATTTAGGATTCATTTTTTTGGGAGAAAAATGGAATATTAATAAAATATTTCCTAAAACGATTGAATTTCAATCACTTGAAATAATTGGTAAAAAACTAATTATTTCATTTATTAACGAAAATTTATGTCTGAACATTTTCATAGATAGAATAAACATTTTTTGTTCAATCATTTTTCCAAATGATACAAGAAATCATTTTTTTAAAAATATATATTTAAGATGATTCATTTTATTGTGAAATAATCGAAACCTTACTGGTTAATTTTTTTTTAATGTCAAAAGTTGGCAGGCCACTGGGTGGAAAAATTGAATGTTCCTACTTTTTGCCAAATTTAAGGAAAATGACAAAACTAAGTTAGTTAAGAGTTCCAACTGGATTGATATATAGGGAAGTCAAAAGTTGACACTGACCAATTGTCGGATTCAATGTTATTCATGGAGTGCTAGATCATTGAGGACGTGGACTATTGACTCTTTTTTTTTTTGGAATATTCAGGAAAAGAAAAATGAAGATCCTATTGTGTTTCGTTTTCTATTATTATTCTTAATTGAATTTCATGATTGGGTGAACATTTTTCGATGTGAGTTAATGGTATTTTTGTTGAATTCAATGGGCTTCATGGAGTGCTAGATCATTGAGGACGTGGACTATTGATTTTTTTTTTTTTTTGTCGGAATATTCAGAAAAAGAAAAAAAAAAGAAGATCATGTAGTGTTTCGCTTTCTATTATTATTATTATTCCTAATTGAATTTATTAAGTGAACTTATTTTTCTCAATTCGTTGATCACCAATTATTTGATGTGAGTTAATGGTTTTTTGAATTAATCTAAAGGCGGCAAAATGTTTCCCCTTGCTGTATGTTATCAATAATATTGCCTTCAAATAAGAGCTGCCATGTAAATTCATCAAATATTTAGGCTTCATTTGGTTCGTGAAAAATGGATAATTTGAAAAATATTGCTTAAAATGATTGAGCTTCTATCACTTGAAATAATTAATCAAAAAAAATATTTCATTTGTTGACAATAATTTATTTCATTTGTTGAGCTTCTATCTACTTTTTCCAAGTGATACAAGCAATCATTTTAAAGAATATATATTTCAAATCATTCATTTTATTGTGAAATAAACGAAGCCTTAGTAGTAAATCTTCTTGAAATGCCAAAAGTTGGCAGGCTACTGGGTGGAAAAATTGAATGTTCCTACTTTTTTCCAAATTTAAGGAAAAGGACTAAAGTAAGTTAGTTAGGAGTTCCAACTGGATTGATATATAGGAAAGTCAGAAGTCAATTCGAGTTGACACTAACCAATCGTCACATTCAATGCGATTCATGGAGTGCTAGATCATTGAGGATGTGGACTATTGATTTTTTTTTTTTTTCGGAATATTCAGGAAAAGAAAAATGAAGACCCTATTGTTTTTCGTTTTCTATTATTATTCTTAATTGAATTTATAAAGTAGAATTATTTTTTTCACTTCATTGATCACCAATTTATGGTGAAAGTTTCTTTTCATGACGGGGTCAACATTATTTGATGTGACTTAAATGTATTTTTTGAATAAATCTAAAGGCTGCAAAATGTTTCCCCTTGCTGTATTTTACTAATAATATTGCCTTCAAATAAGATTGTCATGTAAATTCATCAAATATTTAGGCTTCATTTGGTTGGAGAAAAATGGATAATTTGAAAAATATTGCTTAAAATGATTGAGTTTTTATTACTTGAAATAATTAATCAAAAATATTATTTCATTTGTTGACAACAATTTATGTCTAAGTATTTTCATAATCGATGAAAATATATTTTGGTCAATCATTTTTCTTGGCGATACAAGCAATCATTTTAAGAAAAATATATTTCAAATCATTCATTTTATTGTGAACTAAACGAAACCTTAGTAGTTTTATGCCAAAAGTTGGTAGGCTACTGGGTGGAAAAATTGAATGTTCCTGCGTCCTTCCAAATTGAAGGAAAAGGACAAAACTAAGGCAGTGAAGAGTTCGAGACTAGATTGATATATATATATATGGAAGTCAGAAGAAAAATTAATATTTTTGGAAGAGGGGCCAAATTATCTGAAAAAAATGACTAAGTTAAGTCAATTGAGAATTGACATTGACCAATTGTCGAATTCAATGCGCTTCATCGAGTGCTGGATCATTGAAGACGTGGACTATTGATTTTTTTTTTGTCGGAATATTCAGAAAAAGAAAAGAGAAGATCCTGTAGTGTTTTGCTTTGTATTATTATTCCTAATTGAATTTATTAAGTGAATTTATTTTTCTCAATTCATTGATCACCAATTTAGGGTGAAAGTTTCTTTTCATGACGGGGTCAACATTATTTAATGTGAGTTAATGGTATTTTTGAATTAATCTAAAGGCGGCAAAATGTTTCCCCTTGCTGTATGTTATCAATAATATTGCCTTCAAATAAGAGCTGCCATGCAAATTCATCAAATATTTAGGCTTCATTTGGCTAGTGAAAAATGGATAATTTGAAAAATATTGCTTAAAATGATTGAGCTTCCATCACTTGAAAAATTAATCAAAAAAATTATTTCATCTGTTGACAATAATTTATTTCATTTGTTGAGCTTCTATGTACTTTTTCTAAGTGATACAAGCAATCGGTTTAAAGAATATATATTTCAGATCTTTCATTTTAATGTGAAATAAACGAAGCCTTAGCAGTTAATCTTTTCAAAATGCTAAAAGTTGGCAGGCTACTGGGTGGAAAAATTGAATGTTCCTACTTTTTTCCAAATTTAAGGAAAATGACAAAACTAAGTTAGTTAAGAGTTCCAACTGGATTGATATATAGGGAAGTCAAAAGTCAATTCAGAGTTGACATTGACCAATTGTCGGATTCAATGCAATTCATGGAATGCTAGATCATTGAGGACTAGGGGTGAGCATGGTCCGGATTGGGTCGGTCCACCCCCTAACCATAGGACCAACCCGCACAGTGCTGGTCCTCAATTTTTGGGACTGAGTGCCGACCCTATTGAGCTTAGGACCGAGGACCGGATTGACCCAATGGGTTTGGTCTGTTCTAGGGTCAACCCGGGACCAACCGATAATTTTTTATTTCATTTTTTGTACTCCTTAAAAAAAGATTGAGGATCGGACTAACCCAATGGGTTTGGTCCGGTTTCAAGGTCAACTCAGGAGCAACCAATAATTTTATATTTCATTTTTTTTACTCTTTGAAAGGGCAACCGAGGACCGTACCAACCCAATGGGTTCGATGATGAGCAAGGTCAGCTAAGAATGGCAAGTGGTGAGGGTCAACTGGGGTGAGCGTCGAATAGAATGAGCATCGAATGTCGAGCGGGGTGCAACAAGCCGAGCGAGCATCGAGCGGCGAGTGGCACGAGTGACCTAAAGCGAGCGAGGCGAGTGTCAAGTGGCGAGCAGAGAAGTTGTTTCTTTCAATTTTGGAAAACTGAAGACTAAGAGGACAAATAAGACAGAAGAGAATGAATACTAGAGGAGGATGCCATAAGGAGCTGTTTATGCCTTTTTGGAAGCCATGAGGACACCTCACAAAAACATTTTCCTCTTTCGTAAATTATATTTATTGACGCTGTAAAAAACATTAAAAATCTAAGTTATTAAAGAACAATGTAAAATTACTTGAACTCCTCACTAAAGAGCTGTTTAATATTGTTACCGCTGTTTTATTTTAAGGATTTCTCTATATAAAAAAATTATAAATAATATTTTATATTATATATATAGTTAGGGTTGGTCCAGGTTGGACCGACCCGAAACTCTCAGGATCGAGGACCAACCCGTACAGTGCTGATCCAGGAATTCTAAACAAGGACCAACCCAATCTCCCTAGGAACCGGACCAGGACCGGCAGGGTTGGGCCGGTTGACGGCCGGTCCAGGGTTGACCCTGGACCGATGCTCACCCCTATTGAGGATAAGGGCTATTGACTTTTTTTTTTTTTTTTTTTCGGAATATGCACAAAAAGAAAAATGAAGATCCTAGTGTGTTTCGTTTTATATTATTATTCTTAATTGAATTTATAAGGTAGATTTATTTTTTTCAGTTCATTAATCGCCAATTTAGGGTGAAAGTTCCTTTTCTTGTTGGGGTCAACATTATTTGATGTGAGTTAATGGTATTTTTGAATTAATCTAAATGTAGCAAAATGTTTCCTCTTGTTGTATGTTATCAATAATATTGCCTTCAAATAAGAGCTGCCATGTCAATTCATCAAATACTTTGTCTTCATTTGGCTTGTGAAAAACGGATAATTTGAAAAATATTGCTTAAAATGATTAAGCTTCTATCACTTGAAATAATTAAACAAAAAAAAATATTTCATTTGTTGACAATAATTTATTTCATTTGTTGAGCATCTATCTACTTTTTCCAAGTGATACAAGCAATCATTTTAAAGAATATACATTCCAGATCATTCATTTTCTTGTGAAATAAACGAAGCCTTAGTAGTTAATCTTTTTAAAATGCCAAAAGTTGGTAGGCTACTGTGTGGAAAAATTGAATGTTCCTACTTTTTTCCAAATGTAAGGAAATGGACAAAACTAAGTTAGTTAAGAGTTCCAATTGGATTGATATATAGGGAAGTCGAAGTCAATTCGAGTTGACACCGACTAATTGTCGGATTCAATGCGATTCATGGAGTGCTAGATCATTGAGGACGTGGACAATTGATTTTGTTTTTTGGAATATTCAGGAAAAGAAAATTGAAGATCCTGTTGTGTTTCATTTGCTATTATTATTCTTAATTGAATTTATAAATTAGATTTATTTTTTTTCACTTCATTGATCACCAATTTGGGGTGAAAGTTTCTTTTCATGACGGGGTCAACATTATTTGATGTGAGTTAATGGTATTTTTTGAATAAATCTAAAGGCTGCAAAATGTTTTCCCTTGCTGTATTTTATCAATAATATTTCCTTCAAATAAGACTGCTATGTAAATTCATCAAGTATTCAGGCTTCATTTGGTTCGAGAAAATGGATAACTTGAAAAATAATGCTTAAAATGATTGAGTTTCTATCACTTGAAATAATTAATCAAAAAAATTATTTCATTTGTTGACAACAATTTATGTCTAAGCATTTTCATATATGATGAAAATATTTTTTGGTCAATCATTTTGCTTAGCGATACAAGCAATCATTTTAAGAAATATATATTTCAAATCATTCAATTTATTGTGAAATAAATGAAATCTTAATAGTGATTTTTTTCTTTATGCCAAAAGCTGGTAGGGTACTAAGTGGAAAAAGTGAATGTTCCTACGTCCTTCCAAACCTAAAGAAAAGGATAAAAAGTAAGTTAGTGGACAGTTATGATTGAATTTATATATTGGGACGGTAGAAGAAAATTTTGTACTTTTGGATGGGGCCAAATTATCAAAATGACCAATATAAGTTAGTTCAGAGTTGACACTGACTAATCATTTTGTTCAATGCGATTCACGCGAATTTCACTATATTTGATTGATGTTGACCCATGGAATGCTAGATCATTGAGGACATGGAGTAATGATATTTTTTTGTTTTGCCACAATAATTAAAAAAAGATAAATGAAGATCCTATAGTTTTTGAGTTCTATTTCTATTCTTAATTCAATTTCTTAAGTGGATTTATTTTTCTCAATTCGTTGGTCACCAATTTAGGATGAAAGTTTCTTTTCATGACTGTGTCAACATTAGTCGATGCCAATTGATGGTAATTTTTGAATGAATGAAAAGGCTGCAAAATGTTTCCCTTATTATATTCTGTCAATAATATTGCTTCCAAATAAGAGCTGCCATGTAAATTCATAACATAATTAGGATTCATTTCTTTCGGTGAAAAAAAGAATATTGATAAAATATTTCCTAAAACGATCAAAATGTTTTCCCTTGCTGTATGTTATCAATAATATTGCCTTCAAATAAGAGCTGCCTTGTAAATTTATCAAATATGTAGGCTTCATTTGGCTTGTGAAAATGAATAATTTGAAAAATATTGCTTAAAATGATTGAGCTTCCATCACTTGAAATAATTAATGAAAACAATTATTTCATTTGTTGAGCTTCTATCTACCTTTTCCAAGTGATACAAGCAATCATTTTAAATAATATATATTTCAGATCATTCATTTTAATGTGAAATAAACGAAGCCTTAGTAGTTAATCTTTTTAAATTGCCAAAAGTTGGCAGGCTACTAGGTGGAAAAATTGAATGTTCTTACATTTTTCCAAATTTAAGGAAAAGGACAAAACTAAGTTAGTTAAGAGTTCCAACTGGATTGATATATAGGGAAGTCAACAATCAATTTAGAGTTGACACTGACCAATCGATGGATTCAATGCGATTCATGGAGTGCTAGATAATTGAGGACATTGACTATTGATTTTTTTTTCTTCCGGAATATTCAGGAAAAGAAAAACGAAGATCCTGTTGTGTTTCATTTTCTATTATTATTCTTAATTGAATTTATAAAGTTGATTTTTTTTTTTTTCAGTTCCTTGATCACCAATTTAGGGTGAAAGTTTCTTTTCATGACGGGTTTAACATTATTTGATGTGAATTAATGGTATTTTTGAATTAATCTAAAGGCCGCAAAATGTTTCCCCTTGTTGTATGTTATCAATAATATTGCCTTCAAATAAGAGCTGCCATGTAAATTTATCAAATATGTAGCGTGATAGCGCAGGGAAGGGGAATGGGTCGTCTCTAGTCCCACATCGTTTAGGAGGCAGTCCTAGGCTAGTTTATAAGGCTTGAGTCCTTTTAATCTGCGTAACGCGTTTCACGTACACTTCTGCTGCACTGAAAACAAAGCCGTGAGGGAGGATGGGCCGGTGGACTGTTCCTCCAAAGCGAACAATATTATGGCTTGGGAGAGGGAAGGCCCGAGGGATGGCGCTTTGCCCCTACATGTCACTTTTTAAAGCCGTGAGGACTCAGTGTCCAAAGCAGACAATATTACAAAGTGGGGCCCAGATCATTACAAATGGCATCAGAGCCGACTCCAGACCGTGTGTGGGGCCACAGCGAGGACGTTGTGCTCTAAAGGGGTGGAGAGTATGACAGCCCAAGGAAGGGGAAGGGGTCTTCTCTAGTCCCACATCGCTTAGGGGGGAGTCCCGGGCTAGTTTATAAGGCTTGGGTCCCTTTAATCTACGTAACGCGTTTCACGTACGCTTCCGCTGTTCTGAAAACAAAGCCGTGAGGGAGGATGGGCCAGTGGGCCGTGCCTCCAAAGCGGACAATATTATGGCTTGTGAAAGGGAAGGCCCGAGGGATGGCCCTTTGCACCAGCATGACACGTTTTAAAGCCGTGAGGATTCAGTATCCAAAGCAAACAATATTACACAAATGGGGTCGGGACGTTACATGTATGCTTCATTTGGCTTGTGAAAAATGGATAATTTGAAAAATATTGCTTAAAATGATTGAGCTTCCATCACTTGAAATAATTAATCAAAAAATTATTTCATTTGTCAAGCTTCTATCTAATTTTTCCAAGTGATACAAGCACTCATTTTAAAGAATATATTTTTCATATCATTCATTTTAATGTGAAATAAACAAAGCCTTAGTAGTTAATCTTTTTAAATTGCCAAAAGTTGGCAGGCTACGGAGTGGAAAAATTGAATGTTCTTACTTTTTTCCAAATTTAAGGAAAAGTACAAAACTAAGTTAGTTAAGAGTTTCAAATGGATTAATATATACGGAAGTCGAAGTCAATTCGAGTTGACACGACCAATCGTTAGATTCGATGCGATTCATGGAATGCTAGATTATTGAGGAAGTGGGCTATTGATTTTTCTTTTGTTTTGGGAATATTCAGGAAAAGAAAAATGAAGATCCTATTGTATTTCGTTTTCTATTATTATTCTTAATTGAATTTATCAAGTAGATTTATTTTTTTCAGTTCATTAATCACCAATTTAGGGTGAAAGTTTCTTTTCATGTTGGGGTCAACATGATTTGATGTGAGTTAATGGTATTTTTGAATTAATCTAAAGGCAGCAAAATGTTTCCCCTTGCCGTATGTTATCAATAATATTGTCTTCAAATAAAAGCTGCCACGTCAATTCTTCAAATATTTTGTCTTCATTTGGCTTGTGAAAAATGGATAATTTGAAAAATATTGCTTAAAATGATTGAGCTTCTATCACTTGAAATAATTAATCAAAAAAATTATTTCATTTCTTGACAATAATTTATTTCCGTTGTTGAGCTTCTATCTACTTGTTCCAAGTGATACAAGCAATCATTTTAAAGAATATACATTTCAGATCATTCATTTTTTTGTGAAATAAACGAAGCCTTAGTAGTTAATCTTTTTAAAATGCCAAAAGTTGGCAGGCTACGTGTGGAAAAATTGAATGTTCCTACTTTTTTTCCAAATGTAAGGAAATGGACAAAACTAAGTTAGTTAAGAGTTCCAACTGGATTGATATATAGGGAAGTCGAAGTCAATTCGAGTTGACACTACGACCAATCGTCGGATTCAATGCGATTCATCGAGTGCTAGACAATTGAGGATGTGGACAATTGATATTTTTTTTTTTTGGAATATTCAGGAAAAGAAAAATGAAGATCCTGTTGTGTTTCGTTTTCTATTATTATTCGTAATTGAATTTATCAAGTAGATTTATTTTTTTCACTTCATTGATCACCAATTTAGGGTGAAAGTTTCCTTTCATGACAGAGTGAACATTATTTGATGTGAGTTAATGGTATTTTTGAATTAATCTAAAGGCAGCAAAATGTTTCCCCTTGCTGTATGTTATCAATAATATTGCCTTCAAATAAGAGCTGCCATGTCAATTCATCAAATATTTTGTCTTCATTTGGCTTGTGAAAAACGGATAATTTGAAAAATATTACTTAAAATGATTGAGCTTCCATCACTTGAAATAATTAATCAAAAAAATTATTTCATTTCTCCAGCTTCTATCTAATTTTTCCAAGTGATACAAGCACTCATTTTAAAGAATATATTTTTCATATCATTCATTTTAATGTGAAATAAACAAAGCCTTAGTAGTTAATCTTTTTAAATTGCCAAAAGTTGGCAGGCTACGGAGTGGAAAAATTGAATGTTCTTACTTTTTTCCAAATTTAAGGAAAAGGACAAAACTAAGTTAGTTAAGAGTTTCAAATGTATTAATATATACGGAAGTTAGAAGTCAATTCAGAGTTGACACTGGCTAATCGTCAGATTCGATGCGATTCATGGAATGCTAGATTATTGAGGAAGTGGGCTATTGATTTTTCTTTTGTTTTGGGAATATTCAGGAAAAGAAAAATGAAGATCCTATTGTATTTCGTTTTCTATTATTATTCTTAATTGAATTTATCAAGTAGATTTATTTTTTTCAGTTCATTAATCACCAATTTAGGGTGAAAGTTTCTTTTCATGTTGGGGTCAACATGATTTGATGTGAGTTAATGGTATTTTTGAATTAATCTAAAGGCAGTAAAATGTTTCCCCTTGCCGTATGTTATTAATAATATTGTCTTCAAATAAGAGCCGCCACGTCAATTCATCAAATATTTTGTCTTCATTTGGCTTGTGAAAAATGGATAATTTGAAAAATATTGCTTAAAATGATTGAGCTTCTATCACTTGAAATAATTAATCAAAAAAATTATTTCATTTCTTGACAATAATTTATTTCCGTTGTTGAGCTTCTATCTACTTGTTCCAAGTGATACAAGCAATCATTTTAAAGAATATACATTTAAGATCATTCATTTTTTTGTGAAATAAACGAAGCCTTCGTAGTTAATCTTTTTAAAATGCCAAAAGTTGGCAGGCTACTGTGTGGAAAAATTGAATGTTCCTACTTTTTTTCCAAATGTAAGGAAATGGACAAAACTAAGTTAGTTAAGAGTTCCAACTGGATTGATATATAGGGAAGTCAGAAGTCAATTCAGAGTTGACACTGACCAATCGTCGGATTCAATGCGATTCATCGAGTGCTAGACAATTGAGGATGTGGACAATTGATTATTTTTTTTGGAATATTCAGGAAAAGAAAAATGAAGATCCTGTTGTGTTTCGTTTTCTATTATTATTCGTAATTGAATTTATCAAGTAGATTTATTTTTTTCACTTCATTGATCACCAATTTAGGGTGAAAGTTTCCTTTCATGACAGAGTGAACATTATTTGATGTGAGTTAATGGTATTTTTGAATTAATCTAAAGGCAGCAAAATCTTTCCCCTTGCTGTATGTTATCAATAATATTGCCTTCAAATAAGAGCTGCCATGTCAATTCATCAAATATTTTGTCTTCATTTGGCTTGTGAAAAACGGATAATTTGAAAAATATTGCTTAAAATGATTGAGCTTCTCACTTCAAATAATCAATCAAAAAAATTATTTCATTTGTTGACAATAATTTATTTCTGTTGTTGAG
Organism: Eucalyptus curtisii; assembly: GCA_017140595.1. NCBI lineage: Eukaryota > Viridiplantae > Streptophyta > Magnoliopsida > Myrtales > Myrtaceae > Eucalyptus > Eucalyptus curtisii. Next base: position 27,718,386 of record CM029504.1, on the reverse strand, counting down.
CTTCTATCTACTTTTTCCAAGTGATACAATGAATCATTTTAAAGCATATACATTTCAAATCATTGATTTTTTTGTGAAATAAACGAAACCTTAGTAGTTAATCTTTTTAAAATGCCAAAAGTTGGCATGTGGAAAAATTGAATGTTCCTACTGTTTTCCAAATGTAAGGAAATGGACAAAACTAAGTTAGTTAAGAGTTCCAACTTGATTGATATATAGGGAAGTCGAAGTCAATTCGAGTTGACACTAACCAAACGTCGGATTCAATGCGATTCATGGAATGCTAGATTATTGAGGAAGTGGGCTATTGATTTTTTTTTTTAATATTCAAGAAAAGAAAAATGAAGATCCTCTTGTGTTTTGTTTTCTATTATTATTCTTAATTGAATTTATATAGTAGATATAATTTTTTTCAGTTCATTAATCACCAATTTAGGTTGAAAGTTTCTTTTCATGGTGGGGTCAACATTATTTGATGTGAGTTAATGGTATTTTTGAATTAATCTAAAGGCAGCAAAATGTTTCCCCTTGCGGTATGTTATCAATAATATTGCCTTCAAATAAGAGCTGCCCTGACAATTCATCAAATATTCTGTCTTCATTTGGCTTGTGAAAAACGGATAATTTGAAAAATATTGCTTAAAATGATTGAGCTTCTATCACTAGAAATACTTAATCAAAAAAATTATTTCATGTCTTGACAATAATTAATTTCATTTGTTGAGCTTCTATCTACTTTTTCCAAGTGATACAAGCAATCGGTTTAAAGAATATACGATTCGATCATTCATTTTTTTTGTGAAATAAACGAAGCCTTAGTAGTTAGTCTTTTTAAAATGCCAAAATTTGGTAGGCTACTGTGTGGAAAAATTGAATGTTCCTACTTTTTTCCAAATGTAAGGAAATGGACAAAACTATGTTAGTTAAGAGTTCCAACTGGATTGATATATAGGGAAGTCAGAAGTCAATTCAGAGTTGACACTGACCATCGTCGGATTCAATGCGATTCGTGGAGTGCTAGACAATTGAGGACGTGGACAATTGATTATTTTCTTTTTAAGAATATTCAGGAAAAGAAAAATGAAGATCCGATTGTGTTTCGTTTTCTATTGTCATTCTTAATTGAATTTATCAAGTAGATTTATTTTTTTCACTTCATTGATCACCAATTTAGGGTGAAAGTTTCCTTTCATGACAGGGTGAACATTATTTGATGTGAGTTAATGGTATTTTTGAATTAATCTGAAGGCAGCAAAATGTTTCCTCTTGCTATATGTTATGAATAATATTGCGTTCAAATAAGAGCTGCCATGTCAATTCATCAAATATTTTCTCTTCATTTGGCCTATGAAAAATGGATAATTTGAAAAATATTGCTTAAAATGATTGAGCTTCTATCACTTCAAATAATTAATCAAAAAAATTATTTCATTCTTGACAATAATTTATTTCTTTTGTTGAGCTTCTATCTACTTTTTCCAAGTGATACAAGCAATCATTTTAAAGAATATACATTTCAGATCATTCATTTTTTTGTCAAATAAACGAAGCCTTAGTAGTTAATCTTTTTAAATTGCCAAAAGTTGGCAGGGTACTGTGTGGAAAAATTGAATGTTCCTACTTTTTTTTTTCAAATGTAAGGAAAAGGACAAAACTAAGTTAGTTAAGAGTTTCAAATGTATTAATATATACGGAAGTCAGAAGTCAATTCAGAGTTGACACTGGCCAATCGTTAGATTCGATGCGATTCATGGAATGCTAGATTATTGAGGAAGTGAGCTATTGATTTTTCTTTTGTTTTGGGAATATTCAGGAACAGAAAAATGAAGAGCCTATTGTATTTCGTTTTCTATTATTATTCTTAATTGAATTTATCAAGTAGATTTATTTTTTTCAGTTCATTAATCACCAATTTAGGGTGAAAGTTTCTTTTCATGTTGGGGTCAACATGATTTGATGTGAGTTAATGGTATTTTTGAATTAATCTAAAGGCAGTAAAATGTTTCCCCTTGCCGTATGTTATTAATAATATTGTCTTCAAATAAGAGCCGCCACGTCAATTCATCAAATATTTGGTCTTCATTTGGCTTGTGAAAAATGGATAATTTGAAAAATATTGCTTAAAATGATTGAGCTTCAATCACTTGAAATAATTAATCAAAAAAATTATTTCATTTCTTGACAATAATTTATTTCCGTTGTTGAGCTTCTATCTACTTGTTCCAAGTGATACAAGCAATCATTTTAAAGAATATACATTTAAGATCATTCATTTTTTTGTGAAATAAACGAAGCCTTAGTAGTTAATCTTTTTAAAATTCCAAAAGTTGGCAGGCTACTGTGTGGAAAAATTGAATGTTCCTACTTTTTTTCCAAATGTAAGGAAATGGACAAAACTAAGTTAGTTAAGAGTTCCAACTGGATTGATATATAGGGAAGTCGAAGTCAATTCAGAGTTGACACGACCAATCGTCGGATTCAATGCGATTCATCGAGTGCTAGACAATTGAGGATGTGGACAATTGATTATTTTTTTTTTGGAATATTCAGGAAAAGAAAAATGAATATCATGTTGTGTTTCGTTTTCTATTATTATTCGTAATTGAATTTATCAAGTAGATTTATTTTTTTCACTTCATTGATCACCAATTTAGGGTGAAAGTTTCCTTTCATGACAGAGTGAACATTATTTGATGTGAGTTAATGGTATTTTTGAATTAATCTAAAGGCAGCAAAATGTTTCCCCTTGCTGTAAGTTATCAATAATATTGCCTTCAAATAAGAGCTGCCATGTCAATTCATCAAATATTTTGTCTTCATTTGGCTTGTGAAAAACGGATAATTTGAAAAATATTGCTTAAAATGATTGAGCTTCTATCACTTCAAATAATCAATCAAAAAAATTATTTCATTTGTTGACAATAATTTATTTATGTTGTTGAGCTTCTATCTACTTTTTCCAAGTGATACAATGAATCATTTTAAAGAATATACATTTCAAATCATTGATTTTTTTGTGAAATAAACGAAGCCTTAGTAGTTAATCTTTTTAAAATGCCAAAAGTTGGCATGTGGAAAAATTGAATGTTCCTACTGTTTTCCAAATGTAAGGAAATGGACAAAACTAAGTTAGTTAAGAGTTCCAACTTGATTGATATATAGGGAAGTCAGAAGTCAATTCAGAGTTGACACTAACCAAACGTCGGATTCAATGCGATTCATGGAATGCTAGATTATTGAGGAAGTGGGCTATTGATTTTTTTTTTTTTGGGAATATTCAAGAAAAGAAAAATGAAGATCCTCTTGTGTTTTGTTTTCTATTATTATTCTTAATTGAATTTATATAGTAGATATAATTTTTTTCAGTTCATTAATCACCAATTTAGGGTGAAAGTTTCTTTTCATGGTGGGGTCAACATTATTTGATGTGAGTTAATGGTATTTTTGAATTAATCTAAAGGCAGCAAAATGTTTCCCCTTGCGGTATGTTATCAATAATATTGCCTTCAAATAAGAGCTGCCCTGACAATTCATCAAATATTCTGTCTTCATTTGGCTTGTGAAAAACGGATAATTTGAAAAATATTGCTTAAAATGATTGAGCTTCTATCACTAGAAATAATTAATCAAAAAAATTATTTCATGTCTCGACAATAATTAATTTCATTTGTTGAGCTTCTATCTACTTTTTCCAAGTGATACAAGCAATCGGTTTAAAGAATATACAGTTCAGATCATTCATTTTTTTTGTGAAATAAACGAAGCCTTAGTAGTTAGTCTTTTTAAAATGCCAAAATTTGGTAGGCTACTATGTGGAAAAATTGAATGTTCCTACTTTTTTCCAAATGTAAGGAAATGGACAAAACTATATTAGTTAAGAGTTCCAACTGGATTGATATATAGGGAAGTCAGAAGTCAATTCAGAGTTGACAACGACCATCGTCGGATTCAATGCGATTCGTGGAGTGCTAGACAATTGAGGACGTGGACAATTGATTATTTTCTTTTTTCAGAATATTCAGGAAAAGAAAAATGAAGATCCGATTGTGTTTCGTTTTCTATTGTCATTCTTAATTGAATTTATCAAGTAGATTTATTTTTTTCACTTCATTGATCACCAATTTAGGGTGAAAGTTTCCTTTCATGACGGGGTGAACATTATTTGATGTGAGTTAATGGTATTTTTGAATTAATCTGAAGGCAGCAAAATGTTTCCTCTTGCTATATGTTATGAATAATATTGCGTTCAAATAAGAGCTGCCATGTCAATTCATCAAATATTTTCTCTTCATTTGGCCTATGAAAAATGGATAATTTGAAAAATATTGCTTAAAATGATTGAGCTTCTATCACTTCAAATAATTAATCAAAAAAATTATTTCATTCTTGACAATAATTTATTTCTTTTGTTGAGCTTCTATCTACTTTTTCCAAGTGATACAAGCAATCATTTTAAAGAATATACATTTCAGATCATTCATTTTTTTGTGAAATAAACGAAGCCTTAGTAGTTAATCTTTTTAAATTGCCAAAAGTTGGCAGGGTATTGTGTGGAAAAATTGAATGTTCCTACTTTTTTCCAAATGTAAGGAAATGGACAAAACTAAGTTAGTTAAGAGTTCCAACTGGATTGATATATACGGAAGTCGAAGTCAATTCGAGTTGACACTAACCAATCGTCGGATTCAATGCGATGCATGGAATCTAGATTATTGAGGAAGTGGGCTTTTGATTTTTTTTTTTTTGGAATATTCAGGAAAAGTAAAGCGAAGATCCTCTTGTGTTTTGTTTTCTATTATTATTTTTAATTGAATTTATATAGTGGATTTAATTTTTTCAGTTCATTAATCACCAATTTAGGGTGAAAGTTTCTTTTCATGTTGTGGTCAACATTATTTGATGTGAGTTAATAGTATTTTTGAATTAATCTAAAGGCAGCAAAATGTTTCCCCTTGCGGTATGTTATCAATAATGTTGCCTTCCAATAAGAGCTGCCATGACAATTCATGAAATATTTTATCTTCGTTTGCGCTGTGAAAAATGGATAATTTGAAAAATATTGCTTAAAATGATTGAGCTTCTATCACTTGAAATAATTAATCCAAAAAATTATTTCATTTCTTGACAATCATTTATTTCTTTTGTTGAGCTTCTATCTACTTTTTCCAAGTGATACAAATAATCATTTTAAAGAATATAGAGTTCAGATCATTCATTTTTTTTTTGTGAAATAAACGAAGCCTTAGTAGTTAATCTTTTTAAAATGCCAAAATTTGGCAAGCTACTGCGTGGAAAAATTGAATGTTCCTACTTTTTTTTCCAAATGTAAGGAAATGGACAAAACTAAGTTAGTTAAGAGTTCCAACTGGATTGATATATAGGGAAGTCAGAAGTCAATTCAGAGTTGACACTGACCAATCGTCAGATTCAATGCGATTCATGGAATGCTAGATTATTGAGGAAGTAGGCTTTTGAAAGTTTCTTTTCATGTTGTGGTCAACATTAATGTTGCCTTCCAATAAGAGCTGCCATGACAATTCATGAAATATTTTATCTTCGTTTGCGCTGTGAAAAATGGATAATTTGAAAAATATTGCTTAAAATGATTGAGCTTCTATCACTTGAAATAATTAATCCAAAAATTATTTCATTTCTTGACAATCATTTATTTCTTTTGTTGAGCTTCTATCTACTTTTTCCAAGTGATACAAATAATCATTTTAAAAATATAGAGTTCAGATCATTCACTTTTTTTTTTTTGTGAAATAAACGAAGCCTTAGTAGTTAATCTTTTTAAAGCTACTGCGTGGAAAAATTGAATGTTCCTACTTTTTTTTTTCCAAATGTAAGGAAATGGACAAAACTAAGTTAGTTAAGAGTTCCAACTGGATTGATATATAGGGAAGTCAGAAGTCAATTTAGAGTTGACACTGACCAATCGCCAGATTCAATGCGATTCATGGAATGCTAGATTATTGAGGAAGTAGGCTTTTGATTTTTTTTTTTTTGGAATATTCAGGAAAAGAAAAGTGAAGATCCTCTTGTGTTTTGTTTTCTATTGTTATTTTTAATTGAATTTATATAGTGGATTTAATTTTTTCAGTTCATTAATCACCAATTTAGGGTGAAAGTTTCTTTTCATGTTGTGGTCAACATTATTTGATGTGAGTTAATAGTATTTTTGAATTAATCTAAAGGCAGCAAAATGTTTCCCCTTGCGGTATGTTATGAATAATATTGCCTTCAAATAAGAGCTGCCATGACAATTCATGAAATATTTTATCTTCGTTTGGGCTGTGAAAAATCGATAATTTGAAAAAAATTCCTTAAAATGATGGAGCTTCTATCACTTGAAATAATTAATCTAAAAAATTATTTCATTTCTTGACAATCATTTATTTATTTTGTTGAGCTTCTATCTACTTTTTCCAAGTGATACAAACAATCATTTTAAGAATATAGAGTTCAGATCATTCATTTTTTTTTTGTGAAATAAACGAAGCCTTAGTAGTTAATCTTTTTAAAATGCCAAAATTTGGCAAGCTACTGCTTGGAAAAATTGAATGTTCCTACTTTTTTTTTCCAAATGTAAGGAAATGGACAATACTAAGTTAGTTAAGAGTTCCAACTGGATTGATATATAGGGAAGTCGAAGTCAATTCGAGTTGACACCGACCAATCGTCAGATTCAATGCGATTCATGGAATGCTAGATTATTGAGGAAGTGGGCTTTTGATTTTTTTTTTTTTTGGAATATTCAGGAAAAGTAAAGTGAAGATCCTCTTGTGTTTTGTTTTCTATTATTATTTTTAATTGAATTTATATAGTGGATTTAATTTTTTCAGTTCATTGATCACCAATTTAGGGTGAAAGTTTCTTTTCATGTGTGGTCAACATTATTTGATGTGAGTTAATAGTATTTTTGAATTAATCTAAAGGCAGCAAAATGTTTCCCCTTGCGGTATGTTATCAATAATATTGCCTTCAAATAAGAGCTGCCATGACAATTCATGAAATATTTTATCTTCGTTTGGGCTGTGAAAAATAGATAATTTGAAAAATATTGCTTAAAATGATGGAGCTTCTATCACTTGAAATAATTAATCTAAAAAATTGTTTCATTTCTTGACAATCATTTATTTCTTTTGTTGAGCTTCTATCTACTTTTTCCAAGTGATACAAACAATCATTTTAAGAATATAGAGTTCATGTCATTCATTTTTTTTTTTGTGAAATAAACTAAGCCCGAGTAGTTAATCTTTTTAAAATGCCAAAATTTGGCAAGCTACTGCGTGGAAAAATTGAATGTTCCTACTTTTTTTCCAAATGTAAGGAAATGGACAAAACTAAGTTAGTTAAGAGTTCCAACTGGATTGATATATAGGGAAGTCGAAGTCACTTCGAGTTGACACGACCAATCGTCGAGATTCAATGCGATTCATGGAATGCTAGATTATTGAGGAAGTGGGCTTTTGATTTTTTTTTTTGGAATATTCAGGAAAAGTAAAGTGAAGATCCTCTTGTGTTTTGCTTTCTATTATTATTTTTAATTGAATTGATATAGTGGATTTAATTTTTTCAGTTCATTAATCACCAATTTAGGGTGGAAGTTTCTTTTCATGTTGTGGTCAACATTATTTGATGTGAGTTAATAGTATTTTTGAATTAATCTAAAGGCAGCAAAATGTTTCCCCTTGCGGTATGTTATCAATAATATTGCCTTCAAATAAGAGCTGCCATGACAATTCATGAAATATTTTATCTTCGTTTGGGCTGTGAAAAATATATAATTTGAAAAATATTGCTTAAAATGATGGAGCTTCTATCACTTGAAATAATTAATCTAAAAAATTGTTTCATTTCTTGACAATCATTTATTTCTTTTGTTGAGCTTCTATCTACTTTTTCCAAGTGATACAAACAATCATTTTAAGAATATAGAGTTCATGTCATTCATTTTTTTTTTTTTGTGAAATAAACTAAGCCCGAGTAGTTAATCTTTTTAAAATGCCAAAATTTGGCAAGCTACTTGCGTGGAAAAATTGAATGTTCCTACTTTTTTTTCCAAATGTAAGGAAATGGACAAAACTAAGTTAGTTAAGAGTTCCAACTGGATTGATATATAGGGAAGTCAAAAGTCAATTCAGAGTTGACACTGACCAATCGTCAGATTCAATGCGATTCATGGAATGCTAGATTATTGAGGAAGTGGGCTTTTGATTTTTTTTTTTTTTGGAATATTCAGGAAAAGTAAAGTGAAGATCCTCTTGTGTTTTGTTTTCTATTATTATATTTAATTGAATTTATATAGTGGATTTAATTTTTTCAGTTCATTAATCACCAATTTAGGGTGAAAGTTTCTTTTCATGTTGTGGTCAACATTATTTGATGTGAGTTAACAGTATTTTTGAATTAATCTAAAGGCAGCAAAATGTTTCCCCTTGCGGTAAGTTATCAATAATATCGCCTTCAAATAAGAGCTGCCATGACAATTCATGAAATATTTTATCTTCGTTTGGGCTGTGAAAAATAGATAATTTGAAAAATATTGCTTAAAATGATTGAGCTTCTATCACTTGAAATAATTAATCTAAAAAATTATTTCAATTCTTGACAATCATTTCTTTCTTTTGTTGAGCTTCTATCTACTCTTTCCAAGTGAAACAAACAATCATTTTAAAAATATAGAGTTCAAATCATTCACTTTTTTTTTTTTTTTTTTGTGAAATAAACGAAGCCTTAGTAGTTAATCTTTTTAAAATGCCAAAATTTGGCAAGCTACTTTAGCGTGGAAAAATTGAATGTTCCAACTTTTTTTTTTTTTTTTCCAAATGTAAGGAAATGGACAAAACTAAGTTAGTTAAGAGTTCCAACTGGATTGATATATAGGGAAGTCGAAGTCAATTTAGAGTTGACACGACCAATCGCGATTCAATGCGATTCATGGAATGCTAGATTATTGAGGAAGTCGGCTTTTGATTTTTTTTTTTTTTTTTTTTGGAATATTCAGGAAAAGAAAAGTGGAGATCCTCTTGTGTTTTGTTTTCTATTGTTATTTTTAATTGAATTTATATAGTGGATTTAATTTTTTCAGTTCATTAATCACCAATTTAGGGTGAAAGTTTCTTTTCATGTTGTGGTCAACATTATTTGATGTGAGTTAATAGTATTTTTGAATTAATCTAAAGGCAGCAAAATGTTTCCCCTTGCGGTATGTTATGAATAATATTGCCTTCAAATAAGAGCTGCCATGACAATTCATGAAATATTTTATCTTCGTTTGGGCTGTGAAAAATCGATAATTTGAAAAAAATTCCTTAAAATGATGGAGCTTCTATCACTTGAAATAATTAATCTAAAAAATTATTTCATTTCTTGACAATCATTTATTTATTTTGTTGAGCTTCTATCTACTTTTTCCAAGTGATACAAACAATCATTTTAAGAATATAGAGTTCGATCATTCATTTTTTTTTTTTGTGAAATAAACGAAGCCTTAGTAGTTAATCTTTTTAAAATGCCAAAATTTGGCAAGCTACGCTTGGAAAAATTGAATGTTCCTACTTTTTTTTCCAAATGTAAGGAAATGGACAATACTAAGTTAGTTAAGAGTTCCAACTGGATTGATATATAGGGAAGTCAGAAGTCAATTCAGAGTTGACACTGACCAATCGTCAGATTCAATGCGATTCATGGAATGCTAGATTATTGAGGAAGTGGGCTTTTGATTTTTTTTTTTTTGGAATATTCAGGAAAAGAAAAGTGAAGATCCTCTTGTGTTTTGTTTTCTATTATTATTTTTAATTGAATTTATATAGTGGATTTAATTTTTTCAGTTCATTGATCACCAATTTAGGGTGAAAGTTTCTTTTCATGTGTGGTCAACATTATTTGATGTGAGTTAATAGTATTTTTGAATTAATCTAAAGGCAGCAAAATGTTTCCCCTTGCGGTATGTTATCAATAATATTGCCTTCAAATAAGAGCTGCCATGACAATTCATGAAATATTTTATCTTCGTTTGGGCTGTGAAAAATAGATAATTTGAAAAATATTGCTTAAAATGATGGAGCTTCTATCACTTGAAATAATTAATCTAAAAAATTGTTTCATTTCTTGACAATCATTTATTTCTTTTGTTGAGCTTCTATCTACTTTTTCCAAGTGATACAAACAATCATTTTAAGAATATAGAGTTCATGTCATTCATTTTTTTTTTTTTGTGAAATAAACTAAGCACGAGTAGTTAATCTTTTTAAAATGCCAAAATTTGGCAAGCTACTGCGTGGAAAAATTGAATGTTCCTACTTTTTTTTCCAAATGTAAGGAAATGGACAAAACTAAGTTAGTTAAGAGTTCCAACTGGATTGATATATAGGGAAGTCAGAAGTCAATTCAGAGTTGACACTGACCAATCGTCAGATTCAATGCGATTCATGGAATGCTAGATTATTGAGGAAGTGGGCTTTTGATTTTTTTTTTTTTTTGGAATATTCAGGAAAAGTAAAGTGAAGATCCTCTTGTGTTTTGCTTTCTATTATTATTTTTAATTGAATTGATATAGTGGATTTAATTTTTTCAGGTCATTAATCACCAATTTAGGGTGGAAGTTTCTTTTCATGTTGTGGTCAACATTATTTGATGTGAGTTAATAGTATTTTTGAATTAATCTAAAGGCAGCAAAATGTTTCCCCTTGCGGTATGTTATCAATAATATTGCCTTCAAATAAGAGCTGCCATGACAATTCATGAAATATTTTATCTTCGTTTGGGCTGTGAAAAATAGATAATTTGAAAAATATTGCTTAAAATGATGGAGCTTCTATCACTTGAAATAATTAATCTAAAAAATTATTTCATTTCTTGACAATCATTTATTTCTTTTGTTGAGTTTCTATCTACTTTTTCCAAGTGATACAAACAATCATTTTAAGAATATAGAGTTCGATCAATCATTTTTTTTTTGTGTGAAATAAACTAAGCCTTAGTAGTTAATCTTTTAAAAATGCGAAAATTTGGCAAGCTACTGCGTGGAAAAATTGAATGTTCCTACTTTTTTTTTTCCAAATGTAAGGAAATGGACAAAACTAAGTTAGTTAAGAGTTCCAACTGGATTGATATATAGGGAAGTCAAAAGTCAATTCGAGTTGACACGACCAATCGTCGATTCAATGCGATTCATGGAATGCTAGATTATTGAGGAAGTGGGCTTTTGATTTTTTTTTTTTTTTGGAATATTCAGGAAAAGTAAAGTGAAGATCCTCTTGTGTTTTGTTTTCTATTATTATATTTAATTGAATTTATATAGTGGATTTAATTTTTTCAGTTCATTAATCACCAATTTAGGGTGAAAGTTTCTTTTCATGTTGTGGTCAACATTATTTGATGTGAGTTAACAGTATTTTTGAATTAATCTAAAGGCAGCAAAATGTTTCCCCTTGCGGTAAGTTATCAATAATATCGCCTTCAAATAAGAGCTGCCATGACAATTCATGAAATATTTTATCTTCGTTTGGGCTGTGAAAAATGGATAATTTGAAAAATATTGCTTAAAATGATTGAGCTTCTATCACTTGAAATAATTAATCTAAAAAATTATTTCATTTCTTGACAATCATTTATTTCTTTTGTTGAGCTTCTATCTACTTTTTCCAAGTGAAACAAACAATCATTTTAAAAATATAGAGTTCAAATCATTCACTTTTTTTTTTTTGTGAAATAAACGAAGCCTTAGTAGTTAATCTTTTTAAAATGCCAAAATTTGGCAAGCTACTGCGTGGAAAAATTGAATGTTCCAACTTTTTTTTTTTTCCAAATGTAAGGAAATGGACAAAACTAAGTTAGTTAAGAGTTCCAACTGGATTGATATATAGGGAAGTCAGAAGTCAATTTAGAGTTGACACTGACCAATCGCCAGATTCAATGCGATTCATGGAATGCTAGATTATTGAGGAAGTCGGCTTTTGATTTTTTTTTTTTGGAATATTCAGGAAAAGAAAAGTGGAGATCCTCTTGTGTTTTGTTTTCTATTGTTATTTTTAATTGAATTTATATAGTGGATTTAATTTTTTCAGTTCATTAATCACCAATTTAGGGTGAAAGTTTCTTTTCATGTTGTGGTCAACATTATTTGATGTGAGTTAATAGTATTTTTGAATTAATCTAAAGGCAGCAAAATGTTTCTCCTTGCGGTATGTTATGAATAATATTACCTTCAAATAAGAGCTGCCATGACAATTCATGAAATATTTTATCTTCGTTTGGGCTGTGAAAAATCGATAATTTGAAAAAAATTCCTTAAAATGATGGAGCTTCTATCACTTGAAATAATTAATCTAAAAAATTGTTTCATTTCTTGACAATCATTTATTTCTTTTGTGGAGCTTCTATCTACTTTTTCCAAGTGATACAAACAATCATTTTAAGAATATAGAGTTCATGTCATTCATTTTTTTTTTGTGAAATAAACTAAGCCTGAGTAGTTAATCTTTTTAAAATGCCAAAATTTGGCAAGCTACTGCGTGGAAAAATTGAATGTTCCTACTTTTTTTTTCCAAATGTAAGGAAATGGACAAAACTAAGTTAGTTAAGAGTTCCAACTGGATTGATATATAGGGAAGTCGGAAGTCAATTCGAGTTGACACGACCAATCGTCGGATTCAATGCGATTCATGGAATGCTAGATTATTGAGGAAGTGGGCTTTTGATTTTTTTTTTTTTTTGGAATATTCAGGAAAAGTAAAGTGAAGATCCTCTTGTGTTTTGCTTTCTATTATTATTTTTAATTGAATTGATATAGTGGATTTAATTTTTTCAGGTCATTAATCACCAATTTAGGGTGGAAGTTTCTTTTCATGTTGTGGTCAACATTATTTGATGTGAGTTAATAGTATTTTTGAATTAATCTAGAGGCAGCAAAATGTTTCCCCTTGCGGTATGTTATCAATAATATTGCCTTCAAATAAGAGCTGCCATGACAATTCATGAAATATTTTATCTTCGTTTGGGCTGTGAAAAATAGATAATTTGAAAAATATTGCTTAAAATGATGGAGCTTCTATCACTTGAAATAATTAATCTAAAAAATTATTTCATTTCTTGACAATCATTTATTTCTTTTGTTGAGTTTCTATCTACTTTTTCCAAGTGATACAAACAATCATTTTAAGAATATAGAGTTCAGATCAATCATTTTTTTTTTGTGTGAAATAAACTAAGCCTTAGTAGTTAATCTTTTAAAAATGCGAAAATTTGGCAAGCTACTGCGTGGAAAAATTGAATGTTCCTACTTTTTTTTTTCCAAATGTAAGGAAATGGACAAAACTAAGTTAGTTAAGAGTTCCAACTGGATTGATATATAGGGAAGTCAAAAGTCAATTCAGAGTTGACACTGACCAATCGTCAGATTCAATGCGATTCATGGAATGCTAGATTATTGAGGAAGTGGGCTTTTGATTTTTTTTTTTTGGAATATTCAGGAAAAGTAAAGTGAAGATCCTCTTGTGTTTTGTTTTCTATTATTATATTTAATTGAATTTATATAGTGGATTTAATTTTTTCAGTTCATTAATCACCAATTTAGGGTGAAAGTTTCTTTTCATGTTGTGGTCAACATTATTTGATGTGAGTTAACAGTATTTTTGAATTAATCTAAAGGCAGCAAAATGTTTCCCCTTGCGGTAAGTTATCAATAATATCGCCTTCAAATAAGAGCTGCCATGACAATTCATGAAATATTTTATCTTCGTTTGGGCTGTGAAAAATGGATAATTTGAAAAATATTGCTTAAAATGATTGAGCTTCTATCACTTGAAATAATTAATCTAAAAAATTATTTCATTTCTTGACAATCATTTATTTCTTTTGTTGAGCTTCTATCTACTTTTTCCAAGTGAAACAAACAATCATTTTAAAAATATAGAGTTCAAATCATTCACTTTTTTTTTTTTTTTTTGTGAAATAAACGAAGCCTTAGTAGTTAATCTTTTTAAAATGCCAAAATTTGGCAAGCTACTGCGTGGAAAAATTGAATGTTCCAACTTTTTTTTTTTTTCCAAATGTAAGGAAATGGACAAAACTAAGTTAGTTAAGAGTTCCAACTGGATTGATATATAGGGAAGTCAAGTCAATTTAGAGTTGACACGACCAATCGCGCATTCAATGCGATTCATGGAATGCTAGATTATTGAGGAAGTCGGCTTTTGATTTTTTTTTTTTGGAATATTCAGGAAAAGAAAAGTGGAGATCCTCTTGTGTTTTGTTTTCTATTGTTATTTTTAATTGAATTTATATAGTGGATTTAATTTTTTCAGTTCATTAATCACCAATTTAGGGTGAAAGTTTCTTTTCATGTTGTGGTCAACATTATTTGATGTGAGTTAATAGTATTTTTGAATTAATCTAAAGGCAGCAAAATGTTTCTCCTTGCGGTATGTTATGAATAATATTACCTTCAAATAAGAGCTGCCATGACAATTCATGAAATATTTTATCTTCGTTTGGGCTGTGAAAAATCGATAATTTGAAAAAAATTCCTTAAAATGATGGAGCTTCTATCACTTGAAATAATTAATCTTAAAAATTATTTCATTTCTTGACAATCATTTATTTATTTTGTTGAGCTTCTATCTACTTTTTCCAAGTGATACAAACAATCATTTTAAGAATATATAGTTCGATCATTCATTTTTTTTTTTGTGAAATAAACGAAGCCTTAGTAGTTAATCTTTTTAAAATGCCAAAATTTGGCAAGCTACTGCTTGGAAAAATTGAATGTTCCTACTTTTTTTTTCCAAATGTAAGGAAATGGACAATACTAAGTTAGTTAAGAGTTCCAACTGGATTGATATATAGGGAAGTCAGAAGTCAATTCAGAGTTGACACTGACCAATCGTCAGATTCAATGTGATTCATGGAATGCTAGATTATTGAGGAAGTGGGCTTTTGATTTTTTTTTTTTTGGAATATTCAGGAAAAGAAAAGTGAAGATCCTTTTGTGTTTTGTTTTCTATTATTATTTTTAATTGAATTTATATAGTGGATTTAATTTTTTCAGTTCATTGATCACCAATTTAGGGTGAAAGTTTCTTTTCATGTGTGGTCAACATTATTTGATGTGAGTTAATAGTATTTTTGAATTAATCTAAAGGCAGCAAAATGTTTCCCCTTGCGGTATGTTATCAATAATATTGCCTTCAAATAAGAGCTGCCATGACAATTCATGAAATATTTTATCTTCGTTTGGGCTGTGAAAAATAGATAATTTGAAAAATATTGCTTAAAATGATGGAGCTTCTATCACTTGAAATAATTAATCTAAAAAATTGTTTCATTTCCTGACAATCATTTATTTCTTTTGTTGAGCTTCTATCTACTTTTTCCAAGTGATACAAACAATCATTTTAAGAATATAGAGTTCATGTCATTCATTTTTTTTTTTTGTGAAATAAACTAAGCCTGAGTAGTTAATCTTTTTAAAATGCCAAAATTTGGCAAGCTACTGCGTGGAAAAATTGAATGTTCCTACTTTTTTTTCCAAATGTAAGGAAATGGACAAAACTAAGTTAGTTAAGAGTTCCAACTGGATTGATATATAGGGAAGTCGAAGTCAATTCGAGTTGACACTTTGACCAATCGTCGATTCAATGCGATTCATGGAATGCTAGATTATTGAGGAAGTGGGCTTTTGATTTTTTTTTTTTTTTGGAATATTTAGGAAAAGTAAAGTGAAGATCCTCTTGTGTTTTGTTTTCTATTATTATATTTAATTGAATTTATATAGTGGATTTAATTTTTTCAGTTCATTAATCACCAATTTAGGGTGAAAGTTTCTTTTCATGTTGTGGTCAACATTATTTGATGTGAGTTAACAGTATTTTTGAATTAATCTAAAGGCAGCAAAATGGTTTCCCTTGCGGTATGTTATCAATAATATTGCCTTCAAATAAGAGCTGCCATGACAATTCATGAAATATTTTATCGTCGTTTGGGCTGTGAAAAATGGATAATTTGAAAAATATTGCTTAAAATGATTGAGCTTCTATCACTTGAAATAATTAATCTAAAAAATTATTTCATTTCTTGACAATCATTTATTTCTTTTGTTGAGCTTCTATCTACTTTTTCCAAGTGAAACAAACAATCATTTTAAAGAATATAGAGTTCAGATCATTCATTTTTTTTTTTTTGTGTGAAATAAACAAAGCCTTAGTAGTTAATCTTTTTAAAATGTCAAAATTTGGCAAGCTACTGCATGGAAAAATTGAATGTTCCTACTTTTTTTCCCAAATGTAAGGAAATGGACAAAACTAAGTTAGTTAAGAGTTCCAACTGGATTGATATATAGGGAAGTCGAAGTCAATTCGAGTTGACACCGACCAATCGTCGATTCAATGCGATTCATGGAATGCTAGATTATTGAGGAAGTGGGCTTTTGATTTTTTTTTTTGGAATATTCAGGAAAAGAAAAGTGAAGATCTTCTTGTGTTTTGTTTTCTATTATTATTTTCAATTGAATTTATATAGTGGATTTAATTTTTTCAGTTCATTAATCACCAATTTAGGGTGAAAGTTTCTTTTCATGTTGTGGTCAACATTATTTGATGTGAGTTAATAGTATTTTTGAATTAATCTAAAGGCAGCAAAATGTTTCCCCTTGCGGTATGTTATCAATAATATTGCCTTCAAATAAGAGCTGCCATGACAATTCATGAAATATTTTATCTTCGTTTGGGCTGTGAAAAATAGATAATTTGAAAAATATTGCTTAAAATGATGGAGCTTCTATCACTTGAAATAATTAATCTAAAAAATTATTTCATTTCTTGACAATCATTTATTTCTTTTGTCGAGCTTCTATCTACTTTTTCCAAGTGATACAAACAATCATTTTAAGAATATAGAGTTCGAGATCATTCATTTTTTTTTTTGTGAAATAAACGAAGCCTTAGTAGTTAATCTTTTTGAAATGCCAAAATTTGGCAAGCTACTGCGTGGAAAAATTGAATGTTCCTACTTTTTTTCCAAATGTAAGGAAATGGACAAAACTATGTTAGTTAAGAGTTCCAACTGGATTGATATATAGGGAAGTCGAAGTCAATTCGAGTTGACACGACCATCGTCGTATTCAAGGCGATTCATGGAGTGCTAGACAATTGAGGACGTGAACAATTGATTATTTTTTTTCGGAATATTCAGGAAAAGAACAATGAAGATCCTATTGTGTTTCGTTTTCTATTATTATTCTTAATTGAATTTATCAAGTAGATTTATTTTTTTTCACTTCATTGATCACCAATTTAGGGTGAAAGTTTCCTTTCATGACAGGGTGAACATTATTTGATGTGAGTTAATGGTATTTTTTGAATAAATCTAAAGGCTGCAAAATGTTTCCCCCTGCTGTATTTTATCAATAATATTTCCTTCAAATAAGATTGCTATGTAAATTCATCAAATATTTATGCTTCAGTTGGTTCTAGAAAAATGGATAACTTGAAAAATATTGCTTAAAATGATTGAGCTTCTATCACTCAAAATAATTAATTAAAAAAATTATTTCATTTGTTGATAACAATTTATGTCTAAGCATTTTCATATATGATGAAAATATTTTTTGCTCAATTATTTTGCTTACTAATACAAGCAATCATTTTAATAAAAATATATTTCAAATCATTCATTTTATTGTGAAATAATGGAAACCTTAATAGTGATTTTTTTCTTTATGCCAAAAGCTGGTAGGGTACTAACTGGAAAAAGTGAATGTTCCTACGTCCTTCCAAACGGAAGGAAAAGGTGAAAAAAGTAAGTTAGTTGAGAGTTATGATTGAATTTATATATTGGGACGGTAGAAGAAAAATTTGTACTTTTGGATGGGGCCAAATTATCAAAATGACCAATATAAGTTAGTTGAGAGTTGACACTGACTAATCATTTTGTTCAATGCGATTCACGCGAATTTCACTATATTTAAGAGATGTTGACCCATGGAATGCTAGATCATTGAGGACATGGAGTAATGATATTTTTTTGTGTTGCCGCAATAATTAAAAACAGAGAAATGAAGATCCTACAGTTTTTGAGTTTTATTCTTATTCTTAATTCAATTTATTAAGTGGCTTTATTTTTCTCAATTCGTTGATCACCAATTTAGGGTGAAAGTTTATTTTCATGACTGGGTCAACATTAGTCGATGCGAATTGATGGTCATTTTTGAATTAATGAAAAGGCTGCAAAATGTTTCCCTTATCATATTCTGTCAATAATATTGCTTCCAAATAAGAGTTGCCATGTAAATTCATAAAATATTTAGGATTCAATTTCTTCGGTGAAAAAAAGAAAATTGTTAAAATATTTCCTAAAACAATCAAATTTCAATCACTTGAAATAATTGGTAAAAGACTAATTATTTCATTTATTAGCGAAAATTTATGTCTGAACATTTTTATAGATGAAATAAAAAAAATTTATTCAGTCATTTGTGAAAATGATACAAGCAATCATTTAAAAAAAATATATGTATTTTAGATTATTCATTTTATTGTGAAATAAATGAAACCTTAGTGGTTAATTTTTTTTGAATGTCAAAAGTTGGCAGGTTACTAGGTGGACAAATTGAATGTTCCAACTTTTTTCCAAATTGAAGGAAAAGGACAAAACTAAGTTAGTTAAGAGTTCCCACTGGATTGATATATAGGGAAGTCGAAGTCAATTTAGAGTTGACACGACCAATCGTCGGATTCAATGCGATTCGTGGAGTGCTAGATCATTGAGGACATGGACTATTGATTTTTTTTTTTTTTTGGGAATATTCAGGAAAAGAAAAATGAACATTCTGTTTTGTTTCCTTTTCTATTATTATTCTTAATTGAATTTATAAAGTAGATTTTTTTTTTTTTCAGTTCCTTGATCACCAATTTAAGGTGAAAGTTTATTTTCATGACGGGGTCAACATTATTTGACGTGAGTTAATGGTATTTTTGAATTAATCTAAAGGCAGGAAAATGTTTCCTCTTGCTGTATGTTATCAATAATATTGCCTTCAAATACGAGCTGCCATGTAAATTTATCAAATATTTAGGCTTCATTTGGCTTGTGAAAAAGGGATATTTGAAAAGTATTGCTTAAAATGATTGAGCTTCCATTACTTGAAATAATTAATCAAACAAATTATTTCATTTGTTGAGCTTCTATCTACTTTTTCCAAGTGATACAAACAATCATTTCAAAGAATATATATTTCAGATCATTCATTTTAATGTGAAATAAACGAAGCCTTAGTAGTTAATCTTTTTAAAATGCCAAAAGTTGGCAGGCTACTGTGTGGAAAAATTGAATGTTCCTACTTTTTTCCAAATGTAAGGAAATGGACAAAACTAAGTTAGTTAAGAGTTCCAACTAGATTGATATATCGGGAAGTCAAGTCAATTCGAGTTGACACGACCAATCGTCGAGATTCAATGCTATTCATGGAGTGCTAGATCATTGACGACGTGGACTATTGATTTCTTTTTTTCGTAATATGCAGGAAAAGAAAAATGATGATCTTGTTGTGTTTCGTTTTCTATTATTATTATTATTATTATTATTATTATTATTATTATTATTATTCTCAATTGAATTTATAGAGTAGATTTATTTTTTTCAGTTCATTGATCACAAATTTAGGGTAAAAGTTTCTTTTCATGTTGGGGTCAACATTATTTGATGTGAATTAATGGTATTTTTGAATTAATCCAAAGGCAGTAAAATGTTTCCCCTTGCTGTATGTTATCAATAATATTACCTTCAAATAAGAGCTGCCATGTCAATTCATCAAATATTTAGGCTTCATTTGGCTTGTGAAAAATGGATGATTTGAAAAATATTGCTTAAAATGATTGAGCTTCTATCACTTGAAATAATTAATCAAAAAAAATTATTTCATTTGTTGACAATAATTTATTTCATTTGTTGAGCTTCTATCTACTATTTCCATGGCGGCTCTTATTTGGAACCAATATTATTGACAACAATTTATGTCTAAGCATTTTTATGATTGATGAAAATATTTTTTGGACAATCATTTTACTTAGCGATACAACCAATCATTTAAAGAAAAATTTGTTTGAAATCATTCATTTTATTGTGAAATAAACGAAACCTTAATAGTGATTTTTTTCTTTATGCCAAAAGCTGGTAGGGTACTAACTGGAAAAAGTGAATGTTCCTACGTCCTTCCAAACCGAAGAAAAGGTTAAAAAAAAAAAGTAAGTTAGTTGAGAGTTATGACTGAATTTATATATTGGGACGGTAGAAGAAAAATTAGTACTTTTGGATGGGGGCCAAATTATCAAAATGACCAAGTGAAGTTAGTTGAGAGTTGACACTGACTAATCATTTTGTTCAATTCGATTCACTCGAATTTCACTATATTTAAGAGATGTTGACCCATGGATTGCTAGATCATTGAGGACATGGAGTAATGATATTTTTTTGTATTACCGCAATAATTAAAAACAGAGAAATGAAGATCCTATAGTTTTTGTGTTCTATTAATATTCTTAATTCAATTTATTAAATGGATTTATTTTTCTCAATTCGTTGGTCACCAATTTAGGGTGAAAGTTTATTTTCTTGACTGGGTCAACATTAGTCGATGCAAGTTGATGGTGATTTTTGAATTAATGAAAAGGCTGCAAAATGTTTCCCTTATCATATTATGTCAATAATATTGCTTCCAAATAAGAGCTGTCATTTAAATTCATAACATATTCAGGATTCAATTTTTTTTGGTGAAAAATGGAATATTGATAAAATATTTCCTAAATGGATCGAATTTCATTCACTTGAAATAATTGGTAAAAAACTAATTATTTCATTTATTAACGAAAATTTAAATTTGAACATTTTCATAGATGAAATAAAAAAATTTTGTTCAATCATTTTTCAAAATGATGCAAGCAATCATTTAAATATATATATATATATTTTTATATTTAGATTATTCATTTTATTGTGAAATAAACGAAACTTTAGTGGTTAATTTTTTTTTTTAATGTCAAAAGTTGGCAGGCTACTAGGTGGAAATTGAATGTTCCTACTTTTTTCCAAATTGAAGGAAAAGGACAAAACTAAAATAGTTAAGTGTTCCAACTGGATTGATATATAAGGAAGTCGAAGTCAATTCGAGTTGACACTGACCAATCGTCGGATTCAATGCGATGCGTGGAGTGCTAGATCATTGAGGACGTGGACTATTGATTTTTTTTTTTTTGGAATATTCAAGAAAAGAAAAATGAACATCCTGTTGTGTTTCATTTTATAATATTATTCCTAATTGAATTTATAAAGTAGATTTATTTTTTTCAGTTCATTGATCACCAATTTAGGGTGAAAGTTTCTTTTCATGACGGGGTCAACATTATTTGATGTGAGTTAATGGTATTTTTTGAATAAATCTAAAGGCTGCAAAATGTTTCCCCTTGCTGTATTTTATCAATAATATTGCCTTAAAAAAGACTGCGATGTAAATTCATCAAATATTTAGGCTTCATTTGGTTCGAGAAAAATGGATAACTTGAAAAATATAGCTTGAAATGATTGAGTTTCTATCACTTGAAATAATTAATCAAAAAAATTATTTCATTTGTCGACAATAATTTATGTCTAAGCATTTTCATAATTGATGAAAATATGTTTTGGTCAATCATTTTTCTTAGCGATACCAGCAATCATTTGAAGAAAAACATATTTCAAATCATTCATTTTATTGTGAAATAAACGAAACCTTAATAGTGATTTTTTTCTTTATGCCAAAAGCTGGTAGGGTACTAAGTGGAAAAAGTGAATGTTCCTATGTCCATCCAAACCGAAGGAAAAGGAAAAAAAGTAAGTTAGTTGAGAGTTAAGATTGACTTTATATATTGGGATGGTAGAAGAAAAATTAGTACTTTTGGATGGGGGCCAAATTATCAAAATGACGAAGTTAATTTAGTTGAGAGTTGATACTGACTAATCATTTTGTTCAATGCGATTCACGCGAATTTCACTATATTTAAGAGATGTTGACCCATGGAATGCTAGATCATTGAGGAAATGGAGTATTGATTTTTTTTGTTTTGCAGCAATAATTAAAAACAGAGATATGAAGATCCTATAGTTTTTGAGTTCTATTATTATTCTTAATTCAATTTATTAAGTGGATTTATTTTTCTCAATTCCTTCATCACCAATTTAGGTGAAAGTTTCTTTTCATGACTGAGTCAACATTAGTCGATGCGAATTGATGGTAATTTTTGAATGAATGAAAAGGCTGAAAAATGTTTCCCTTATCATATTCTATCAATAATATTGCTTCCAAATAAGAGCTGCCATGTAAATTCATAACATATTTAGGATTCAATTTTTTTCTCTGAAAAGTGGAATATTGATGAAATATTTCCTACAACAATCGAAGTTTAATCACTTGAAATAATTAGTCAAAAATAATTATTTCATTTATTAACGAAAATTTATGTCTCAACATTTTCCTAAATGAAATAAAAAAAAATTTCATTCAATTTTTCCAAATGATACAAGCAATCATTTTTTTTATATACTTATTTTAGATTATTCATTTTATTTTGATAAACGAAACCTTAGTGGTTAATCTTTTTTGAATGTCAAAAGTTGGCAAACTACTATGTGGAAAAATTGAATGTTCCTATTTTTTTCCAAATTGAAGGAAAAAGGACAAAACTAAGTTAGTTAAAAGTTCCAACTGAATTGATATATAGGGAATCAAAAGTCAATTCAGAGTTGACACTGACCAATCGTCGAATTCAATGTGATTCATGGAGTGCTAGATCATAGAGGACGTGGACTATTGACTTTTTGTTTTGTTTTTTTTTTTTTTGGAATATTCAGGAGAAGAAAAATGAAGATCTTGTTGTGTTTCGTTTTCTATTATTATTCTTAATTGAATTTATAAAGTAGATTTATTTTTTTCAGTTCATTGATCACCAATTTAGGATGAAAGTTTCTTTTCATGATGGGGTCCACATTATTTGATGTGAGTTAATGGTATTTTTTGAATAAATCTAAAGGCTGCAAAATGTTTCCTCTTGCTGTATTTTATCAATAATATGCCTTCAAAGAAGATTTCCATGAAAATTCATCAAATATTTAGGCTTCATTTGGTTGGATAAAAATTGATAATTTGAAAAATATTGCTTAAAATAATTGAGTTTCTATCACTTGAAATGATTAATCAAAAAGAGTATTTCATTTGTTGACAACAATTTATGTCTAAGCATTTCCATAATCGATGAAAATATTTGTCGGTCAATCATGTTTCTTAGCGATACAAGCAATCATTTTAAGAAAAATATATTTCAAATCATTCATTTTATTGTGAAATAAACGAAACCTTAGTAGTTTTATGCCAAAAGTTGGCAGGCTACTAGGTGGAAAAATTGAATGTTCCTGCGTCATTCCAAATTGATGAAAAAGGACAAAACTAAGTTAGTTAAGAGTTCAGACTGGATTGATATGTATGTATATATACATATATGTATATGTACATATACATATACATATATGTATATGTATGTATATATGTATATATGTATAAGTCAGAAGAAAAATTAATATTTTTGGAAGAGGGGCCAAATTATCTATAAAAAAAATGACTAAGTTAAGTCAATTGAGAGTTGACATTGACCAATCGTCGAATTCAATGTGCTTCATGGAGTGCTAGATCATTGAGGACGTGGACTATTGATTTTTTTTGTTGGAATATTCAGAAAAAGGAAAAGAAGATCCTGTAGTGTTTCGCTTTCTATTATTATTCCTAATTGAATTTATTAAGTGAATTTATTTTTCTCAATTCGTTGATCACCAATTTAGGGTGAAAGTTTCTTTTCATGACGGGGCCAACATTATTTGATGTGAGTTAATGGTATTTTTGAATTAATCTAAAGGCAACAAAATGTTTCCCCTGGCTATATGTTATCAATAATATTGCCTTCAAATAAGAGCTGCCATGTAAATTCATCAAATATTTAGGCTTCATTTGGCTTGTGAAAAATGGATAATTTGAAATATATTGCTTAAAATGATTGAGCTTCCATCACTTGAAATAATTAATCAAACAAATTATTTCATTTGTTGACAATAATTTATTTCATTTGTTGAGCTTCTATCTACTTTTTCCAAGTGATACAAGCAATCATTTTAAAGAATATATATTTCAGATCATTCATTTTATTGTGAAATAAACGAAGTCTTAGTAGTTAATCTTTTCAAAATGCCAAAAGTTGGCAGACTACTGGGTGGAAAAATTGAATGTTCCTACTTTTTTCCAAATTTAAGGAAATGGACAAAACTATGTTAGTTAAGAGTTCCAATTGGAATAATATATAGGGAAGTCAGAAGTCAATTCAGAGTTGACACTGACCAATCGTCGGATTTGATGCCATTCATGGAGTGCTAGATCTTTGAGGACGTGGACTATTGATTTTTTTTTTTTTTTTTGGGAATATTCAGGAAGAGAAAAATGAAGATCCTATTGTGTTTCATTTTCTATTATTATTCTTAATTGAATTTATAAAGTAGATTTATGTTTTTCAGTTCATTGATCACCAATTTAGGGTGAAAGTTTCTTTTCATGACGGGGTCAACATTATTTGATGTGAGTTAATGGTATTTTTTGAATAAATCTAAAGGTTGCAAAATGTTTCCCCTTACTGTATTTTATCAATAATATTGCCTTCAAATAAGACTGCCATGTAAATTCATCAAATATTTAGGCCTCATTTGGTTCGAGAAAAATGGATAACTTGAAAAATATTGCTTAAAGTGATTGGGTTTCTTTCACTTGAAATAATTAATCAAAAAAATTATTTCATTTGTTGACAACAATTTATGTCTAAGCATTTTCATAATTGATGAAAATATTTTTTGGTCAATCATTTTTCTTTGCGATACAAGCAATCATTTTAAGAAAAATATATTTGAAATAATTGATTTTATTGTGAAATAAACGAAACCCTTATGGTGATTTTTTTCTTTATGCCAAAAGCTAGTAGGGTACTAAGTGGAAAAAGTGAATGTTCTTACGTCCTTCCAAACTGAAGGAAAAGGAAAAAAAGTAAGTTAGTTGAGAGTTAGGATTGAATTTATATATTGGGAAGTTAGAAGAAAAATTAGTACTTTTGGATGGGGGGCCAAATTATCAAAATGACCAAGTTAAGTTAGTTGAGAGTTGACACTGACTAATCATTTTGTTCAATGCGATTCATGCGAATTTCACTATATTTAAGAGATGTTGACCCATGGAATGCTAGATCATTGAGGACATGGAGTAATGATTCTTTTTTTTTTGTTTTACCGCAATAATTA
The DNA here is from genome assembly GCA_017140595.1 of Eucalyptus curtisii. Taxonomy (NCBI): domain Eukaryota; kingdom Viridiplantae; phylum Streptophyta; class Magnoliopsida; order Myrtales; family Myrtaceae; genus Eucalyptus; species Eucalyptus curtisii. Next base: position 27,693,027 of record CM029504.1, on the reverse strand, counting down.
AAATTAAAGAAATGAAGATCCTATAGTTTTTGAGTTCTATTATTATTCTTAATTCAATTTATTAAGTGTATTTATTTTTCTCAATTCATTGGTCACCAATTTAAGGTGAAAGTTTCTTTTCATGACTGGGTCAACATTAGTCGATGCAAATCGATGGTAATTTTTGAATTAATCAAAAGGCTGCAAAATGTTTCCCTTATCATATTCTGTCAATAATATTGCTTCCAAATAAGAGCTGTCATGTAAATTCATAACATATTTAGGCTTCATTTTTTTCGGTGAAAAATGGAATATTGATAAAATATTTCCTAAAACAATCGAATTTCAATCACTTGAAATAGTTGGTCAAAAATAATTATTTCTGTTATTAACAAAAATTTATGTCTGAACATTTTCGTAAATGAAATAAATAGTTTTTGTTCAATAATTTTTCCAAATGATACAAGCAATTATTTAAAAAAAATATATTTCAAATTATTCATTTTATTGTAAAATAAACGAAATGTTAGTGGTTAATTTTCTTTTTTTTTTTAATGTCAAAAGTTGGCAGGCTACTGGGTGGAAAAATTGAATGTTCCAACTTTTTTCCAAATTGAAGGAAAAGGACAAAACTAAGTTAGTTAAGAGTTCCAACTGGATTGATATATTGGGAAATCAGAAGAAAAATTAATATTTTTGGAAGAGAGGCCAAATTATCAGAAAAGAAAAATGACAAAGTTAAGTCAATTGAGAGTTGAAGTTGACCAATGGTCGAATTCAATGCGATTCATTGAGTGCTAGATCATTGAGGATGTGGACTATTGATTTTTCTTTTTGTTGGAATATTCAGGAAAAGAAAAAGGAAGATCTATAGTGTTTCGATTTCTATTACTATTCTTAATTTCATTTATTAAGTGGACTTATTTTTCTCAGTTGATTGATCACCAATTTAGGGTGAAAGTTTCTTTTCATGACTGGATCAACATTTTTTTATGTGACTTAATGGTATTTTTGAATTAATCTAAAGGCGACAAAATGTTTCCTCTTGCTGTATTTTATCAATAATATTGCCTTCAAATAAGAGCTGCCATGTAAATTCATCAAATATTTAGGCTTCATTTGGTTTGTGAAAAATGGATAATTTGAAAAATATTGCGTAAAATGATCGAGTTTCTATCACTTGAAATAATTAATCAAAAAATTTATTTCATTTGTTAACAATAATTTATGTCTATAAATGTTCTTAAATGATGATTTTTTTTTTGTTCAATCATTTTTCTTAGCGATACAAGCAATCATTTTAAATTATTCATTTTATTGTGAAATAAACTAAACCTTAATAGTGAATTTTTTTCTAAATGCAAAAAGTTAGTAGGCTACTTAGTGGAAAAAGTCAATGTTCCTACGTCCTTCTAAACCGAAGGAAAAGGACAAAAGTAAGTTATTTGAGAGCTAAGACTGAATTGATAAATTGGGAAGTTAGAAGAAAAATTAGTATTTTTGGATGAGGGCCTAAATTATAAAAAATGACCAGGTTAAGTTAGTTGAGAATTGACACTAACCAATCATTTTGTTCAATACGATTCATGCGAATTTCACTATAGTTAAGAGATATTGACCCATGGAGTGCTAGATCATTGAGGACATGGAGTAATGATTTTTTTCTTTGCTAGAATATTTAAAAACAGAGAAAAAAATCCTATAGTTTTTGAGTTGTATTATTATTCTTAATTCAATTTATTAAGTGGATTTATTTTTCTCAGTTTCTTGATCACCAATTTAGGGTGAAAGCTTCTTTTCATGATTGGGTCAACATTATTCGATGTGAGTTAATGGTAATTTTTGAATTAATCAAAATGCTGCAAAATGTTTCCCTTATCGTATTTTGTTTATAATATTGCTTCCAAATAAGAGTTGCCATGTATATTCATAAAATATTTAGACTTTATGTCTTTCGCAAAAAATGGATAATTTGAAAAATGTTTCCTAAAATAATCGAGTCTCAATCACTTGAAATAATTAGTCAAAATAATTTATTTCATTTATTGACAACAATTTTTGTCTAAACATTTTCATAGATGATGGAAACATTTTTTGTTCACTCATTTTTCTAAGTGATACAAGCAATCAGTTTAAAAAAAGAGAGAGTATATTTTAGATCATTCATTTTATTGTGAAATAAATGAATCCTTGTTAGTGATTGTTTTTTGAATGCCAAAAGTTGGCAGGCTACTAGGTGGAAAAATTGAATGTCCCTGTGTCCTTCCAAACCGAAGGAAAAGGAGAAAACTAAGTTAGTTAACGGCTAAGACTGGATTCATATATTGGGAAGTCAGAAAAAAATGAATATTTTTAGGGGCCAAATTATCTGGAAAAAAATGACTAAGTTAAGTCAATTGAGAGTTGACATTGACCAATCGTCTAATTCAATGCAATTCATGGAGTGCTAGATCATTGAGGACGTGGACTATTGATTTTTTTTTTCGTCAGAATATTCGGAAAAAAAAAGATCATGTAGTGTTTCGATTTCTATTATTATTCTTAATTCAATTGATTAAGTGGATTTATTTTTCTCAGTTCGTTGATCATCAATTTAGGGCGAAAGTTTCTTTTCATGACTAGGTCAACAATATTCGACGTGAGTTAATGGTAATTTTTTAATTAATCAAAAGGCCGCAAAATGTTTTCCCTTATCGTATTTTATCAATAACATTGCTTCCAAATAAGAGCTGCCATGTAAATTCATAAATTATTTAGGCTTCATCGCGAAAAATGGAAGATTTGAAAAAATTTCCTAAAACAATGGAGTTTTAATCACTTGAAATAATTAGTCAAAAATAGTTATTTCATTTATTGACAACAATTTATGTCTAAACATTTTTATAGATGATGAAAAAAAAAATTTGTTCAATCGATTTTCTAAGTGTTACAAGCAATCATTTAATATATATTTCAGATCATTTATTTTACTGTGAAATAAACGAATCCTTAGCCGTGAATTTTTTTTTGAATGCCAAAACTTAGCAGGCTACTAGGTGGAAAAATTGAATGTTCCTGCGTCCTTCTAAACTGAAGGAAAAGGACAAAACTAAGTTAGTTAACAATTAAGATTGGATTGATATATTGGGAAGTAGGAAGAAAAATTGATATTTTTGGAAGAGGGGCCAAATTATCAGAAAAAAATGACTAAGTTAAGTCAATTGAGAGTTGACACTGACCAATTGTCTAATTTAATGCGATTCATGGAGTGCTAGATCATTGAAGACGTGGACTATTGATTTTTTTTTGTCAGAATATTCAGAAAAAAAAAAAAGAAGATCATGTAGTGTTTCAGTTTCTATTATTAAGTGGATTTATTTTCTCAATTCATTGATCACCAATTTAGGGCGAAAGTTTCTTTTCATGACTGGATCAACAATATTCGATGTGAGTTAATGGTATTTTTTTAATTACGGTAAAGACCACAAAATGTGTTCCCTTATTATATTTTATTAATAACATTGCTTTTAAATAATAGCTGCCATGTAAATTCATAAAATATTTAGGTTTCATTTGGTTTGCAAAAAAAAAATGAATGATTTGAAATTTTTTTCTAAAATGATCAAGTTTTTATGACTTGAAATAATTAGTCAAAAATAATTATTTCATTTATTGACAACAATTTATGTTTAAACATTTTCATAGATGATGAAAACATTCTTGGTCAATCGTTTTTCTAAGGGATACAAGCAATCATTTTAAAAAGTATATATATTTCAAATCATTCATTTTATTGTGAAATAAATGAAGATGTGGAGTATTGTTTTTTTTCATAAGAATATTCATAAAAAGAAAAAAGAAGATCCTGTAGCTTTTTGATTTCTATTATTATTCTTAATTCAATTTAATGGTATTTTTTGGATTGATCAAAGGACCGCAAAGCGTTCCTCCTTATATAGTTTTTTATCTGTTCACTCGGAAAATGTTCCCTTGCGAATAACGATTGGGAAAATAATGTAACTTCATTCTCCCATCTTTGTTAACTTCTCCACATTGGACCGTGAACTTACTTATATCCTCCACAGTTGATTGATCATCCTCACAAATGAAAATAGTAAATTCCAAGATTTTATGGACTCTTGGATATTGGATATTATCAATCCAATTAGGATATGGTTTTTGTTAAATGAGCCTTGGCACGCCTCCATCTAATCTCATTTGCTGCATCACTAAGCAAGTACTTTGCTCGATCACTCATTGGTCTCTCAAAGGGTCTTGTGCCCAATTGGTCTGGTTGAATGGCAACCTTGGTGGTGAATGTGGACAAGCCCCGAAATCTCTAATCCCCACTTGCAATCGGTAGGGTTGATTTCCCGGGATTAGCACAAGGATCGATCCAATGTTCACTGAACTTGTTCTGAGCAAAATGTTACTGCCCCTTTGTCGACTCACCTCTGAAGTAGGTTGTTGTGAACCGCCTCCTTGACCTTCCATTGCAGATTCGGGGCATCAAAGGATGACCTTCTTGGAATACTCCCATTCGGATTTTCCTACATGACTCCAACAGGATTCGCTGATCCGCTCGAACCCACTCGCTCTCCCTGTGTACTTTGATTCCCATCAGTCGCATGACCAGTCCTTTGTGGTATTCGGACCGGCTGTGTCTAACCCAAACCACCAATAGTGCTACATTGGGCAAGGATAGACATTGGCTATGATATTGAATCAGCTTGGCCTTGTTGCGCCATATTCACTTGGCTTGGTGGTCCGAACCTTGAAGTAGTTCAGTCACCAAATTGGTGAACCGGGGGAGGGGGGTTAGAATCCCGAACAAATGGTTGGCCATATGGTTAGTCAACTCATTTTGTTGCTCTTCAAACATCCTCCTCATGGAGGCCATTGCCATCGAACTCAAGGCCAAATCCCTCCTCTAGTCCTTGGTTGGATTCCGAGGGATATCGACTGAATTCACAGCTATGCTGACATCATCAACTGGGTCTGCCTCCAGGCTGGAATTCTCAGGACGAATAGGTCTTTCTCCTAAATGATGTGGGGATTGATTGTCCTCGCCAACAGCAATATGATTCTCCTGGTTCCTAGTTTTTGCCACGGACACCTCCTAAAATTGGAACACAAAGGTCCCACCGATTGTGCCAAAAAGTTGTTCGTCGGGAAAGTATTCCCTTGCGAATATCTTTCATTGAAGGGGCAAGTCTTCAGTTTTTTGTTACGTGGGCCGGATTCTATGTAGTTTCACAAAAGAAATAACTCATTGTACTCTATGGGCAATAAAGTATATGATAAACAGGAGATAAAAACGTGCAATAAAAGGTAAATGTGCAATATAAAGAAAAAGATAGCCAAAAGATAAGTGTTCTTGTGATTGTTGATTTGTCAAAAGGTCCTTTACAACCGCATCTCTTTGGCTATTTATAGACTAATTTACAAGTAACTGCTCTTTCGTAGTTACTAACTTCAATTTCAAATTACTTCTGGAGACTTTGGTACTATGCCAATAACCGCTTCGTGTTATCCATAGTATCGTTTGCACTGAGCCTTTAAAACTATATCCATTCTTATCTTCTTGCCTTCGAGCAATTATTGATCTCGAATCTTTGGTTTCCTTGATAACCAATGGCCTTCTCACACACTGGGCCGAGTGGGCTCTCCTTTTGCTCTAGGCCCAATAAGTGAATTTTTGGCACCAACATCATATAAAATATTGCTTTCAACTAAGAGCTACTATGTAAATTCATAAAATATTTAGGCTTCATTTGTTTTGTGAAAAATAGATGATTTGAAAAATATTTTTTGAAATGATCAAATTTCTATCACTTGAAATAATTAGTCAATAAAAAATATTTCATGTAATCGACAACAATTTATATCTAAACATTTTCATAAATGATGCAAATGTTTTTTATTCAATCATTTTTCTAAGTGATACAAGCAATCATTTTTTAAAATATATATATATATATATATCACAAATCATTCATTTTATTGCAAAATAAACAAAACCTTAATAGTGAACTTTTTTTTAATGCCAAAAGTTGGTAGGCTACTAGGTGGAAAAATTGAATGTTCCACTGTCCTTCCAAACTGAAGGAAAATGACAAAATTGAGTTAATACTGAATTGATATATTGGGAAGTCATAAGAAAAATTAATATTTTAGGAAGAGGGCACAAATTATCTAAAAAAAATGACTAAGTTAAGTTAGTTGAGAGTTAACACTGATCAATCATCTTGTTCAATGCGATTCATGTGAATATCACTATACTTAAGAGATATTGACCCAGGAAGTGCTAGATCATTGAGGACATAGAGTACTGATTTTTTTTTTTTTTTGGAATATTCAAAAAACAGAAAAAAAGATGATCCTGTAGTCTTTTCTATTCTATTTTTACTATTAATTCAGTTTATTAAGTTGATTTATTTTTCTCAGCTCACTGATCACCAATTTAGTGTGAAAGTTTCTTTTCATGATTGGGTCAACATTATTCGATGTGAGTTAATGGTATTTTCTAAATTGATCAAAAGGTCGCAAAATGTCCCCCCTTGTCATGTTTTATTAATAATATTGCTTCCAAATAAGAGATGCTATGTAAATTCATAAAATAATTGCACTTCATCTGTTTCGCAAAAAAGGATGATTTGAAAAATATTTCCTAAAATGATCAAGTTTCTGTCACTTGAAATAATTAGCCAATAAAAAATATTTCATTTATTGACAATAATTTATGTCTAAACATTTTTATAGATGATGAAAATATTTTTTGTTCAATCATTTTTCCAAGCAATACAAGCAATAATTTTAAGAAAAATATATTTCAAATCATTCATTTTATTGCGAAATAAATGAAATCTTAATAGTGATTTTTTTTTTAATGCCAAAAAGTTAGTAGGCACTACTAGGTGGAAAAATTGAATGTTCCTATGTTCTTCCAAACTAAAGTAAAGGGACCAAACTAAGTTAGTTAAAATTTAAGATTGAATTTATATATTAGAAAGTCAGAAGAAAAATTAGTATTTTTGGAAGAGGGGCCAAATTATCTAAAAAAATGGCTAAGTTAAGTTAGTTGAGAGTTGACACTAACCAATCGTTTTGTTCAATGCGATTCATGTGAATTTCACTATATTTTAAAGATAATGACCCATGGAGTTGCTAGATCATTAAGGACGTGGAGTATTGATTTTTTTTTGAATATTTTAAAACAGAAAAAAGAAAATCCTATGTTGACATATGATTTTTAGTCGATGCATCAACAAAAGGTAAAAAAATCGATATTTGAGTTTCCAATTGCAATTGAGCTTGTCTCGACCAAAAAGTGTCGTTCTTCATTTCTTTTCTTTGCATTATCATTTTAAAGCATTTTCCTATGCATTTCTAAAAAAAACCGAAAAGTCAAACGGTTGACTTTTAAGTTGACTTTTTGGTCAACTCTTTGACCGAAAGTTAATACTGCGCCAAAAATTGGTTTTTCACCCAAAAAGATGTCCATTAGCTTAAATTTCACTTTTCTCAAATCAATTTTTCAAAAATCCAAAGATTTGACCCAAAAATCAACCTTTTAGAAAAAGTTAACTAAATGGTTGACTTTTGGTCAAACATTTGACCAAAAAAATGAAAAAATAAAAAATCCACAAAACACTTTATTTTAGTGTCAATTTGATTCGTGCGTCAAACATTTCATGAAATCCGATTAAAAATCTTGTTTTTCGAATTTTTCGAATTTAAGTTCTAAATTGACAAAAAAAAAAAAAAAAATTACTTTTGTTTTAGTTCTTTTATGACATTTGGTCTAAGGACTATTTTTAATCCACTCGTTCATTCAATTTTGCAAAGTGCTATGTCCAAAGGCGAATTGGCATTTAAGCCCTAACTAGGGGACCAAAATCGTTTCTTCATAATTTACGAACGGACGATTGTTTTTCATTCATTTTCTTAAGATAAGTCCAAATATGGGGTCCGACTTTTGAGATATACACATGAGAACTTCCCAATTTGAGGAATTTCACTCTCTTGAATATGAGAAAATAGAGCCGTCGAGCTTTAATTGAAGAAATTTAGGTTGACCCATTCAAGACTATGGTTTAATTTTATGAATTTAGGTCCAATTTTAATATTAGACCTCAATTCATTTTTGGCCTAAATATTGTTATTTTAATCCAAGGTCAATTTGAATGCATTAGGTCATCCTAAGCATGGGTAATTAGCTAAATAGGTCTTTTGCAATATTAATTGAATTCAATTTCAATTAATTTGCAATTTTAGGCAAAGAATTACGAAATTGCACATTTTAGTCTTTTATACTCGATTTCATGTACCATGGTTTAAGTCTGTTATTTTTCACAATAATCACTCAATTAAGTCAATAGACAATCCATAGATTGCATTTATAGGGTTTAATTGACTTAATTAGATCAAAGTCAAAAAATTCCTCCTCAAATTGCGCAAGTTTTCTCTTCGATTTTGGCTTTTGAGGAATCAAATTGTATAACTTTGGAACCCACAAGAGCCATATAGACTAGAACTAGCAGGAACTGACCATAACCGGTCAAGAACTGATTTGACCGACCACCAGCGATGCAAGCCGGTTCGGCTCCTTGCCAGCCAATTCTAGACCTCTAACGACCTGTTATGGGATCCACACAGTGTCAATTTGACTCCCATTCCCTCGCATTTTCATGATTTTGCAAAATAACTCCTTAATTTTGAAAATTTACGATTTAGCCCATATTAGGCCCTTGAATGCAATTCTCATTTTAAATCTCGATTTTCGCAAATCGGACTCATCCGATCTGTTGTACGACACATCTTAAGGAGGATTAGCCTTTCAAAAACTTAATTTGGCCAAATAAAACAAGTTTTTGACTATTGGATTGAACCGACGGTCAAGAACAACCAATTCAGGACTAGTATGAAAGGTTTTTTCCCTCCATTTTTGAAAGAGGGGGGCTCATTTTCTCCGGAACACTCTCTCTCTCTAAAATCATATTCTCTCTCATGTCTCTTTCCTTCTCGCCTCTCTCGCCTCTCCTTCTCTTCCTTGTGCGATCAGCCTCCCTTGGCCGCGCCTTGTCACCCAAGCCGTCACTCGTTGAAGCCCTCCCTAGTGGCGTCCTAACCCTAGTAGCTTTCCTCAACCTCTCCCCGTCCCCATCGCACCAGCTCTGGCCATCAGCAACCATCTATTTTCCTCGTCCAGCAACTCCTTTGCGATTGCAGCAAGATCGGTGTTCACGCCGGTCCTCCTCTTAGTCGATTCAACAAGTTGAACTGGTCCCCATCTAGCGATCTTTGGCGTCCTGAAAGCACCAATCTATAAGTAAGAGAGTCCCTAACCCTTTGGTGGTTGGGGCTTTGAAGATTGGCCACCAGATCACCTCTGGTAGCCGTTTTCCTCGCCGGAGGTCTTGAAGGTCGGTCTAATTGGACTAGTTCTATTTTGGTAGTAAACTGGCGGTTCAACCGGCCTTGTGGCAATCCAATCTATTTCTTGAAGATCCAATCATGTTTCGGCGACAAGATCTTCGTTTGATTGTGCATAAAATCGAAGAAAACGCAAAAAGGTTGGTTTCTCAAACTCGATTCTAATGAAGTGAGATTGGCGTATCCAATTGGGGCTAAGATTCAAGTTTAGAACTATATAAAATGTTTAGATATGATATTGATGAGCTTATTTGATGATTTGCTAAGATTGAAATTCATTGAGATTGAACTTGATTTTGTTTGAATATGATTTGGGCTAATCTGCAATTTTTGTGCTTCAGTACCTAGGTTATTGTTTGGCCTGAATGAGGTTCTAGATGAGCTTAGTTGATGTTGACTCCTCCTAGACTTACAAAATACATTCCAAGGCCTTCAATTTGATAGGTCACATGTTCAAAATGGAGATCGTTTGTCCCTTGAAACACACCTCGGAAGATGCTCCATTCTGCAGTTTTTTTGGTTTGGTTATGGTTCAAGTTTTATTCCGACTTTTAATTTTTCTATTTTCATGTTGATTTTTGTGATCGATTTTTGGCATTTTTTTTCTTCATGAGATTTGTTCCAAATTGTCTCGATATTTTTTATTTTTGGAGATGTTTTGGTCGGTCAAAATCACCTAGATCTGAGTCTAAGTCGATCTGTTGTGCACCTACTCCGAGTCACATCTGTGTGAATCTAAGCTTATAAACCAGTTTATTTGGCTTCATAATCTTCATTGGACTTGAAATACACATTGTGTACGCTCCCACGATGCATGATTCGCATGATTTGCTCATCGATTGGTATGTCATTTGCATGCTCAAATACGTTAAGGTTTGGCTGCACTTATGACGCTTCATGTCAACAATCTGTTTTGCAATTTTCGTCAAGGTTTATGTGGTTTCAATTAGGTTTTGATATCTTAATGAAAAACATTTGTCATTGTGCATTATAAATGTCAAATTTTTCATTAGATTTTCACATGCCATTAGGTGACTAAAATTAAGCATGTTCTGTGATGTTGGGGTTAGATTAAGGGCTTATCATGTATACACTTAATCATACTCGTTTGGATCTCTTAAAGACCAAATCTCACATTGATGAATCTCGACTCTAAAAGTACACATTACAAACTTTGTGTTCATAAAATGAATTGGGCAGGTGTCTAGAGAGACCTATGCATAAATTGCAAAGGCTGATCCTGAGGCCTTATTTGTTCGGTTGTTGTGTATAACATTGTATTCTTGATTGTCATTGATTGTTCTAAATTTTTTACTGTTTTGTCATAAATGAGTGTTTTTTTCCATTATATGTACATAGCTTAGGTTTAAATTAGGATTAGATTAGGCCTTTGAAGATTGAAGCTCATCAAGACATGAAGATGGTGAAGGTCGATACCCATTCCGACCACAATTTTGTACCCATTTGCTTGATATATGTTTCGAGTTCTTCATTTGTATAAACACCCGATGAGTTACGGGTTCTTTCCTTTTCTTTCCTTTTATTTTTTTAAGTTTTAGAATTGTATGATAGATTTATTGTTTTTCTTTGTTGTTTACTTACCATCATGTCTTTAAATTCAATTGTATGCTTTCTTTTCTCTTTTTTTAGAAATAAAATTGCATGAAAATGACTATTCACATATGATCACTTAGTTTAGGTTCAATCATCGCGAACATGTAAAAAGAAATGCATGAACACCTTAAGTAACACAACATATCATTAGGTAACGAAAGGGCGCTAATAGAAATATCAACGTAATCCGAGTCCCCAAACCAAAATACTAGTTGCGTGGAAATCGAGGGATAGCTCTTGACCCTTGATTGGGTTTTATAGCTGACCTAAAAAACAAGGCTAGTGGTGACTCACATCTTTATTAGGTTCCTTTAAACAATTAGATCGCTTAATAAACCCGTCGCGAGGGGTATGGGTTTTGATGAGGTTCACCATGATTCAGCATTTTCAATGCTACAATAGCCCTAAGGATAAAGTGATGTCATTCTTATGGGTGAAATGTACTATTGAGAGGGCTATTGTTATAAAGATACCGTGAAGTTTGATATACATACTTGACCTTCTCTGTACTATTGAGAGGGCTATTGTTATAAAGATACCGTGAAGTTTGATATACATACTTGACCTTCTCTCTTGAGGTGTGTTGCTTGGCGGGTATAGATCGTGACACCTTCTGCTATTATATGAGGTATGAGCTTGAGAGAGCTTGCGACTGTGATTGAGCAAACTGACAAGGGTTTCGCCTGAAAGGCGAGGTGATGAGACCTTTATGGATGAGAATTGTGAGGGGGCTCTCGTGATCAAGTACCCTTAAACCTGAATTTTTCCCTCTCACCCACTGAGGTCGAGGCATGTGAGGATTGAGTCACGACAAGCTTTACGACTCCACTGGGGACTGGTTATTAAATTAAGAGGACTTGAAGCTGTTTAAAAATGGTTGTCATGTTAACTAACATGTCTTATGAAGAATAGTCTACATGTCAAAGTCACATGGAAAATGAGGTAAGTTGCTAACTAAGGGTCCGTTTGTTTTGTGAAAAATGGGTCATTTCTGGAAAATATTTTCCCATAAGTCATTTTCCAGGAAAATGACAATATTTTCTGGTGTTTGGCTAAAACTTGAAAATGTTTCGGAAAATATTTTCAGTTGTTTGATAAGGAAAATATTTTCTACTCACCAAATTGGCAAGCGCGAGCATCAAGCTTGAGGCTCGCCAGATCGACGAGCTTGAGGTTCACTTGGTGATGGCCGATGACTAGCCAATAAAGAAGAAGATGGGAAATAAAATAGAAAAGAAAAAGGAAATTAAAAATGATTCGAATTAAAAAAGAAAAAGAAAATTAAAAAGTAATTTGAATAAAAAAAGAAAAGAAGAAGAAGAAAGGGTAGGAGGAAGTGAGGATTTGTAGAAGTGTAAGATAAGAGAGATCAAGTGAGGAAAATATTTTCCACTTTTGAAAAGTGGAAAACATTTCCCCCTAATTTAGAAGACTTTTTTCCTTTCATGGAAAACATTTTCCCAATGAATTCATTTTCCATGAAATGAATGCCGGAAAATTCGGAAAACGTTTTACTAGAAATTATTTTCCGCGAAATGAATGGAGCCTAAGTGTTAAATGGTCTTGTAGGTGGGAAGTGTAAGGGGCGAAGTGAGTGTAAGTAAACCTCTTGTCCTACAGGTGGTATATGGATGTATGAATGAATGATGGAATATATTGACGTGCCGGTTGTTTAAATTTAAAAACATGTTTACAAGTTTTAGCACTACATCGCACACACAACTGCAGACTAAAACACCAATCACCCGATTTAGAATCTTAGGAGGCTTTGTGAGTGGAATCGCTGAGTGAATGCTTATGATAATCCATACTTTCATAAACCCACTCATCTCAATTGATAAAAGTGGGACCGACTGACGATAGTTACGGTGGATAAACTACTTTTATCCTTTGTGATGGAGATCTTAAGCCTTTAGCATCCTCACCTTAGGCGTCGAAACTTCACAAGTCCTCAAGCGATGTGTGATTTGCGCTTGCCATGGTTTAGTTCGTAAGACATAGTTCCTTTTTTTATCATTGTTATCTTTCTTAATGTCTGAATTTTAATTACGTACTTTATATTTCAACGACAATAAGTATTTAATTGTGAATGCCCCTTTAGAATTAGGTTTAGATGGGAAAACCCGAGATTGATGTGGTTCCCGTGCCGAGGAGCCTCAAGAGTATATTGGATAATCTCGACTCGAAGCATCGAGATTATGTAGAGAAACGCATTAGTTTTCTCCCGACCTTATTGAAGGTCGAGCCTTGAATCACGATGGTGAAGGCATTGGTCCACTTTTCGAAGACCATGACCTCCACCTTTATGTTCAATCAATACAAGTTGGCTCCTACAATTGAGGAGTTCGAGATGGCCATTGGGTTGGGTAAGGCTTCCTTAGGTTTTACCACTCCTCCCTATTGGTCAAAACCCAATTTCTCTCTTGAGTCAACTCGTTAATATCCCTTTCGATAGAATTAGAACCTTTCTTAAGAGAAATTCGAACTCCATGCCTTATATATTTGTTGAGCAACATCTCCTTAGTCTTGAACATAAATCTGGGAATCAAATTTCCCATGTCTTTCTTCTCATATTTTTTGGCTTTGTGATATTCCCTTATAATAAAAAAGAAAAAGAAAAAAGGATCCCTTAATTACTCACATTGTTAGCCAAGTATATACCTTTAGCTGCTTTACACACATGATTCTCGTTGAAACCTTTATATCCCTTTATCGGTTCAAAGTAAATGGTCGAGGAGCTCTTAAAGCCCCAATAGAACTTCTCCAAATTTGGCTCATTTCCCATATTAAAGAGTTTTCCCTTTGTATGAGAATCATGAATGTCACAAAGAACTACCTTCAGATTCTCATGTTCCACGAAAAGAACGAATCCTTTCTGTCGTGGTTTTTCTTTATATGGTTCCATTCCCTCAAAAGTCTCACCTCGACTTAATCCAATGGAACATTTGATGGCTTGAGAATCCCGAGGTGCGCCTTATTAGTGGAGTTCACAACCTACTCCCCCTTGTGGGGTTAATGGGTCTAACGTCGTATTACCCTTTAAGGGTGTTCCACTAACATCATGCACTTCAAACGATCCCGCCAATCCTCAAGCTAGGGTTAAACCGTATTGATTATCACAATGAGGTCATTGTGGAAGACCAAATTGGCCACGTTGAAACCGCAATTCAAGATGCTATTGGAATATGGTACACCAGATCCTCACATCATGTAGTTGCTCTTGACAAATTTGACTTGGAAGGACAAATGAGGACACACCATGCGACTATCGATTATATCTATCGTCAAGTGGAACCTGAGCTCGAAGTTGAGTTGCCTGACATCCCTAAGCCTCAAGAACCTCAATGATTCCATGTCGTGGGACATGAAGAAGAAGCTTTGATCGATTTGGGACGCTTGGCCCATGATAACGAGCATCTCTACATGGTCCTGCCTAATTCTTAGTTTTTTTTTTTTTTTAATGAGTTCCTTTCATGTATTTTGCTTTTCCTTGTAAAGGAAAATTCTTTGTATTTCCCTTATTGTCGTTCTAATTGAAATTTCCTTATATTCATTTTTATATTACATGTAAAGTTGAACCACTTTGTAAGCTTCAAATATGCAAGGTCTTACTTCCCTTATAATTGTTCAATGTAATCAATAAAAATTAATGGAGTTATTCCTTTTCATGTAATTTTTAGAAAGGGCATTCGAATTAAATATTGGTCATTGTCATTTTCAATTATATAATTTTTTAAATAAATATTGATGAGATGATGTTATATAATACTAGGATCATATACACTGCTTATCACTATATCATCTTGAGAAAATATAGAATTGACAAGGTTTGTATTTTCTTGATCTCCTCTCTCACATACTGATTTGAGTTCTTTTTTTTTTTTTTTTCAAAAAGGTATTAAAAGAAGGCTAAGAAGTGGTCTATCATACATACTCGCCATTAAGCAATAATGGAGAACGACGATACCCGTACTCACATCATTACCATGGAGAATCAAATGGCGTAGATGATGGCACTGCCAACTGATCTCTCCAATCAAGTCAAGAACCTGATGCCTGTAGCCCCTACTGTTACTGGTACGAGTCTTCCCCCCGCACCTGTTGATGTGCCGGTGATTGATCCCATTAGCAAAGGACCTACTAAAGAGATTCCTACTCCTACCCCAATTGTCATAGACCTAGAGGCTCTATCTAAGGAGACCTCAACTCCCCACTTTGATAAGGAAAGCTCAAGATGCCTCGTGAAGATCGAGGAATGCCTATGCATGCTGCAAGGCTACTAACTTCAAGGGTTCGACAAATTGTCGCTCTTTGCTAAAGTGAAAATCCTAGAATTTTATAAGAAGCCTGAGCTCGCGAGGAAATATGATGGCATTGGGTGTTCGAAGACCCATATGAAGTACTATTTAGGTAAGATGGCCCATTATTTTGATAATCATCCGCTCCTCATCAATTCATTTTCACGAGAGCCTCACTAGCCCCATGTTGACCTAGTTTGTCAAATTGGATTTGGAGAAGATCCATAGTTAGGAGGATCCCGTATATAAGTTCCTGCAACAATACAAGTTCAATACTGAGATTGCACCAACTTGAGAAGAACTAGTCCGAGTTGAGAAGAGGAGAACCGAAACGTTTAGGGCATATGCTCAAAGGTGGAGAGCCATTACATCTCAAGTTAAGCCTCCCTTGTCTAAGAAAGAAGCTATGCCATTGCTCCTTTGAGCCATGCCTCAAGATTTCTTTGAAAAGATGTACAACAATACCTATATCAACTTTGCCACATTGGTTAAGTTGAGAGATCGTATTGAAGGAATTATGCGAGAGGGAAGATTGTCTGAGACAATGGCTCATGGATTTGCCCAAAAGAATGATAAGGAATCCATTGTAGAGATTACCTACATCCAAAACTTGTCTGCTCAAAAGGTGTACACTCTTCCCCCTCATAAGCCCGCCATGGAAGTTGGGAGCTCTTCCTAAAATTTGATCATAAAGGGAAAGCCTTGCGGAGGCAATTCACTCCATTGCCAAGACCAATGTCTCAGTTACTTTTAATGTCGATCGAAAGCCGTCACTCCATTGCCAAGACCAATGTCTTAGGTACTTTCAATGCTGATTGAAAATTGTCTGGTGGCGAGAGAAGTCCCGAGAAACAATCCACCAAACTTCGCTGGTTTTGGCCTCAACAAGACTAATGAGTATTACATGGGAGAGAAAGGACACAACGTAGACAACTGTTATGTCCTTCGATTGAAGATTCAGAACTTGCTAGATAAGAAATTGCTCACCTTTAAGGATTCAATGCCAAATGTCCAACAAAACCCACTCCCAAAGCATGTTGAAAACGTCAACTTAATCTTTGGACATGATGACAAGTGCCCATTTTTCGTGGATTGAGTCAAATCATGTCCTTTGTTGATCGCCGAATGAAAGACGACATCTCTCGTGATGAGAAAATAGCTTGCCTAGCTAAGTTGGCTGAGTTGAAAGTCATCCATTCAAGAACTAATGACTTTAGTTGAAGTTGATTTGTCTGACGAAGACATGATCTCAGAAGTCATAAAAGATGTTTAGGACCCGAGCAAGGATGATACTTGAAAAGATTATCGTAGAGATCTAAAAGGAAAAGCGCCAATGTACTAAGGAGAAGACTCAGACCCCGAAAATGAAGACAAGTATAGAGCTTCCTGCATGGACCGTGAGTTCATCAAGAAAGCTCACAAAAGTAGTGAAGTTGTTGATATCCTGGGCCAACCAAGTGGTAAATATGACTTTAAGGCAAAGTTTGCACCGCCACCAAGTTTCTTCATTAAAATAAAAAACATTGTCTCGAGTGGATCGGATGATGAAGAAGGTCCTGTTCCATCCCTATCAAAGGAAGAAGAAGTCTCCTCCAACGATGATGAATCTGAATACAAGACTTCTCATCAGGATCATGAATTCATAAGGAAAGCCCGTGAGAAATGTGAAGTAGTGGATACTCTTGGGCAACCTAATGGGAAGTATGACTTCACGGTCAAATATATCATGCCCCCAAGTTTCTTTCAAGATCCCAAGGACATCATTCCTAGTGGGTGAGGAGATGAGTTTAATGACGATTTCATGGTTCTAATTGAGCCCGTTGTGATCGACCTAACTAAGGAGAGTGTTACTCATGAGACTTGCCCTACTGACATGAATCCCGTTGAATTGGACCTGTCGGTTGACAACCTCAAAGCCATAAAGATCTCAAGTGTGGATTTTTATCCCGTGGTCATCGTCCTACCACCGTAAATTGGCGAAAGCTCAAAGGCCAAGGCGCCTTCCACTTATAACGCCAAGGCGGTCCCCTGGAACTATGACGCCAATGAGATCGATGTCATTACTCTCGATCGGGTCTATCCATCCTGTAAGGGTGTTGAAAAGAAAGTCGTAACTGAAGAAGAGGTCGAACAACTCCTCAAGACACTCAAGATGAGTGAAGCCAAAGTAATCGAGCAATTGCATAAGATGCCCGCTCAAATTTCTTTATTGGAACTCTTAAAGTCATCCGGGAAGCATAGAAACACACTTCTCAAGATCTTAACGAAGTCCACATACTTGAAACCATTGGAGAAGTGCGGTTAGAGGAGTTTATGAGTGTCATACTCCTTAGAGATCAAATATCCTTCTTTGGGAAGGATCTCCCTCATAAGAGGCAACGCACACCAAGGTGTTGTAGGTTTCTACTCAACACTTTGACAGTAAGGTCTCAAAGATATTGGTCGACAATGGCTCCGCTTTGAATATATGCCCTTTATCCACTCTCCGTCAATTAGGAATAAGCATGGATAGTATTAGCCATGCAAAGACTCCAGTCATAAATATAAATAATTATTATTTATTTGTTTTAAATTAAATTTAATTAATTTTTGTATTTAAATTCGAATTATATCAAAACAACGTCGTTTTTGTGTGTGTTTTGCTGAGTTAGCCTTCCGGCAAGCCATGTAAGCGAGAAAACTAATAAAAAATTACCACGTAGGATTTCCGGCAAGGTTTGCTAGATATGGCACTCAAGTGTCCCATTTTTCATAAAAAAGTGGCACTTAAGTGTCACTTTCGTAAGTTTTGGCACTTAAGTGTCCCTTTGTACCAAGTTTTGGCACTTGGGGTGTTCTTTTCTCCTAAATTAAGACAAGGTGAAGATCACGTTGAAGTCTTGAGAAAGTTATTTGACCGATTGAAAAATTTCAAGCTAAGGCTTAACCCTGCAAAATGTAGGCAAAGTCTGGAAAGCTATTCAGATTCATGGTTAGTATCAAGGGCATTGAGATAGATCCATCCAAGGTGAAGGCCATATGTGACTTAAAACCTCCTTCCACTGTTAAGAAGGCTCGAAGTCTATTAGGAAGATTGAACTATGTGGAGAGATTCATTTCCTAGTTGTTAGAAGCTACTAAGCCATTCTTCAAGCTGTTGAAGAAGAACGCCAAGGTCTATTGGGATGAAGAATGCCAAAACTTCAAAGAACTCAAGCGATATCTTTCGCAACAACCTATTTTGGTATCGCCTACTCAAAGCATGCCATTAATTTCGAGAGCTTTGGGAGCTATGTCAGTGCAAAAAAGACCAAAGAATGGGATAAAGCATGCCATATACTACCTTAGTAAGAAGTTCACAGTCTTTGAGGTCCGATATCCCGAGGTGGAGAAGACATATATAGCCTTGATTTGGGTATTATATTGATTAAGGCAATATACTATTCACCACCACATCTTGGTAGTAACTAAGAATGACCCGATTAAATATCTTTTAGAGAATTATGCATAGGTTGGAAGGTTTGCCAAATGGCAAATAATACTTTCAGAGTTTGATATATAAAGCGTGGCACATAAGTCCATCAAAGGTCGAGCCATAGCTAACATGTTAGCCGAAAATCCCAAGAAGTCTAATGACTGGGATGAAGTTGACGAAAGAATTCACTTAGTTTTACACGATAAGTAGACCATGTATTTCAATAGTGCTGTTAACATTTCTGGTTCTAGCATTATGGCAGTTCTAATTTCCCTAGCTAACCAACACTATCTAGTGGCTACAAAGTTGGTATTGCTTTGCACCAACAACATCTCTGAATATGAAGCTTGTATCCTTGGTCTACAGTTAGCCATCGATATGAAAGTCAAAAAATTCCAAGTCTATGGCAATTCTGCACTCATCATCCTTCAAACAGAAAGTGAATGACAAACATGAGATGCGAAGTTGATTCCTCACCATGAGTATCTCGAAAACCCGGTCAAGGAATTTAATGAAATTTCCTTTGATTACTTACCAAGGTCTCAAAATCAATTCCCAAATACTTTAGCAACATTATCATCAATGTTACAAGTAATTAACGACTTGAGCATTGATCCCCTTCAAATCGACATCTTGAAAAAGCCTGCTTACTACATGCTAATTGAGGAGGAACTTGATGGTCAACAATGGTATTATGATACCATGAATTACCTTCGAGAGATAAATTTCCCCAAAGAAGTCAAGCCATTGATCTAAAATAGCTTATGAAATTAGCATCCAATTTTTTCCTCAGTGGAGGAGCCCTTTATAAGAGGCCTTTTGATTCACTCTTATTGAAGTGCGCTGATGCGCAAGAGGCAAAGTTATTGATGAAAAAGATATATGAAGAAGAGTACGGCCCTCATATGAATGGTCATCTCCTAGTAGGGAAAATCATGAGGCTAGGTTATTACTGGCTAATCATGGAAGTTGATTACATTCAACATGTGAGGTGTTATCATCAATATCAAGTCTATGGAGACAAGATCAACACTCCTCCTAATGAGTTGCATCAAATGTCTGAGGCGAGGCCTTTCTCAATATGGGGCATCGATATCATCACACCAATTAATCCAAAAGCGTCAAATGGACGTCGTTTTATCCTTGTGGCCATTGATTCCTTCATCAAATGAATTGAAGCCAATTCCTATGCCCATGTTACTACAAAGAGCATGGTAAAGTTCATTCGTCGTAATCTCGTCGCTTGATATGGAGTTCCTGAAGTGAT
Organism: Eucalyptus curtisii; assembly: GCA_017140595.1. Classification (NCBI taxonomy): domain Eukaryota; kingdom Viridiplantae; phylum Streptophyta; class Magnoliopsida; order Myrtales; family Myrtaceae; genus Eucalyptus; species Eucalyptus curtisii. The sequence continues at coordinate 27,673,001 of CM029504.1, read as the reverse complement.
TATCATCGACAATGGATCAAACTTGAACAATAGAGTGGTGGATGAATTACTCAAGGAGTTTCATATTCGCCACTTGAATTATTCTCCTTATCGCCCACAAATGAATGGAGTTGTGGAAGCAGCCAACAAGAACATCAAGAAGATTTTGACTAAAATGGGCGAAAACTATTATAACTAGCATGATCAATTACCATACGTTTTGATGGCCTACCGAATTTCAATTCACACTTCAACCGGGGCAACACCGTTCTCATTGGTGTATGGAATGGAAGCTGTATTACCGGTGAAAGTGGAGATTCCTTTACTGAGGGTATTTTCACAAGTTAAGCTTTCTGAAACTGAATGGGTTCAGCAGAGATTTGAACAACTCAATATGATTAATAAGAAAAGGGTAAAAACCCCATGGCATGGACAAAGTTACCAAAGATGAATAGCCAAGTTGTTCAACCGCAAGGTTAGACCAAGTCATTTTGAGATCAATGATCTTGTCCTGAGGAAGGTTATGCCTATCATTCCAAACCCTCGTGGGAAGTTCATCCCAAACTACAAAGGTCCATATGTTGTAAAAAATGAGCTAACTGGTGGAGCATTTTTTTTTTTTTGTAGAGATGGATAACCGAGAGTTGCCAAAGCCTATAAATGTTGATTTTATCAAGAAGTTCTATCCATGAATAAAGTGAAAGGCCTTTTAGCTGCTTTTGAATTGAATCTAAGTCACTTAGGATATTTGCATCATGCATCTCATGCATACATAGCACATTTGCATGTTTGTTCGTTTTGCAGGTACCAAAAGATTTCTAAGGAAGACTTCATTTATCCTTTGGAGATCAACCTCAAAAAAGCAAAACTCTAAAGTTAAGGTACCTTCCTTAGAACTTAGGAAAGGTCCAACCAGTCAAAATACTGGAGTAGTGAACATTTCTTTAGCAAACAAAACCTATTTTGTCCAAAATTCTTTCAACTTTGTATCCAAAATCTTCCTTAGATGAATCAAGGGAACTTATTTTTTGAAAAACATTATGCATATCTTAATTCCTCATGGAAAAGAATTTAATCAATTGATGTTTTGAAAAACTCGAAAATGATTGTTAAATATGCCAAATAGGAGTGCTTAAGATGATTAGAGGAAAGCCTTTGACGAAACACAATCTTATGCACACTTTGAGAGAGTTGAGTAAAAAGAACCTTATCTTAGGGTACATGATTCATTCGCAGTGGATACATAGATTAAAATGATGAAGGCATTTCTTTCTCAATCCCAAACACAATTACCTTTCGTTTATCCAATTTGAGCCTTATATAACCATTTCGAAACCTGAAGTGGTGATTATCTATAACATTCTTGATTTCAACCCTTATTTTGGCCCGACTAGTAGGCCAAAGATTGGTATGCCAATGCCGGGACTAGGCCATGAGCCAGGTAGCTTATACAGGGATCGGCGACCCAAGGATTGGTTATAGGGTGTTTGACCATGGAAAGGTTATTTGATCATAAGGATCAGTTGTGGGACGATTCCGCACCACCACAAATCAACGGATAGTCGTGGTTTGACTATGCCCAGTTATTGTACCGGTTGCGGGTGATTTTGCCCGGTTGTTGTACCGGTCGCGGGTGATTCTGCCTGGTCGTTGTACTGGTCGCGGATGATCATGGATCAATCCAATGCGACCATGAGTTGAGGCGGATCGATCGATCCTACACGAGTACATGACAACCGAGAACCGACCATGGATCAAATAAACTCAATGCGGTTCAGTGTCGGACTAGCCATAAATTGTAGTGCGGGACTAGGATCGACCCGTGAACCAACCGAGGACCGGTTGACGATCTAAGGCATGGTCCTTGGACCCCGTTGGGAGCTTTTCTCGATAGAGGGGAGGTCCAAACTCGGTTTCACCAGTAAGCCTGATTGCATTCGGCTTTATCCGATCATGACTTAGGCACGAACCTCAAGCCAAATAAGGTCATCGATTGTGGTTAGACTCGATTGACTCCCACCCAAAGAAATGGCCTTCTATTTGATATTTCCCATGGTGTATTTGATGTCCTTGGAAGGTAGCATATTAATGCGTGATGACTAAGTAGGACACATGACCTAGAAGAATGATGATAAGGGATCTTGAAGGCCAAGTAGGGCGCCAACCCTCCTCCTTAGACTTGCCACTTAAGGTTTCATAGGTTTTGACCCTCTAGTTTCTCGAAATTCCTAGACCTTCGGCGTATCCAATTTTACAGAGCTCTTTGTACTTCGAATTTGGAGAAACTTCCTTCATGATGTTGTTCAAAATACATAATCTATAGCATACTTAAATTTCAAATTTTTCTAAGGTGAAATGGTTGGGACGAAGACCTAATCAGTTACCGTATAGAACTTGCTCGGTGTAGTAAAAACAACGACCAGATTACCTTCTCGATTTTTTATAGAATTTTTCCTTTTGAATTTGAACATACTTTTTTGGGATAAGTTTTGCAGAAGTCCTAAAACTTGTCATGAAAATGCAATTGAGTCCTAAAACTTGCAAAAAGTGCAATTAAGTCCTAAAACTTGTCAAAATGTTTCAATCAAGTCCTAAAATCAACATCGTCAAATTTCCTAATGGAAAAAGCTGACGTGGTGCGGACGTGGCTTTTTTTAATCGTTTCTCTCTCCTACGTGGCAAATAGTTAAAAAAATTCCGTTAGGAAATTCGACGGCGTCAAGTTTAGGACTCGATTGAAACATCTTGACAAGTTTTAGGACTCAATTACACTTTTTGCAAGTTTTAGGACTCAATTGAATTTTCGTGACAAGTTTTAGGACTTCTGCAGCACTTATCCCTACTTTTTTCACAAATTTTTAAAGCACATCTATTTCTACAACATATAGAAATTTCAAAGAGTTTTGTGAAGATTTGGATTTTGAAATGAGTCTCTCTTTGACCGTTAAATTTGCTCGACGGACGAATTTTTGGGCCGTGTTAAGTGATTTTTTTCTCTTTCCACAAAACGATTTGGGCTTGGCTCCCTTCATGAAATTTTTTATTTAGGGTCTTATCTACAACATATTAAAATTTTATAATTTTTCAAGCCCATTTGATAAGGTATTGATGCTGATTCCAAAAACTGCACGAAATTGTTTTCACCTTGGGATAAAAGGGCCAAACACCCAACTTAAGGAGCAAGGCTAATATAGAGTCTTTTTAATTTAGATGAGAATGCATTAAATACTTTTGGACTCTAGTCCTTCAATGGCAAGATTGATGTGTCCCCAATGGCATAGAACTAATTATTCCCTAGGAAGAGAGTAGAAGACCAAGTTGCCTTCCATTTAGAGTCCTCCTTAAATGATTCTTGACTTAGGAAATATTAGAGGCCAATAATGGAGCTCTTCAAGAAGATCTTGGATAGCAATTGTTGGGGGAAGATAAGGATACTTCATTTATTAAGAGCCATCATTACAAATCTAGATGGACCAATTAGGAGCTTGCCACTTGGAACTTAGAAGCCTTTGGAAGAACCTATAGACTTGCCACGTTGCTTTTAGACTTTCCACCTAAGCTATTGACATTAAATGCCTTATCAAGACCATTAATGAAGGGTGTTCTATAAATAGGAGGAATGCTCATTCTCTCCCAAGCATGCACACACACAAAAATTTCTCTTCCTCTCTTCTTCATCTTCCTTGGCCGCCCATACTGACCCCTCCATCTCTCTCTCCTCGGCTCTCTCTTTAGGTGTCCTTGCCACCGTTCGCCGCCACTTGAGGCCGCCAGTCTAGAAAGTTGTAAGTGGACTTACTAACGTATGGTTAGGATGTTGTGTTGCATCCATTCAAGCTCATGACAAGTCCATGTTCGATTCGTCGTTCTGATTAAGGTTTTATTCATGCTTGCTTGAGTTGATTTTAGACTAATGATTGACCTTGGTTTAGCCTTTGGCTTGTGAATTTAAAGTGTCTCGGTTCTTGTGCTTGTTCTACTATGCCTCTGTTTTACTTTGATCCTAATAGTTTTGAAAGATGATTCAAAGAAACTCGATGTTGTTTTATAAACTATTCTAAATTAATTTTGTAAATGTATGTTCATGACCCGAGTTCTGAATAAGGGTTTCGTCGACTTTGGATGAACGCGAGATCACAACGGATTGGTCCATTTCATGGCCTCGGTACGATATTGAGGTGTATCGTTCCCAAGCCAAGCTTGGTACTAAATCGTTGTGGTGAGCAAATTGAACCAAGCCACGAACCCTAATTCATGCTCGACATGCTCAAGAACTTGGAACCGGTGAGACATTCCACACACTTATTATGCATGGCATGCATTCGGGCCTTGAACTAAAGATGAAGATAAGAACCGGATTATGATGCTTGATGCATGGACACACGAGGGACTAAATTCTAGCCGTCGACTGATGGATTCAGTGATGTTGCCCGATTAAGTTCGGATGCCCGACGGACTCATTGTCGGAGGATAACCGTCACCCTTGGATTAGGCGACATTGCCCGATGGATTTTGGATGCCTGGTGGATTCCGGAAGAGTCAATGAATTTCAACTATGAATAAATAAATCCTATGTGCATGAGGTTCTAACATTATGGAATGGATCCTTGGTACATGCTTGCATTTAACTATTTGAGGGTCTCTCATGATTTTACTAAAGGCATGATTTTCATCTTGCTATTGATCTGTCATCGATAAGTATTTGGGATAAATTATGTGCTTGTGGAAAGACGAGGCATCATCCTACCCAGATTTTAGTAAGTTTTACTTACTGAGTAATACTGACCCCGAAATTGATGTACTTTTGGAAGGGACTGTATGCCTTTGTAGTGTAAAGCTTACCTCAAGTAAAAGGCTTGTAATATTAAAAGTAAAGACATGTAATCATACGTAGTATGTCATGTATATGTAAATATATGGTTACACGTGTATTTTCCTACTACTTTTGTTGTTGCGATACTATGGTGATTGGGTGTTGATTTATTGCTTCTGTGTGTGCATAACTCAAAGAGTTATAAAAAAGATAGAAGTACAGGTCGGCGACACACCTGGGATGTCGTGAAAAATATAACCCTCACCGCTCGTGACCCTAGAGATGAGGTTGGGGTCATTACAGCCTTGGTTGGTATTAGAGCGAGGTTATTATTTGGAGTGATAAGATGCGTTGTGATTTGGGGTAATTAGCTAGGAAAACATCCTGTGCATGTGATTGCTTGATTGCTTCTTTTGAGTATCCCTGACTTTGTTTATGGATTGTAGAAAGATTTTCCTAGAAATTCTCGTAGTTTCAGTATGAGTGCTCAGGGCCACACTTCAAGCTCAAGAGGGAGGTCAAACCAAGACCCTCAACTGGATGGGATTCTGCGAGCTCTTGAGACCATAGGTGGATTGATGGAGCAGCACGTTCAACATTAGGTGGCCAATGGTATGGCTGCAATGAATGGAAATGGAAATGGGCAAGGTGAACGTTCGATGCATGGCTTGGTGGAGTAATTTCTGAAGCTCCAGCCCCTGGGTTGTGCCAGGACAAGAGATCCCGAAGTAGCTGCATCCTGGCTTAATGACCTTAAGAAGATCTTCGTACTTTTGCAGTGCTCTGATGAAAACGGGGTGACCTTGGCCGCTTACCAACTATAGGGCAATGCCGGCCACTGGTGGCAGGCTACTAAAGGAAGAATATTCCCTAAAGGTGCTGTGATCACTTGGAATGCCTTCGTTGAGGCATTTAATGGAAAATATTTTTCTGAGCGCTTGTAATAAAAAAGATGGAGGAGTTTCTGCGACTTCGGCATAACAACCTGACAATTGACCAATATGAAGCCAAGTTCGCTGAATTGTCCAAGTATGCCCCCAAGCTCATTGAAGATCCAGTGGATAGGAAAAAATGATTTCGGGATGGCTTGAAGCATGACATCTGAAGTCAACCGGTGCCACTAAAGCTAAAAGACTATAACGAATTATATGAACGAGCTCAACTCATAGAAAAAGACTTATTGGAACAAGTTGCCGTAACCCAACCCTACTATTCGATCCCTAGAGGTAATCAATGCCTAGGCAAAAGGCCAATGACAGGAGGTAAGCATCCATTCGCTCCCGAGAAGAAGAAGAACAACAACCAAAGGCCACCCTTTACTTCAAGCAACGCATGCTGCATTTGTGGAAGACAACATGGTAGTGCCCCGTGTCCACTCAGGATAGGAGCATGCTTCGGATGTGGCCAGCAAGGCCATAGCGTGAGAGATTGCCCGGAAAGGCGACTAGGGATGCAACCACAACAATCCGTGAAGATGCAAAATGGAGCACTGCCCCAAAACAACCCCAACCAAGCCCCGGCTCAAGGAAGGGTGTACACCATAACCCAAGAGGAAGCTGAGGCCTCCAAGATCATTATTACAGGTACCGTCTATCTACATGATCACGCTGCATATGCGTTGTTTGATACGGGTGCAACCCATTCGTTTGTGTCCGAGGGATTTGTACTGCTGGCAAGGCTAAAACCCAATTCGTCTTGTTTGGATCAAATCCAAGGAACCTTGGCGGGTTATCCCTTGGGACTTCTCTCACCATGAGGCAATTCTCGATCAACATCGGAAGTAGTAGTGACATTGGTCTTGGAAGTAAGGTAAATTGCCTTTTCGGGGCTTTTCCTTTATAGTCATGTTTTCTTGATTTTCTTTTTGCAAGAAGGAACTCAAATCAGAAAGAGATAAAAGAAAATCAAGAAAACATGAAACTTGTCAATTATATATTTTCTTGAGACGAAATAGTGATTAGAAGCGTATATGATCCTAGTATAATATAACATCATCTTATCAATATTTCTTTAGAATAGATTATAAAATTAAGAAGGACGGCGAAAAATGTTTAATCAGAACACCCATTCTTTAAAAAAATTACATGAAAAGGAGAAGTTTCATGAATTTTTATTAATTACATCGAATAATTACAAGGAAAACAGAGCCTTGCATACTTGATGTGGACATCGAGCCATATCGAGGAGGATGTGCTAGGAACCAGTTGTCTATTCCGACTGGTCTGATCACTTAAACGCGGGCGAAGTAATTCAAGCAAGCTGTTGGCATTATGATTCGTGATCTTTGGCATGGAGATGACCTTCGATCAAGTTTTGAAGAATCTTGGAAATCTTGGCACAATTTGATTATTTGAAGTGGCGTTGACCGAGTTGTTGACCCGAGCCGTTAACTGATAGCATGTGCATGTGTGTATAGAGAGCATGCATGGCCGATTGACCCTTGACCATGCATGGCCGGCTATGACTTTTATTTACTTAGTTTTCCCTATTTTTGGTTTATTTTTTTTATTTGGTCACCAAATATTTGACCAAGTCAATAAAATTATCTTCCTATTTAGGCATATTCTAGAATATGAAGCATTAATTATCCTAATTGTAACCAAACTAAATTAAAGTTTTGGGGGCTGGTTTGGCCAAACTCTAGGGCTAGTTTTAGGGTTTGTGTGGCAGCCAGAATGCCTATATTAAGGGTTGGTCGAATTTCTTCATAAAAAAAATATATATATATTTTGAGTACAATAAAAATTGAGAGGTTTTCTTGGATTGTTCTTTTGAGGACTTGACCTTTTCAAGGTTCCCTTGTGTCGGTCGATTCAACTTATTGAGCGAGATAGCGAATTCTTTCGCTCGTGGTGTCTATAATGTTGGTTGATTGACCAAGTTCGTCAATAGGTCATGTTCATACCGAGGTTGCCAATCACAAGTTCGATTGGAGATCAAGGTTCACAATTCGTACTATCCAAGCATTTGTAGAACGATCTTTCCGCAACAATTCACATCAATACTTGAGGTTACAAAGTATTTTGATGTAACGAGAAAGTGAATATAGGGAAATTTCACTCAATAGAAAAGCAATACAATGGAGATCCCTTTGCAAGGAAAGGAAAATACAAAAAGAGAGAGTCAAACAAGAATCTTAAGAACTGGACGAGATCGTACGAAGACGCTTGTTATCATGGGTCAATCGCTTCACAACAGTCAAGGTCTTGTCTTCATGTTCCTCAACTCGAGCTTGTCAAAATCCTTGAGGCTTGGGAATATCAGACAATTAGACTTCAAATTTATGTTCCACTTGGTGGTAGATATAGTTGATGGTAGCATGATGAGTTCTCATCTCTCCCTCCAAGTCGGCCTTGTCGATGGCGACCACGTGATGTGAGAAGTGGGAATACCAAATCCCAATAGCATCTCGAATCACAACTTTGACATGGTCAATTTGGTTTTCCTCAATGGGCTCATTGTAATAATCAATACGATACAACCCAGCTCGAGGATTGGCGGGATTGTTTGAAGCACGCGATATTGGCAGAGCACCCTTAAAGGGTAATATGACTTTAAACTCATTAACCCAAATAGGGGGAGTTGTTGTCTAATCCACTAACAAGACGCACCTCAAAATTCCAAGTGACCAAACATGTCATTGGATTAAGTTCGAGGTGAGAGTTTTGAGGAAATAGAACCATATAGAAAAGGATCATGATGGAAATGATTCATTTCTTTAGTGAAACCTAAGAATAAGATGATGATGTATCGTGACATCAATGATTCTCATATAAAAGGCAAACTCTTTGATATGAGAAAGAAGTCAAATTTAGAAAAGTCCTAATGGAGCTCTAAGAGTTCCTCGTTCATTTGCTTTGAATCGATTAAGAGACATGAAGGTTTCGTCAAGGATCGTGTATGTAAAGCGACTAAAAGCACATACTTGATTAACAATGTGAGTGACTAAAGGATCTATTATTTTTTTAGGTATGCGAGAAGATCACAAAACTAAAGAAAATGAGAAGAAAAACATGAGGAATTTGATTTCCAAACTTGGGTTCAAGACTAAGAAGGTGTTGTTTAAGAAAGGTATGAGGCATGGAATTTGAATTTCCTTTAAGAATGGCTCTAATTTTGGCCAATATGAGGATTAACAAATCCTAAGGAAGCCTTGCCTAGTCTAACGACCATTTTGAATCCCTCAATTGTAGGGGTCAACTCATTGGTTAAACACGAAGGTAGAGGTCAATGAGTTCCAAAAATGAACTAAGGCCTTCACCATCAAGATTTGAGGCTCGACCTTTAGCAAGGTTGAGAGAAAACTGATGTGTTTCTCCACATAATCTTGGTGCTTCGAGTTGAGGTTATCCCATATCACCTTGAGGTTCTTCGACACGGGAATCACATTGATCTCAGGCTTGCCCATCTAAGCATAAACCTAAAGGAGCATTTGCGATTAAAATGTATCATCATTGAGGATATAAATTGTGGAATTGAAATTCGGAAATTTAAGAATAATAACAACGATAAAATAATAACGATGTCTTACCAACTAAAACTAATGGTAAGCACAAATCACACATCATATGAGAACTATCAGGCTTCGATGCTCAAGGTGAGGATGCTAAAGGCTCAAGGTCCCCATCCTAAAGGATAAAAGTAGTTTATCCACCGCCACTATTGTTAGTCGATGCTACTTTTATCACTCGGGACGAGCGGATTTATGGAAGAATGGATTACCACGAGCATTCACTTGTTGATTCCATCCATAAACCCTCATAAGGTTCTAAGTTAGGCAATCAGAGTTTTAGACCGCGGTTGTGTGTGCAATGTCGTGCTAAAGCTCGTAAACAAACATTTAAAATCAAACATCCAGCACTTTAATATAAACCCTCATACATTCTTATATCATTTCTCCTCCTGCAAAACAAATGGTTTACAAACATGCCACCCCTTATAAGTCCTACCTGCAAAATCATTTAACACCTAGTTAGCAATTAATCTCATTTTTCACACGACTTTAACATGTAGGAGATCCTACGTAAGACATGTTAGTTATCACGGAAACCATTTTTAATGGCTTCAAGTCCTCTTAAACTAGTAACCGGTCTCTAGTGGAGTTGCCAAGCATGTTGCGATCCGACCCTTAGGGGAAGGTCGGGTTTAGGGGTATTTGATCATGAGAGTTCCCTCACGGTTCGCATTCCAAAAGTTCCAAAAGACGTCATCACTTCATCTTTTGAATCGAACCTCTTGTGAGTTCCTTTGTACACGATCGTGAGTTCTCCTAAACTCATACCCTGCGTGACAATGGAGTGTCGTGATCCATCACAGGCAACACTCCTTGAAAAAAAAGGTCAGGTGTGGATATCGGATTTAAAGGTACATTTACCATAATAACCCTCTCAATAGTACACTTCGCCCATAAGAATGACATCACTTCATCAATTGGGGTATCACCACATCGAGTATGCTAAATCGTGGTAAGTCTTATCAAGACTCATATCCCTCGCGACAGATTCATTTATACAATTTAGTTGTTTAAAACAACCTAAAAATAAGATGGCAGTCACCACTAGCCTTGTTTTTGGCGGTCGGCTAGAAAACCCAATCGAAGCTTGGGAGTTATTCTTCAATTTCTACACAACCAAATATCTAGGTTCAGGAACTTGAGTTACACTAACATTTTTATTAGCACCCTTTCAGTACTTAACAGTATGTCATGTTATCTAACGTGATCATGCATGTCTTTTTACTTTTTATGGATTATTTAACCTAAACTAAGTGATCATGTGTGATTGGTCTTTTTTATTTTTTTATTTTTTGGTAAGGATGTGTGATTGGTCATTTTTGTGCCATTCTATTTCTAAGAAAGATAAAAGGAAAGCAATCAATTGTATTGAAAGTGTGAAATTGTAAGTAAACAATCAATGAAAACATTAAATCTATCTTGCAATTTTAAGAAAGATAAAAAGAGAAATGAAATGAAATGATGGGAAAAAAAGGAACTCGCAACTTGTTGGCTTTTTATATAGACAAAGGAAACTTGAGATATATGTCGGGATAAATGGTACAACAACATGTTCAAAACGGACATTGACCTTCCCCCATCTTCGAGTCTTGATGATTTGTCGCCTTTGAAACCTAATCTATTTCTAAGCTAGGTACATAAAAAGGAAAGAGACAATCATGCACAGCAAAACAATGAAAAGCACAACACGAAATCAAGATCACATTATTTAACAAAACAAAGTTTAAGATCGATCGATTTTGGGCCCCAGGATCGGCCTTTACAATTTATGCGTGGGTCCCTCTAGATAGCTACCCAATTTATTTTATGATTTATAGCCATTAATAACCAATTGTGTTTTTGCATGGCTAATGACGCTCTTAAGTCCCTGAAGAGATATCCTAGGTGATTCCTCATGGTTTTCCATTGGTATCATGCGTCACACCTAACATACATCTAACAATCACATGCGTGAGCACAAATTAAACACATAGGCAGGTCTTTTAAACCTTGTTTCCCAAACAATCAACCAAGTGAGTGAATTGTTGACGGATCACTTATTACCAAGCATGCACCAATCAGAAACACAAGCATTGCTAATTAATGACATGAATATGCATGAAGGGTACATGTGATGTTTCAACAATAGGCCTTGAAATCATCAAGAAGGTTTTGGAGACAAAATGATATCTCGACTATGAAATGCATTCAATTACCAAGGCTAGTCCTGAGTTAGCATAAATGCACTCACAAGTATCGTAGACATTTTGAATACAATCCAAACCACAACTTTCATGATGTTAAACCAATTATTGAGAAAAATGTTTTAAAGATTTGCTTTTGGAATCATCACATGTACCAAAACAATTTTGAAATATAATTTGGAAAATCCATTCATTGAAATTATTTGGCAACAAAGATTAAAGGATTTGAAACAATTTTCATCAAGGTGACAAGTCCTAATACCACGCACAAACTAACATAAAAGGCCTAAATAAGTAATTATAACAAGAAATTCATATTATGAAATTTCAGACCAAGTACAATATGTCAGCAAAGTTGGGTAATACTCATTGATGATTTAACTATGAGAAAATTCTCTAACATGCATAATATGATAGGGAACAAATTTCATGAAGAAAGTTTTCTTAAAAGAGCTAAGCATGATTATATAATAATCAGACAACAAGCAACTACGCATCAGGAAATCACCAGGATAACAAGACATCACATCATTGCAACCAAGATTTACCCTACCAAATGAAGTCTAAAAATCACGAAACTTTGTCACAACATAGGCAACATGGTAACAAACAAACTTTAGACCAAGACAAAAATCCTTATAGAAAAAATGGTACAAAAATGGCAAAAATGGCAGAGGTCTGTCTAAACAGGGGTAAAAACAGGAGTCCAAATTTGATCTTAAGTCCAAATTCTAATCTAATTTAGAAAAAATTGAAAATGGACTTGACGGCAATCAATTTGCATGAAATCAACGGCATTGGAAAGCTCTAGGTGTGTTTTGCATTTTCCTAGAAGAGACCAGATCTAAACGAGTCAACTTGGTGCTCAAAACTCGAGGTTTGTGAAGGTGTGCTAGAACCCAAGTATGCATTAATAAGTCTAAAAATCATTTATGCAATGCACAAACGGTATAAAATTCACAAATGACAAATGATTTGATGTGACAAAAGATTCAAGCAAACATCTAACCCTAAGTCGATGTGCAAAAAAGTCAGTAAGTCAGTAAGTCAATGTCAATGCCAAATGACTTAAGACTTAAATGACATATTTGATGATTTTGAAATGCGACTAGCCTAATTGAGGCATATTGTTCACATAGCAAATGATGCTTGATATGACAATTCACATGTGCACATGAACCTTGTTATGTGTATTTTAAAAGTCAAGAGGATGTCGATACAAGTTTGGTCTCTAATAGGCCTAAAAGAGCATGATAAGACCTTAATCTAACCTTAAGATCACATAATGAACATGATTTCGGTCACATAGGACATGCAAAAATCCAACAGAAAATCTTATACAAAGAACACATGATGATGGATATTTCTAGTTAAGGACTCGAAGCCTAATTGAGATCACGCAAATCGTATTGAAAATGACAAAACAAATATGCAACATGTAAAGTCTCAAATACAGCAGGACACTAAGGTGTTTATACATACAAATGACGTACCGAATGATGAGTAAATCCGGCAAATCATACACCACTGAGACACACATGACATATATTTCATGTACAATGAACATCATGTAGCCAATTACACTCATTTTTAAGCTCAATTTTACAAAAGTGCAATTCGGAATAATGTAGGGCAGATCGTCCTATGCTGAGATCTAGGTGGTTTTGACCTAGTTAAACACATCCAAAAATTCCGAAAGAATTATGGGACGTTCTCAAAACAATGAGAAACAATTTTTATGAGACAAGTTCATCCAGAAATCATCAAAGAAAGCAGCACAAAAATAGCAAAATCGGAAGTCGGAATCAAAACAGAATCTAAAATGAACCTAGAGTACTGCAGAATCCAGCAACTTCGGAAGTGTTTTTCAATGGTCAAAAGTCATCCGATTAGGCCGTACGACCTATTGATTCGAAGCTTGTGACATATATTTTCAAGGTCTAGAAGGATTCGAGCCAAAATCAAGTCATCTAAGACATAATTTTGGCCAAAACAGCAAGTCAATTCCAAAAGCACGAAAATCACATATTAATGCCCAAATCATCCAATCATCAATAAACTAACATTCAATCTACTTTGAACTTCGTCAAATCATCAATAAACATATAATCTTCAGATCTGAGACTATTTCATTAATCTAAAGGCAAATCCTAGCCTGTTGGATGATTCAACCTTGCTTCACGAGATTCAAGTTCTAGAGGCTAACCTTTTGTGTTTTCGTCCATTTTAATCTGCGATCAAACGAAATTTTCTCGCCGAAACACGATCGAGTTTCGAAAAAGAAACAGATCGAATCATCATGGACCGACCTTGAGGCGCTGGAGAAGGAGGGACCACCAGAACCTTTTCAATGGTGGTCCAGCTAAACCCTGACCACCAGAGGGTTGGGGATCCGCCCAAGGATAGACTGGGGAGGATTGAATGGCTGCCTAACAGCTGCTGGCCGCCAATCAAGGAGGTTGAACCAGTCAAGGCCAAGATCGGTTCTAATGCTAGTATCCGAAGCCGCGACTGGGGATGGCCAATCGAGAGGATCTAGGCACTGGTGGGACTCGCCGCTGCTTCGATCTGGATGAGGGAGGATGAAGATCACTGCAGGGGCTGGCGATCATCGAATGGTCACCAATGTGAAGCCAGCAAGCTTTGCTCGATGAACGCCAGTTCACGAGAGAGAGAGAAGAGCAAAGAGAGAATTGGGCGGGAAAACAAAGAAGAGAGAAAGATTTGAAGAGAGAGAGAGAGAGTATGTGCAGAAAATGAAGCCCTCCTTTTCATTTTGGAGGAAAAATGGCATTTATACCATCCCCAAATCACACGATCTTAGCTGTCGGTTTGATCCGATGGTCCAAATTTTAATCCAACGGGAAAAATTAGATTTCGAAAGCTTGATTATCATCTATAGTGCTAATGGGCTTGATTTGCGAAAACCCGAGCCAAAATCGATAATTGCACTAAAAGGCCTAATAAGGGGTGAAATTGCAAATTTATGAAATCTGATGGTCAAATTACAAAATTATGTTAAACTGAAGGAGGGAGAGATGGTGAGACTCGTTTATGCTTCCGCTGATAAGTTGCGCCGGAACCATAAAAAAAAAATGCCTATGAACTACGATGCTTCTACTAAGAGATGTAACTAGTGTTCATTGGTTGGAGCGATAGGTACCTGTGGTGACCTTAGGTGTTTCGGGGTGCCACAACTAACGTGACTACCAAAAAAGGAAGTGAAGTTCGAGTGGACGAACAAGTACGAGAAGAGTTTCCAAGAGCTTAAGCACAAGTTGACAACTACCCCGGTGTTGACGATACCATCCAATCCTGGAGGATACGAAATCTAGAGCGACGCTTCGTTTAAAAGATTGGGTTGCGTCTTGATGCAATATAGACAAGTTGTAGCCTATGTATCTAGGTAGTTAAGGCCTCATGAGTAGAATTACCCGACGCACGACCTGGAGTTGGCAACGATCATCTACGCAATTGATGACTTCCGACTGAGTGCATCCGCTATCTTGTTGGCCTTCCCAGGTATAGGATGTCGCAATAGTAGTCCTTGAGAAGTTCTATCCAGCACTTTTGTCTCATATTCAACTCCTTTTGTTAACCAACACCCCAGCTGCTTTCATGGACTTAATAAACAAGGTGTTCAAGGTGTATTTGGACCAGTTCGTCATAGTTTTCATCAATGATATACTGGTGTACTCGAGGAGCCCGGAAGAGCATGAACAACATCTGAGGATGGTATTATTGACCCTTCGTAAACACGCACTTTACGTCAAGTTTAGTAAGTGCGAGTTTTGGCTTAATCAAGTAACATTTTTTTATCATGAAATATCAAGCGAAAGAATTTCGATGGACCCAGCTAAGATCGAAATGGTCATGAATTGGCCAAGATCCGCGACGACAACCGAAATTTGGAGTTTTCTAGGATTGGTCGGCTATTACCGGTGATTTGTGGAAAGATTCTCCAGAATAGTTATGCCACTAACGTGACTACCAAAAAAGGAAGTGAAGTTCGAGTGGACGAACAAGTACAAGAAGAGTTTCCAAGAGCTAAACACAAGTTGACAACTGCCCCAATGTTCACGATACCGTCCAATCTTGGAGGATACGAAATCTATAGCGACGCTTCGTTTAAATGATTGGATTGTGTCTTGATGCAACATAGACAAGTTGTAGCCTATGTATCTAGGTAGTTGAGGCCTCATGAGTAAAATTACCCGACGCACGACCTGGAGTTAACAATGATCATCTGCGCAATTGATGACTTCCGACTGAGTGCATCCGCTATCTTGTTGGCCTTCCCAGGTATAGGATGTCGCAATAGTAGTCTTTAAGAAGTTCTATCTAGCACTTTTGTCTCATATTCAACTCCTTTTGTTAACCAACGCCCCAGTTGCTTTCATGAACTTAATGAACAGGGTGTTCAAGGCGTATTTGGACCAATTCGTCATAGTCTTCATCAATTATGTACTGGTGTGCTCGAGGAGTCCAGAAGAAGATGAACAGCATTTGAGGATGGTATCATTGACCCTTCGCAAACACGCACTTTACGCCAAGTTTAGCAAGTGCGAGTTTTGGCTAATCGAGTAACATTTTTGGATCATGAAATATCGGGCGAAGGAATTTCGATAGACCCAGCTAAGATCGAAATGGTCATGAATTGGCCAAGACCCACGATGGCAACCGAAGTTTGGAATTTTCTAGGATTGGCCGGCTATTACCGGTGATTTGTTGAAAGATTCTCTAGAATAGCTACGCCACTAATGCGACTACCAAAAAAGGAAATGAAATTCAAGTGGACGAACAAGTGCGAGAAGAGTTCCAAGTGCTTAAGCACAAGTTGACAATTGCCCCGGTGTTGACGATACTGTCCAATCCTGGAGGATACGAAATCTATAGCGACACTTCATTTAAAGGATTGGGTTGTGTCTTGATGTGACATAGACGAGTTGTCGCCTTTGTATCTAGGTAGTTGAGGCCTCATGAGTAGAATTACCCAACGCACGACCTGGAGTTGGCAACGATCATCTTTGTTCTGAAGAGTTAGAGACACTACCTATGTGGAGAAAAGTTCATGATATACACCAACCATCAAAGTAAGAAGTACCTATTCTCACAAAAGGAGTAAAAATGAGACAAAAGTGCTGGATAGAACTTCTCAAGGACTACTATTGTGACATCCTATGCCTGGGAAGGCCAACAAGATAGTGGATGCACTCAGTCAGAAGTCATCAATTGCGCAGATGATGGTTCGAGAGTGGATACTTCTCGAAGGGGTACGGGATTCAAATTTCGAGTTCGAGATAGGCCATCTTTCTAGTCTCATGGATACTCTTCGAATTGAACCCAAAGTATAAATCAGGATTAAAACCTCGCAATCGATGGATCCGGAAATCCAAAAGATTGTACATGGAAGCCCTAAGAAGAGGAACCCAGATTTCCAAGTGACGAATGATGGGATCTTAAGGTTCCAAAGATGATTGTGTGTACTTGACGATGCGGAGTTTAGAGAAGAGATTCTAGCGAATGCCCACCGAAGCAACTATAGCATTTACCCAGGCAGTACGAAGATGTACAAGGACATTCGGCAGTATTATTGGTGGATGGCATAAAGGCTGACGTCGCAAGATACATGACAAAGTGTTTGACATGCCAGCAAGTAAAAGCCCAACACTGCAAGCCTGGTGGACTGCTACGACCATTAGAGATCCCATAATGGAAATGGGAGCATATCACAATGGACTTCATGATGGGACTGTAAAGGAGTCAGAGAGGTAATGATTTCATTTGGGTTATGGTCGATCGACTAACCAAGTCAGCTCACTTCATTGCGGTACAAAAACATTACTCCCTGTATGTGAGGCATATAATATGATTACATGGGGTTTCGGTGACGATCACATCGATCGGGATCCTAAGTTTACCGCCGCATTTTAAGAAAGCTTGCAAATGGCTGTGGGAATGAAGGTATAGTTTAGCACACTTATCATCCGCAGACTGATGGACAATTCGAGAGAACGATCCAAACTCTCAAGAATATGCTGCGAGCATGTGTCATAGATTTCAAGGGAGGATGGGAACATCAACTACATCTCGTTGAGTTCGCGTACAACAACAGTTATCAACAAAGCATCGAAATGGCACCGTTTGAGACATTGTATAGACATGCCTGTAAAATGTCCATCTGTTGGGATGAGGTTGGAGAAAGGAAAATCACGGGCCCCAAGCTAGTGTAACAATCCGTGGATGTAGTCCAGATCATTCAAGAAAGGTTAAAGACAGCCCAAAGTCGCCAGAAAAGCTATGCAGACAAACGATGGAGACCTCGAAGTTCCAAGTTGGTGATCACGTATTCCTCAAATTGTTGCCAATGAGAGGTATGTCTCGTTTTGGCAAAAAGGAAAGCTAAGCCCCAGATTCGTAGGACCTTTTGAAATTTTGGAAAGAATTAGGACTTTAGCCAACCGGTTGGCACTACCGTCAAATCTTTCCCAAGCTCATAACATGTTCCATGTCTCTATGCTGAGGAAGTTTGAACCTGACCCGACGCACATGCTAAGTTATGAAGAGATCGAGGTGGACGACAGAGCGACTTACATCGAGTAGCCAGTGCGAGTCGTGGAAAAAAAACGAGCGTTACACAACAAGGTCATTCCATTGGTCAAAGTCGTCTAACAACATCACGGCACCAAGGGAGTGACATGGGAAAGCGAGGACATTATGAGGAGCCAATACCCCCATTTGTTCGAGGAGATGGTTGATCCTACAAATTGCAAAGACGAAATTTCTTTAAGGGGGAAGAGTTGTGACATTCTCATTCCGATCTGGTTTTTCAAAACGGAATTATTCCAATAAGTGATCGTCAGACGAGAATGTCTTGAGGATCAATAAGCCACGAGGACATCGGAAAAGGCCATCTAAGGATAAAAACTGGTTTTTCATCGATAAGGGCATATGAGTGAGGAAAAGTAGAAACGGGCCATGGACGAGAACCCATTAGGCTCGGGCCTAAGTGGGCAGCCCAAGGCCCACACGCCCAAGGGGTGGGCGGCCAAGGGAGGCCCATGGGCCCCTCAAAGCCGATCAAGCCCTACACAATATTGGCATCAAATGCACGAAAGGACATAAATAGTGCATGAATAGTACAAGATCTTAGTGAAATGACCAAAGTACCCTTCCAATGGACTCGACAAAAGGACAAAAATGGAAGAAGGGCAAGGAAGGGGTAGCACATGAATTGGGCGGAAAAGAGGAGGGGAAAAGGCTACCAGCTTAATCTAGACCTAACCTAACCACTTGAGTGCAAATCCTCCCATTTAATGTTAGATCTTGCTTCTAAATTGGGCAACCTTGATGAACAAGTGACAAGGGAAGTGATGGGGCTTTTAATAAGAGACAAGCTCTCTCTCTCTCTCTCTCTCTCTCTCTCTCTCTCCTCCCTTTCTCTCCCCCTCACACCGGCTCTCTCTCTCTCATCCTCATTCTCTCATTTTCCTCACTTGCAATTTTCAAAACACACATTTTCTCTCCCCCTAGCCTTAGCCGAACCCCACCCTTCCGTTTCTCTCTTTTTCAAGCTTGTTTCTTCCATTTTTCCTCTTGTTTTCCTCGCCGGCAACCATCCGTCTAACCCCCAACGCCGGACCGCCCTCTTGCTCTGTGGCGTCCCCCAACAGCCCTCAATCCGTTAGGGTCGCCACATCGCTTCCTTATCCTGGATGTCCTCCTTTTCTTATATCATTGGACTCAGTGAATCCATGAGTCTGGGGGTCTATCACATTTTTCATTGGTCCCTGCGCAATTTATATGGCGGAAGTAGATCCAACAACTCCTTACCTAAACACTGAAAGGATGCACACTAGATATACACTTAGATAATAACCAAGCACTTTTTATTTACTTATACTGGATGGACATCGTTTGTCGGTACATCAAAAGCCCAAGTTTCCTATACTTGGCTACATCCAAATCCTAGACCGACATTTTTCGTCACCTATTCACATGGCGTCCATTAACAAGTGCCGATGTCCAAAAATTTTCACTGCTGACCTCACATCCTCGGTCACACTATGCCACTCGAGCCCCCATCATCGTCCTCTGATGGCGGTGGCAACGACTCCAGAGTATGTCCATTCCACCGAACATACAAGACAACAAACTCCTGATGCGTGGGACCCGGGAGGAGGCCGGTGTCGATCGTCGTATAACCCTCACTCGGATGAATGTCAGTCCCAGCAAATCAGAATCATGATACTTCGACTATTCCCATTGCAAATCAACGGGGATACCATACAAAGTACCGGGAGGTGCAGGCAGTAGTGGCATCTTGATCACTCTGTAATATGTTAGTCCCATGAGGGGTGAGTACGACTACTCAGCAGCCAAAGATCTACTAAGCTATATTATGTAAAACTACCATTACCTGATTTCATGTAGCTCAAAACAAAACACATAATTGGATAAATAAATACGCATCAAACCAATAAGATTTACCAATGAAATGGCAAAACACGGCAGTACAATCAAGCTTTAGAATCCAATAGATTTTGATTCACTACCACCATCTTCCGAAGGACTAGTGTTTGCGTCCCTTGAGGCATATTGCACCTAACCCGGCATCACAACGTCCTCCGATTCCATATTTCAGTCACCGAGCATCCGGAGCATGTTACGTTACACCTCTAGGCATCTCCCACCCCACCTGGCATCACGAGGAACCTCAGGGGCTCACCATGTCAATGATGTCCCACATGCATCCAGAACATGTTGCGTCACACTTCTAGGCATCCCGAAACCCGAGGAACCTCCAAGGCTCACCTGTCCCTAAACTTTCGGAGGCATCGCCACTATGATCCTCCGGCAACCCAACGCTCGGGCATCGTCGACCCGAGGGTCCGACGGCATCGATAACATCTCAACCATGGTGTAGTAATCAAATCAATTTTAATGCCAAAACATTTTTGACTCATCAACATGGAAAATCCCTTGGGTTTTCCAAAATCATAATTTATGGTATCAAGCATTTGCAAAATAGGGATTTCAAAGACACAAAGCAATACAACAACACTAGTTTTTAAAAATGGGTCAATCTCATATCGATGAAATCAATTCACGAAATCAAAAGCTTGATACTGAATCCATAAAATCCACTTTCATGGTTAACCCCCAAATGTTTTTCAAAATCCACATGTATAGCCTCGAGTCGCACTTGCGCCTCACAGCTCGAAATGAAACGATTTATCAAAACCATAAGAAAAAATTTGAAATAGGCACCTCAGCAAATCCAAATTCTCAATCCCGACTTCAAGGTTTTTGAAAGGTTTACATAAAAAGTTTGAAATTTTGAAAGCACCACACATTTCTTAAAACATTTGAGAGTGGTGCCACGGCACATAGCAATTTCAATGCAAATCGGGAGATTTTCTAAAACAATTTACGGTAAAATTTTCAAAGCTTCGCAACAGATAAAATGGATGCATATTCGAAGGCCGAAATCACATGTATTCATGAGAAATATAAAGCTTCCTCAATCATCTGGCACCAAACAAATTTGGTCATCCCGTATTCCACCATCCAACACAAAGTTCAGACAATCCAATCTAACAACGCACTTCCTCAGGCATCAACAACAATACACTATATGGATTAGTAGACTTCAGCTTGCCTTAGGTTTGACGGCGTTGACAGCAAGCGGGTGATGGCCACGAGCACGGCCGAAGCAAGCTGCAAGACGGTGCTACGGCTACAAGCTCGACTGGAGCGAGCTGGCCAGTGAAATCGGTGAAGTTGGGACGCGGATGGTGGCTGGAGGCAAGAACGTGAGTGGGAGGTGAGAGTTTTTTTCTCGGTTTCTCGAGTGCAGACGCAACCGGAGACGAGGGGAAGGAGCTGGGCGTCGCGAAGAGAGGGGAAGAGATGGTTTTCTGCTTGCCTCGTCCCCTCCGCCGGTTGACTTCTTGAGTCAACAATCTGCCTTATTCGTGGCAGCAAAAGGAGCAAGGACAGCGCGGCCATTCTGTCCTGGAGAGCGACAGGTCACGTTCCGCATGCAGGGACGTGCCCCCTTGCATGCGCTCGAGCGGTTCTTGGGTGGAAGCGTGGCAGCAGCGGATGGGTCTTTGGTGGAGAAGGTCAACTCTTCTTCTTGGTTGACCGGTGAAGCGAAAGGAAGGCAGGACCGTGGGCACTTCGCGTCTGCCCGTGCACGGACTGAAGTTTTCTCGGTCCCCTGGCCTTGTGCACGCACGAAATGAGGGACAGCTGAAGTTCGTGTGATAGGTAACTTGTCGACACATTAATTGGAATGAACCTCGGTCTCGTTGGTAATGTTACATAGGGGAGATCTTTGACGAGACTATAATTTATTCGATGATCGGACCATTACTAAACGTAACGTCTCGGTCCAGTAATAATAGTGTCGAAACGGTGTTTATAAATGGCGTCAACGGCATAGTCTGACGAAAATCTTATCGATCTGTCACGGTCTGTTACATATTCGAGGGTCGGCGAATTCCGGATATCACATGCTCCACCGTACCGCCGCCGGATCACTGTCGTGCAATCGTCGGACCGCCATCCAATTGCTATTCAACCTCGTAGTCCTCTCCCCTATCGTGTTTCGAGACCCGAGTTGTCCATGAGTGGCATTCTAGCATTTGATTAGGGCTTTCGTTGCATTTATGGAGTAGTTTAGGGCGGACTAGTGGTAATCCATGTTACATGGATAATGTGCCATGTGGTTTAGTGATTACCTATGTTATTTAGGTTATGTGCCATGTGGTTTAGGGGTTAAACGTGTTATTTGGATAATGTGTCATGTGGTTTAGTGATTACCTATGTTATTTAGGTTATGTGCCATGTGGTTTAGGGGTTAAACATGTTATTTGGATGATGTGTCATATGGTTTAGTGATTGCCTATGTTATTTAGGTTATGTGCCGTTTAGTTTTGGGGGTTAAACATGTTGTTTGGATAATGTGCCGTGTGGTTTAGTGATTACCTATGTTGTTTAGGTGATGTGCCATGTGGTTTAGGGATTAAACATGCTATTTGGATTATGTGCCATGTGGTTTAGTAGTTGTCCATGTTATTTGGGTTTTGTGTCATATGGTTTAATGGTTAAACATGTTATTCGGATGATGTGTTATGTGGTTTAGTGGTTAAACATGACATTTGGGTTATGTGCCATGTGGTTTAATGGTTATCCATGTTATTTGGGTTATCTGTCATGTGGTTTAATAGTTAAACATCACATTTGGATGATGTGCCATGTGGAATAATGGTTAAAAATGATAATTGGGATGTGTGTCATGTGAATCAATGGTTAAATATGATATTTAGATTATGTGCCATGAGTTTGGGAAGTGAATGGTGTATATGTGTGTGATATAAGTAATGTGCTTGGATGAAATGATGGCAAATGACAAGTGAAGTTGCAATCGCATGAGCATCACGTGGGTTAAATGAGGAAGATAAGAAATGGAGTGTGTGATGGTATGCCCGTGTAATCACCTAAGACCCTGATGTGTTTTACGCGGGGTGTTAACCAGTCTAAGGCGTTTTACGCGAGACGATGCCCGATTAAGTTCGGATGCCCCTAAGTCAATGGGATGCCGTTCGCAAATGAATTTTGGAACGAAGCTCCTTATAGGAATACCAAGTCAATGGAATGTCGTGATCGATAGGGCGAGATGATGCTCGATTACGCCGGATGATTGTGAACCTTCGGGTTGGCCCTGGGTCCTAAGTGGTAGTAATAATCTGGACAAATGTGTATGGGAAGTGCATGAGATTCATATGTGATGAGGTCTATATTATTGCATGGCACAAGCACATGACTTTGATCATATTGCACATTCATATATTTGGCTTGAGAACATGAAATTTATGTTATAAAATTGTCTATGCATCTATATTCATGGCCTTGTATGGTAGACAAGTTGTTATGAGATTGATGAGAGTAAAACGAGAAATGTTTTGCCATCGATAGATTTTTGCATGTTTAGGACGCTTTCGAGGTGAACAACTTCCCTATGCGAGGTCTAGGAAGTTCACTCATTGAATTTATCTCATATTTGTTTGTTGAAATGTTTTCAGGTCCTAAGAATGGCCGAACCATTCCGTCAGATTCGTTTTGGTCTCTCTGTCGAGAATAGTGACGAGGACAAAGTACCTGGTAGTGGGAGCGGCCAATGCGCACTATACGTGATATGTCATGACCATTTGGGTCAATAAGGGTTTGCTTAATCTCATGCCACACTGATTTGTAGCCTGATACTTTTGGGTAGGTGGCGAGAGCCACGGTCCCATCCGCAGCTTCGACGATCTACCACATGCCGGAGGATCTGGGGGCGACATCAACTGGGATGCCAAGGATGGGGACGTTCCTGATGGGGAGGTGTTCGACCCCGAGATTGACCCTGCGCTAATCTCTGAGTTGGAGGCCTGGATCCCTGAGGCTATTGGGGCTTAGGTAGATATGGGGTGTTAGCACTTTTTGGACCACCCTCGTAGTTGTAGAGGCGTAGATATAACCCAGGCCTTTTTTGAAGGAGGTCATTACAAAGCGATTAGGCGTGTCGAAGGTGAAGAAGCTAGTTGATTACCTTGAACTCGTGTTGTATGATACGTTGACTCGTAACACTTATATATATATATATATATATATATATATATATGAATATGTTTTTAACTATCCCTACTATTTGATGATTGGATATTTGTTTATGTTTCCACTTGTGCATTTGTTATTACGGATTGGGTCAGCGACACCCTTGGAACGTCGCAATCGAATGACCAAAGGGTATATAAAGGTTCGATGGGCGCAGGTTGTCGTGCGGCCGTAGAAGTTCAGGGCGTGATAAAACCCTTGGCACTTGAAATACTTGACAGAGTTTGGGTGCTTGGAACTTGATACTCCATTATTCTTAGGAGATGACTCTAAAGCAGTTGCCATAATCTTAGAAGTAGATGCCTTCTTGCCTTTGGAATAGCATCTTTGTTCTGATACTAAGAGTTACAACCACAAGCCTCTTTAAATTATCGCTCCACCGTAAGTGCAGGTTGACAAACATCAATTTAAGTCTAATAAGGTTGTAGTTGGACAACATTACCGATTTCAAATCGAAGTCCACCAAGGCAGCGGGCAATAGTTTGCTCCTCTACTTCGGAAACATCATAAAGCATCATGAGATGATCAAATTGTGCCATTTATTCTTCCATGGACAGCTCCTTTGGTTTGAAATTGTAAAATTGAAGTAAAGTATCTTGACGGTAGTTTGGTGATAAGAACTTCTTCAATTCTTTCTTCATTTTTTTCAAGTTACAATATGTCTTCTTCCTTCACAAGCTCTTTGTTTCTTCAAGTGATCCCACCAAAAAATGCGTGATTTTTGAGTTGAAGGCAACTAGCTTCACCTTTTGATAATTCGGTATTTCTTTATAGTCAAAGACTCTTTCTATAGCGTGCAATCAACCCATAAATTCTTTCGGTTATATCTTCCCCTCGAATTCAAGAATATCAACCTTTACATAAGAATCTTGCTCAATTCCATGGAACCTTCGATACCGATGCCAAGGAAGTTCTTCTTCACTTGAAGCATGACTTCAAGTACCAACAAAGGGGTTGACATCCTCTACGTCAAAGGGAGCATCTTTTGATTCATGACGCAAATCATCGTGCTCTAGAAGTTTGACGTGTTGCAAACACTCTTACAATTGTTGCACTTGTCTCTTTAAATCATCCACCTCCATATTTTGTAGGTCTATTTCTCGAGCTGTAGAAGACTCAATGCTTAGTCCACATCAATGATAACCAGCCATTGGATTGTGCTCTAATACCAATTTGACTCCAAAGAGAATGCAAAGAAGTAGGAGATAACACAAGTGAGAATTTCACAACTCGTCGTTAATCACCAAAGAGATAAGAGCAAATCAAGAAATTCTTCTTGTTCTCAAGCTAAAGGCTAAATAAGTTATGAATCAAAACGAGTCTACCCTCTTATTCATTATAGCATGCTTATATAGATGAGCTTGGAATAACCCTCCGAGCTAGAGTTATTAATAAGACTCTTTGGAGAGACAAAAGGACTCATAAGGAAAACAGATTAGTTTTACTAGAAAACAACGACAATTAAATAAGGACTTGGAAACTTTACAAAATTTACTAGACCTTGAAAATAGAATAAATAAATGTTGTTCATTGCATGTCTCCAATTTTTTAGTTACTCCAAAGTGCTAAGTTAATGGCCTTCAACGAATGCGACACCTTCCAAACGTGAAGTGATCGAAGTAGATTCAAAATCGATGATTGGCTTGTAAATCAACAACTAGGTTGTCAATCGATAACAATACAATCGACGACTCTTTTGCATAATCGACTTCTAAGAATGCTATGGCATCAAGCGTGACCAAAATTATATATTGAGCATTAGATTAATCATAGAATGAACTATTATGTTTGATTTGATAGAGATTGATTAGTGGAATAAACAATTGATGTTTGATTTGTTATTGTTAATTTGATATATAATTATGTAAGTAAAAGTTTTGTTGAAAGGATATAATACATGTGTCACAACCCGACTCCATCCCTAGGTCACGAGCAGCAAGGGTTATCTTTGCAACGTCCCAAAGCGCGTCGCCCCCATTTCTTTTTATCTTTTCATCAAGCACATGCGAAAGCGTACATATAACACCCGACAACAACAAGCAGCCAAAAAAACAACCACTTGCAAACACACAATTACATCAGTTATATTTACAAGCTCTTTTGTCATGGGCTGTTATATTTACAATCTTTACATGCTCTATGCTCAGAAAGGCCGGGATAAATCTTAACTCCTCTATCGAGACTACAACTCCTCGACACCTACAATTCTGAAAAACAACGGGGTGAGTCATAGACTTAGTAAGTAAAACCCATAATTCTTTACTAGAATAACATCTTATCATCAAAATCTAGTAGGTACAACACTCGCAATACAATGTTTATGGTGGATTAATGGCAAACTTTTTTGCTACACCTCGACTACATGTAGATGTCTATTACCGCATACTTCAATGCATGCTTATTTTCTGCATATCAATGAACACATCAACATATCATGCTTATCCATATATTGGCACTCATGCAAATTCATTTATCATCGTCCTAGC
Organism: Eucalyptus curtisii; assembly: GCA_017140595.1. NCBI lineage: Eukaryota > Viridiplantae > Streptophyta > Magnoliopsida > Myrtales > Myrtaceae > Eucalyptus > Eucalyptus curtisii. The sequence continues at coordinate 27,646,361 of CM029504.1, read as the reverse complement.
TTGACTAGGCCCTCCCGGCTTAACCGAGGCATCCAACTTCAAGTAGGCATCCTAGCTTAACCAAGGCATCCCAACTCAGCCGAGGCATCCTAGCGCTAGCTCACCAAGGTATCTGGGCTCAACCCAGGCATCCTGGCTCAACCAGGACATCCTGGGGCTAACTTACCCAAGGCATTCGGGCTTAAACCCAAGCATCATCCCTCAATCAAGGCATCTTGTTCAATGAACGAGGCATCGCCGCCAACGCTATGTAACAACAGGCATTTTTTCCTCTTTAAGTGCATCATAACAATGCATCACACAAGCCGGTTTTTACTTTTCATCTTAGTCGACTCATGCGTGGCCCAAAGGCGTGCTCATTCAAATGAGCGTGTCATGACTCTTAACATCATACTATATAATATGCCGAGCACGATTTTTTTTCGTGACATGAGCCACATGCCGAAGCCAATCTCCACACCAAGTAAGACTTGGAATCAGCATGCTTCAATATTGGTCTAAGGCATCGCGGCTTAGGCCATCGCAACTTGACATCGATTCCAAGCTGAGCGAACCTTGACCTCATCTCGGGGCGTGAACACACTCAAGCTTGGAAACATGAGCAAACCATACAAAATGACATTACAACATACACACGGCCTACACAGGTGATCACACCACTCAACTCGATGACGTAGGTTATCGTCCTAGTCAAGAGTTGAAGATTCTACCTACAACTTTCTAGACTAGCGGCTTGAACCAGCGGCAATGGTGGCAAGACCAATTGTGGCACCCCTCGACGGCCCCCAAACCGTTTGGGTCGCCACAGTTCGCTTACCATTCACTTTCCCTAATAACATGTCACTCGATACCATTTCAATTGCGGGTCCATACAACCCGGGGTTTCCTTTATCGGTCCCAGTGCACCTTATTAGCGGAAGCATAATTTAATAACGCCATCTCTCCCTCCAACTATCATGATACAATGCACACCAACTACACATCATATGAGATGAAGCCGAGCCACTTTTATTTACGTATTTTCAAGATGGATTTCACTGGTCGGTACAATCAAAAAGAAAGGCCAAGATTTTCATCTAGACTTGGCCACAACCCAAAAGAGACAACTCGACCCCTATGTCTATCTCGTGTATGATCCTCCATCTACAAGTGTCGGCTATGTCCAAAAAGTTGTAGCTCCTACTTCTCACGCACGGGCCCTCACACCCATCCTGGTGCGTCAGGCGGTGGCGGTGGCAACATCCCCGCATCACTTCGTCTCGACGAACGTGAACGATATGAACTCCCCGAATGACGGGGCCCTCGGCCAGGCCCACGTCATACATCACTAAGGCGCGAATCCGAATGAATGTCGGACCGGGATGGTGGGCCGCCGATCTCCGCACACTCAACCTCCACATCCAAAGGAAGGCCGTAAAGACGCCCCGCGTGACGCGAGGAGCGGCATCTTTCTAATCTGAAATGTTGGTCCCCGAAGGGGTGAGTACAACCACTCAGCAAGTAAAGGACCAATAAACCACTCAATGCATCATGCATCACACAATCATCACAATCATAGCATCACACGTCATTAAAGTATCCATGCACAATTTACCTTGTTATCATGCACATGACATCATACCTCATGTACATACATCATCATATAGTCATCACCATCATGACATACACTTACCATCATCATGTCACATGTACCATCATGCCATAGGTGCACATACATCCATGCACTTACCATCATCATGCATCCATGCACTCATCATCATCATATCACATGTACCATCATCATTACCATGCATCCATGCACTCATCATCACCATATCACATGTACCATCATCATTACCATGCATCCATGCACTCATCATCATCATATCACATGTACCATCATCATTACCATGCATCCATGTACTCATCATCATCATATCACATGTACCATCATCATTACCATGCATCCATGTACTACCATCATGCATAATTCAATTTCAATTTCTCAATTTCATCCTTTCATTTTGGACCGCCACCTTTCTCTTTCCCGGGACCAATGTTTGCATCCCACGTTCATCACTCGCACCCCACCTGGCATCGCGAGAACCATCCGGCACAAACCTCCGAGCATCCGGCACAATACCTGCCAGGCATCTCGTACCCTAACTAGCATCACGAGGCATCCCCCGGCACAATACCTGCCGGGCTTCCGGCTCCCCCACTCTCCGGGCATCTCGAAACTCCCGAGGACCCTCCGGCATCCGGCCATTCAAGGCCACCAGGCAACCGGCCGTACCCTTCTAGCCAGGCATCCCGACACTCCCGGGGCATCGTCGGCTCACACCTCCGACGGCCTTTTCACTTATCTTAATTCACATCTTCAATTATAATTCAATTTTAACATGGCATGTGATGTGATGGAAATCAAGATCATTTTCATCCTTTGATTCATACATGCATCTCCAATCATCATCATACATGCAGCAAGACACAATCATTCATAACAATACAATTCATGGAGTCCATACAATTTAGAATAGTCCATTTATCATGCCTTTTTGAAGTTTACAAAATTCCAGCTTGTACCTTTTATGAAAACATTTAAATTAAATATCCATATGATTCTCAAAAATCATGAAATCAAGACATGTGATAGACAAGACAATAAGATAACAATTTCATGAAGAACACATGCCCAAAAGAGTTCCACACAAGAAGATATAACTCACACAAATACAGCATGCAATTTCGGATAGAATCAGATTGCGCAGTTTTTGAAATATTTCGATTAAAATACCCGAATGACCTCCGAAAATTGTGAAATTTTACCAGGTTATATTTAAGACAATAAAGTAGATTTTTCATGCAGACATCTAGGCCAGATTCGTTCTAGATCATTTTCTATAGACGTCCGAAGCTCTTGATTCTAGCACCGCAACGTTCAGTATAGCTATCTCCGAAATGTCAAGTTTTCACCCACTTATCCTTCTTTGTTTCCTCTGAAATTTGGATATGTTTTGCTTCAATAGGTCCCCTACAACTTTCATTAAGTGATCTAAGCGAAATTACCAAATAATAGTCACCATATGGGTCCAAGAAGTCTCGGGTGTCCAGTACCGTGTTTCCAGATTTACCGTCTTCAAAAGAAAGTCGATTCACTAGGCTACACTTGTTCATTTTACCTCAAATTTGAGTATGTTAGTCTTTAGGATGTTCTTTACAAGTTTCATGAAGAAGTAGAAGAGAAATTCTCGGTAAAAAGCAACATGCAACCCTCAAAACTACCAAAAGGTCAGCAAAGCAGTTCCAGATCTAGTGTCTTCGTAGGAAGAGGGTTTTGCCCCTTAAATCTCAACCATTTTGTCCCAAATTTTAGTATGTTATAGTTTGAGATGTTTTCTACAACTTTCATGAAGGAGTAGAAGTTAAAATCCAACTCGAAACACGCATGCAAGCCTCCACAAGTTTCTGGGTCGGGCGGTATACACGAAATCAGCAAGCATTTTCAAGAACGAACCACACTAGCTTCGGTTCCTTACTTCTAAACACCCAAGAATTCAACAACACATGCAAGACACACATGCAAGAGTAGAAATTGATCCTAACATGCCTCTAAGATCAAGCGAACGGCGGCACACGGACGGCACAAGGACGGGCGAACGGACGGCGACGGGCGGACGAACGGCAAGCGGCTCCTTCTTCCTCCTCTCTTGGTTTCCCTCTCTCTCTCGCAACTCTCTCTCTCTCTCTCTCTCTCTCTCTCTCTCTCTCTCTCTCTCTTGGCTTGGACGAAGCCCTCCCTCTCCCTTTCATTCTCTCTTTTATTTCCCCACAAAACCATCATTGGCAATCATGAGGAGCCTCCCCCAATGGCCAATGCATGGGGTCTTCTTTTTGCCACTTGGCAAAGCACATGCAAGATGAGCTTGGGAAGAAGTGGGCCGGCCACTCCTCCTCTCCTTGGTCGACGGCAGCCTCTCCATGGGCTTCATGGGCCGGCCATTTGGCCCACCAAAGGTCCATACTCTTGGGCCTAAGGCCCAAGCCTAATTAAAATCAAATTTTAACCTTCTTTTTAAATACTAATTAAATCCTTATTGAACCAAAGTACTATAGGGTAAAATTAAATAACTAAACACTTGAAATCACAAATCCATAGATTCTAATTCACAATACATATGGCCAAAGATAAGTCATCCTCTTCCAAGGTTTATCCATTTAAACTCGGCCATAGATCTCAATACAAGACATTAATTGGAGCACCCCTAATGACTGGCAAAGAATTTCAGGATGCCACACCAATGGGAAGGACTCCTAGGGGCAAGATGACCGAATGGAGGAGAAAAGGGAGAGTTTGGTCAGTTGAGGGAGAGGAGGAGAGGAGGAAAGGCTTTTGGGTGAGGATGGCATTGGATGGAGGGTTCTACCCTTATTTATAGGGCCTCCCCCAAAAATAGTCCAAAAGGACATTAAATGCATTCACACATGTTCGCACTTAGCTCACAACTCATTAAATGTATTCGCATACATTCACACTTAGCCCGAAATTCATTAAATGTGTTCACACATGTTCTTACTTATCTACCCCATAATAGGCACCGTAGGTATCCTAATAGGCCCACATTATTGTCCTCAAACAAACCGGTCAAGAGGAATTTATGAGGGGTGTTACTTGGTCTTCAAGCCTTAGGATAGGGTAGGATCACAGCTGAGTAGATTGGGATACTTCAAGAGGGTAATTAAGGACCAGAGGCCAAGCTGGGCATGATTCATGCTTGCTGAGCAAGAAAAACAGTTTTGGTCGATTTCCGAAATAAATATCATTGCCCTACCACATGGAATTGAAAAATTACGAAATTTTAGTATATTATATAGAAGACCCTAATTAGCATTCTTCATGAAGGAAGCTAAGTCAAATTCGTGCCGTAGAAAGAGCAGCCAATCACCAAACATATGCCAACAATCTGTCCGTCCAGCAGATTCAATGTCCGTAAAGGAGGACCAATTTCGAAATCCAGATACTTATAAAACTATTTGAAATTTTTATACGTTGTATATATAGATGTCCTTTAAAACTTTCATGAAGGAATCATGCCCAAATTTGAAAGGGAAAATTTTATTAAAATTCGAGAAAGCAATCTGGTCACCGTTTTACTACACTCGGCAGGTTCCTAACGGTAATTAATTTGGCCTTTGTCTCAACCATTTTACCTCATAAAAATATGAAATTTAAGTATGTTTTAGAGCAAGATGTTTTGATCAACTTTTATGAAGAAATTTTTCCCAAATTTGAATCATGAAAAGTTCTATAAAATTGGCAAATAGTGAAGGTCCAACTGTTTCGAAAATCAAATGTGGCATATCTAATTGGAGAGAGGTGGCGCCATACTTGGTCAAGAAGTATTAATTGTTTGACATCCTTATCCTCCAAGTTTCCAACTAGGTCCTAGGTTAGCTTGGACACTTCATCTTACTCATTAAATGGCTAAATTCCAAAAGACATTAATGTGAGCATATCTTAAGTTCAAAGTTTGAACTTGACTTGGCTTCTCTCTTGGATGTGTGGCCCTTTTCGTGTGGGCTCCAAAGTCAACATTTCATACTTAGGTATTTAGGATATTATTAGACCTAGGCTATAGGGACACCCTTTTTCCACATTTCATTTAATACATTCACATTTGTTCACACTTGTTTTTCTAAAAAGCATTGACTAGTCCAAGTTTCATACTTGTCTTCCAAGGCTAAGGCCTAATGTGCCATGTGTCCATCTTAGTCAATGCTCCTTAATTAGCTACAACATGAGGGCGTTAAATGCAACTTGGAAATATCTCAGTTTTGAAGGCCTTGTCATCAGGTAGGGACTAATCAAGTTTGACCTCGATCGACTACCTTATTTGGCCTAGAATTCGTGCCTAAGTCATGATCGGAGGAAACCGGACGTAATTGGGCTCAACAAGCGAGACCAAGTTTGGACTTCTCATTTACCGTGTAAAGAACTCGTGACTAGGTCAAAGGGCCAAGCCTTGGGGGTGGTCTTCTAGTCGGTCCACTGGACAGTCGCCTGGCCAGTCCTGTGACTAATCCTTGGTCCATAACCGACCCTCAGGTCAATTCATGGTTTATTCCTGCCATCGGCATACTAATCTTTAGCCTACTAATCGGGACCAAAATAAGGGTCGAAATCAAGAATGTTACAACATGGTTATTATATTGTTTTATAAAGATGCATAGTAAATGCTCTATCTACTTACAAGAGATCTATACTACTCATTAGGCTAACCTAAGGGATGGGTTTGGGCTTATAACTTAGTAGTCTGCATTCTCTGGTATTCGAAAAGTAAGGTTTAGATTTGATATCCCTATAAGGAGGCAGGGCTCGCTTTATATTGCAAAACAAAGAAGGGAAATAAAGCTTCGCTCATGCCTGAAGAATCCAGATTGGATCGTAGAAGACACCAAAGGTATCCTCATATATCAACTTGCATGCTTGGTTCAGTCCTCTGTAAAGAGCAACCTATACAAGGCGTCCAAGTGCAAAAAAAATGCCTTTAGCTAGGTAAAAACCTAAATTTGCTAAGTTCTTTGAAACTTTTAGCGCTGGGTGAAAGAAGACATATTTTTTTTTTTTTGGTAAAAGTAATAAATATATTGAACTTTAGCCAACTATATAAGAGGAGGTCACGGCACCAAAACTTGCACTCAAAATGACAAGGAGTCATAGCAAGTGGAAGGGTACCGAGACGGAAAAGGACATCCAAAACAACGGCACAAACAGCAAGCTGGCAACAACGCAACGACGACAAGGAAACAGCCAAAACAATGGCAAAACATCAAAACACAACGGTGAGAAGAAGGAGATAGGAGGGACAGAACAGGCGGCAGCCGGAGCATCCCTCAAGCAACCTTTGAAGGCCAAGCAAACTCCAACTAACAACTCCCAGCCCACCGCAACAGGTGCCCACAAACTTACGGGAGAAGCTGAAAAGCAGCGGCATCAAACAACCTCCGGTACCTAGCCAACCCCAAGGAGAAGATTGAAACAAGTCCATCCTATGAACCATTAGCCACGGGAACAGCACAAAAGACGTCCTCAACAACAGGGGAAGATAGCTTCAAGGTGGTGGTTCGAACTCTTCCGAAGAGAAAATAACCAGGTCAATACCCCAAGTGCGCTGGAATCTCCTATTCCTTGCATTATCCGCAATGTTCCTAAAAGTCACAGCCTTGTCTCTGACAACTTTAAAGAGGTGATTCTTCAAGGCCGGAACCGCAAGAGATTGCTCTCTAAAAAGAATGATATTCCTATTTTTCCAAATGATATGACAGAGGGCCCCAAAAGAGAAACGAGCAATGCATTTATAGAACTCTTTACCCGAAAGAAGAGTCATAGCCCAATGGAGATTATCCGCCCATGACCATGAAAGAAGACATATTTCGATGGCTAGAACAAGAGAAATGCTATATGTTCTTCTCGGGCGACTTCACCTGACTCTTTGCAATAGCAATTCAAGATAGAACAATAAGATGTGTCATTTACATGATCGAAAAAGGAACATTTGGTTAAACCGCACAGAAGACCCAGATCGAGCTTCCAATCAAAGAAAGGGAATTAGAGAGCCTTGTCAATTTTGGCATATTGCTAGGTTGATTCCTTTCGAGACCTTATCCTTAAATATCAATAGTAAAACATGGGGTAAAAAAAAGGAAATGCTTGAGTGTTGTGGTGGTGACGTCCTTCTAGGATGGAAGCTTTTCTTCCTTGTACGGAGGGAAACAACCCTGAAGAGATAAAGGAATTTGAGGTTTGACGAAGCAAGGACCTAGGATTACCTGTCCAGGAATGGATTTGTGATCATTAAGGACGCGCATGACAACGTTTCTATTTCTCTATTTCTCTGTTTCTCTATTCCCCGGAACAGGTTTGGAACAGAAATCCGTTTGATAACGTAATTTCATTTTTCTATTTCTAAAACAAATTTTTATTCTAGAAATAGATTTGGAGTAGAAATTAGAAGTTAAAATTTTTAGTTTTTTAGTTTTGCAACAAAAATGATAAATCAAAACTTTTTTCATCGTTCACTCTCGTCATCGCCCATCGCCCACCTCGCCGCCCATGGGATGTCGAAAGCTTGTCGTCGGTCGCGCGGCCGGTCACCACCGGCCCCGGCAATCAGCCGCTCGCCATCGACCATCGGCCACCAAACGTCGGCCGTCAACCACCGAACTCTAGCCGCTCGTCATCGACCGCCGGCAGCCGAATGTTGGACACCCGTCGGTCGTTGGATGCTCATCGCCAACCACCGAACATTGGAGGCCCACCGCTGACCACCCATCGGTCACCACCGACCATCGGACTCCGGCCGTTGGCCACCTGCCATTGACCACTGGACTTTGGCCGTTGGCTCCCCACCGCCGACTACCGGACTTCCGCTTGGCCACCCACCTAATGTGGACGTCGAGCCATATCGAGGAGGAGATGCTAGGGACCCGTTGTCTATTCCTACCGGTTCGATCACTCGAGCGCGGGCCAAGCAATTTAGGCAAGTTGTTGGCATCATGGTTCGTGATCTTTGGCATGGAGATGACCTTGGATCAAATCTTGAAGAATCTTGGAATCTTGGCGTAAATTTTGGCGTGGAGATGACCCTGGATCGAATCTTGAAAAATCTTGGAAATCTTGGCGCAATTTGATTATCTGGTCACCAAGTATTTGACCAAGTCAAAAAAAAATTATCTTCTTATTTAGATATTTTCTAGAATATGATGCATTAGATTTATAGGGCTGGTTTTAGGGTTTGTGTGGCGGCTAGAAAGCGTATATTAAGGATTTACCGAATTTCTTTGGGAGACAAATATATTTTATTTTTGAGGAAAAGAATTGAGAGGTTCTCTTTTACTGTTCTTTTGATGACTTGACCTTATCAAGATTCTCTTGTTACGGTCGATTCGACTTATCGAGCGAGATAGCGAATTCTTTTGCTCATGGCATTTATAACGTTGGTTGGTTGACACGCATTCGTCAACAAGTCACATTAATACTAAGGTTGCCAATCACATGTTTCATTGGAGGTCGAGGTTTGCAATTCGCACCATCCGGGTCTTCGTAGAACGATCTTTCCGCAACGATTCACATCATTTGGTATTAGAGCTTGCTTCTACAAGATCTATTTATCTTTAGTTTTTTATTTATATTCACCAATTTGAGATTTATTGAGCTAGGGTTTTGATTCTAGCCAATTTAGGGATCCGATTGCTTTTTTGCTTCCATACATAGTTGTTTACTGTTAGTTTTAATTTTTTTTTCCTAGCATCTTAAATTGTATTTGAGTTCGTCAAAAAAAAAAGGAAAAAAAAAAGAGAAAGTTCGTCAAAAGAAAGAAGGGAAAGAAAACACACACAAAAAAGTGCGAAAGAAAAAAAATCGACAGAAAAAAATAGCAAAACAAAAAAAAAAAAAAATCAAGAAGGCGACTTGTTTGTTAGTGGACCGAATTGAAACAAAATCAGTAGTGATTTGCTTTTCAATTGGAATTTCGAAAGTTGTACTTGTTGGTTTGAGATTGTTACTTGTTGAATTGATTGTCGTAAGGGGGTTGAGAGACAGGTTTTGAGTCCGATAAAGAGCTTGTGAAAATGGAATACGAAAGGGAAAAGGCAAGAGTGTGTGAGTTTAATTGAGGGGGAAAAAAGCCTAGACTTGAGTTAAACACGAGGGGAGTGACAAACACCTTGAGAGAAACACGTGAGGGAGCGATTGGTGAGGATTTTTGTGACTAACATTTACTTGCAGGTCTAAAATATGTCGCGCGAAGAAAGCGTGAATCAAAGGGAGGTTGACTCCATACAAAGGGATGAAGCGCTCGTGGAAAGCATCCAGCAATTAAGGGCTGTAGTAGAGGAGCTTAGTGGTCGAATGATGGGGAATGGCTTGAGGGTTGATGGTGACCGAGAGCTACCCCGAGGAAGGCCGCAACAACAATGAGACGCCTCTAGAACACGACCTAGAAGGCAGCGGCATTATGATGATGATGAGGCCGACATGGAGGATAATCGAGATGCTCGATTTGAAAGGTGGAATGGAGGCCGAAGGTTTAGACACCGAGAAGATGATGAACTTGGCAATATCAAGATGAAGATTCCTTCTTTCCAATGGAAAAATGATCCCAATGCGTATCTAGAGTGGGAGAAACGCATGGAGATGGTATTTGATTGCCAACGATACTCTGAGCTCAAAAAGGTAAAAATTGCAACTGTTGAATTTACTGATTATGCTATAATTTGGTGGGATCAACTTGTGACTAGTAGGAGGCGCAATGGTGAAAGACCGATAGAGACGTGGGATGAGATGAAGGCGGTGATGAGGAGACTTTTCTACCAAGTCATTACCATCGACATTTTTTTCAAAAGTTACAAAATCTCACACAAGGCAATAAGAGCGTGGAAGAGTATCACAAGGGGATGGAGATTGCCATGATCTGTGCTAATGTGGTGGAGGACCGTGAGGCCACAATGTCAAGATTTTTGAGTAGTTTGAGCCGAGACATAGCAAGGGTGGTGGAGCTGCAACACTATGTTGAATTGGAGGAATTGGTGGACAAAGCCATCAAAGTTGAGCGGCAATTGAAGTTGGACCGAAATCACAAGATTGGAGGAGATTCAAATGAGAATTGGAGATTCAATTGGAAGAGAGATGGGAAGCCAAATTGGAGAGGAAACAACACCAAAACCGAAACCTCAAAGGAGAAGGAGGGGACGGTAAAGTTGGAACGAAACCGATTTCAGGTAAAACCGAAAACCCTAACACTAGAACTCGTGAAATTAAATGTTTAAAGTGTTTGGGCGGGGTCATATGGTGAATCAATGCCCTAATAGAAGGGTGGTGATCATGACTGGACATGGTGATGTTGAGTCCGAAAGTGAGAGGGAAGAAGAGGATGATGAGATGCCACCATTGGAGGATTGTAGTGATGGAGAATTTGCTATAAAAAGAGACTTATTGGTGGTTAGGCGTTCTCTAAGTGTGCAAGTAAAGGAGGAGGAGCATCACCAACAAAGAGATAACTTGTTTTATATAAGATGTGTGGTGAATGGTAAGATCTGTAATATGATAATTGATGGAGGTAGTTGTGCGAATGTGGCAAGTTGTACTATGGTGGATAAGTTGGGTTTGAAAACAACAAAGCACCCTAGGCCTTATAGACTTCAATGGTTAAATGATAGTGGTGAGGTGAGAGTGTCGAAGCAAGTTCAAATTCCATTTGAGATAGGGAGATACAAGGACGAGGTAGAGTGTCATGTTGTACCTATGCAAGCGGGTCATATCTTGCTTGGAAGACCATGGCAATATGATCGAAAGGTACATCATGATGGGTATACTAATCGTTATTCATTGGTGATGAATCAAAAGACTTATACCTTGGTACCAATGACACCTAGTGAGGTGTATCAAGATCAGTTAAAGTTACAACAAGAAGCCGAGAGAGAGAGAGAAAAGGTGAGAAATCCGAGGGCTTGCGTGGTGTGTCTGAGACGCAAGGAAAAGGAGAGGCCGAGAGAAGGATTGTGGTAAAAACTTAGGGAAAAGAATAGAGGAAAAGTGAGGTGATGAGAGCTTTAGTTATAGACCGACCGATGCTTGTACTTTTGTACAATGAGGTTTTGTTTTCTACTAACGATCTTGACCCAAGTTTGCCTAGTCCTATTGTGTCTTTATTGCAGGAATTTGAAGATGTCTCTCCTGATGAACTTCCTAGAGGGATACCACCGATTCGAGGCATTGAACATCAAATCGACTTGATTCCTTGTGCGCCATTACCTAACCGACCCGCATATCGAAACAATCCCGAAGAGACAAAGGAACTTCAGTGGCAAGTTAGCGAACTATTGGAGCAAGGATATGTGAGAGAGAGTCTTAGCCCGTGCGCCATCCCTGTTTTGTTGGTACCAAAGAAGGATGGAACTTGGCGAATGTGTGTCGATTGCCGAGCAATTAATAACATTACGGTAAAGTATCGACATCCTATTCCTAGGTTAGATGACATGTTGGATGAGTTGCATGGTTCTTGCATTTTCACTAAGATCGATTTGAAAAGTGGCCATCATCAAATTAGGATGAAAGGAGGTGATGAATGGAAAACCGCATTTAAGACCAAGTATGGATTATATGAGTGGTTAATCATGCCATTTGGATTAACTAATGCACCAAGCACGTTTATGAGACTTATGGATCATGTTTTGCGTGCTTTTATTGGTCGATTTGTGGTTGTCTATTTCGATGACATCTTGATTTATAGCCGAAGCCCTGATGGCCATATTGAGCATGTGCAAGCTATCTTGCAGGTTTTAAGGGCTGAGCAATTGTACACTAATCTAAAGAAGTGCTCTTTTGTTACTAACAAATTAGTATTTTTAGGATTTGTTGTTAGTGCTGATGGTATACAAGTTGATGAAGAAAAGGTCAAAGCAATCCGTGAATGGCTAACGCTTAAGACCGTAGGAGAGGTGTGTAACTTTCATGGATTGGCAAGTTTTTATCAGCGATTTGTGAGAAATTTCAACACCATTGCCGCACCTTTGACCGAGGTTATCAAAAAGCACATAGGTTTCACGTGGGGAGAAGAGCAAGAGAAAGCATTTAATCTGCTAAAACATAAGTTGACTAATGCTCCTTTGTTATCTTTGCCGAATTTCAGTGCTACTTTTGAGATAGAGTGCGGTGCTTCTGGTATAGGAATTGGAGCCGTATTGATGCAAGGAGGGCGTCTCATAGCTTATTTCAGCGAGAAATTGAGTGAAGCAACATTGAATTATCCTTCCTATGATAAGGAAATGTATGCTTTAGTGCGAGCTTTGGAGACTTGGCAACATTATTTATGGCCAAAGGAGTTTGTGATCCACACCAACCACGAGACCTTAAAGTACTTGAAAGCCAGCAGAAGTTAAATAAAAGACATGCCAAATGGATGGAATTCATCGAGACTTTTCCATATGTGATAAAGTACAAGAAAGGTAAGGAGAATGTGGTAGCCGATGCACTTTCTCGAAGGTATGCGATTCTAACTATTTTAGAAGCAAAGTGTTTAAGTTTTGAGCATATCAAGGGCTTATATACTGATGATGATGACTTTGGGAGAGTATTTGAAGCATGTGAGCATGTTGTATTTGATAAATTCTATAGGCGTGAAGGTTATCTTTTTCGTGAAAACAAACTATGTTTGCCTAAGTGTTCTTTGCATGAATTGTTGGTGTGAGAAGTGCATAGTGGTGGTTTAATGGGGCATTTTGGCATTAATAAGACTTATGAAATGCTGCATGAACATTTTTATTGGCCACATATGAAGAGAGATGGCACACGTGTCTGTGAGAGATGCATTGCTTGTAAGCAATCGAAGTCTACAACTAAACCGCATGGCTTGTATACACCATCACCTATTCCAACGCATCCTTGGACTGATATTTTTATGGATTTTGTGTTAGGATTGCCTAGGTCTAAGTATGGTAGAGATTCTATTTATGTGGTTGTTGATCGGTTTTCAAAGATGGCTTCATTTTATACCTTGTCATAAAACCGATGATGCATCTCATGTTGCTGATTTGTTCTTTAGGGAGGTTGTATGTTTGCATGGCCTGCCTAGATCGATTGTTTCAGATCGAGATTCTAAATTTCTTAGCTACTTTTGAAAAACATTGTGGAAAAAACTAGGAACACGGTTGTTATTTTCTACTACTTGTCATCCACAGACCGATGGTCAAACCGAGGTAGTTAATAGAACTTTAGGAGTATTGTTGCGTGCTATTATTAAAAAGAATATAAAATCTTGGGAAGATTGTCTACCACATGTTGAGTTTGCATATAATAGGAGCATGCATTCTGCCACTAAATTTATACCATTTGAGGTTGTCTATGGTTTTAATCCGTTAAATCGAGAGTTGTCCCCTTTACCTGTTGATGAGCGTGTCGATTTAGATGGAGCAAAGAAAGCTGAATCTGTCAAGGCGTTGCATGAGAAGACGTGCGCAAATATTGAGCACAAGACTGAGCAATATGCAAGACAAGCCAACAAAGCGCACAAGGAAGTGGTGTTTGAACTCGGTGATTAGTTTGGGTTCATATGCGCAAGGAGCAATTTCCAGAGCAATGACATTCTAAGTTATTACCGCGAGGGGATGGACCATTCATGGTGTTGGAAAGAGTTAACAATAATGCCTACAAGCTTGACCTTCTAGGTAAGTATGACGTTAGTGCCGCATTTAATGTTTCTGACTTGACTCTTTTCGATACAAGTGATGATTTGAGGGCAAATCCTTTGTACGGGGGAGGGAATGATGTGGACATCGAGCCATATCGAGGAGGAGGTGCTAGGGACCCGTTGTCTATTCCGACTGATTCAATCACTCGAGCGCGGGCCAAGCAATTTAGGCAAGTTGTTGGCGTCATGGTTCTTGATCTTTGGCGTGGAGATGACCTTGGATCAAATCTTGAAGAATCTTGGAAATCTTGGCGCAATTTGATTATCTGGTCACCAAATATTTGACTAAGTCAAAAAAATTATCTTCTTATTTAGATATTTTCTAGAATATTACGCATTAGATTTCTAGGGCTGGTTTTAGGGTTTGTGTGGCGACTAGAAAGCCTATATTAAGGATTTGTCAAATTTCTTTGGGAGACAGATATATTTTATTTTTTAGGAAAAGAATTGAGAGGTTCTCTTCTACTGTTCTTTTGATAACTTGACCTTATCAAGATTCTCTTGTGGCGGTCGATTCGACTTATCGAGCGAGATAGCGAATTCTTTCGCTCGTGGCGTCTATAACGTTGGTTGGTTGACACGCATTCGTCAACAGGTCACGTCATACCGAGGTTGCCAATCACATGTTTGATTGGAGGTCGAGATTCGCAATTCGCACCATCCGGGCCTTCATAGAACGATCTTTCCACAACGATTCACATCACCACCGCTAGTCACCGGTCGCCAGCTTCCGAATGTCGAACACCGGACACCAGACTTCGGACGTCGGCCGCCCGACACCGGACTCTGACCACCCGTTGTCGATCGCCAAATGCCGAACGTTAGACTCCGGCCACCGAATGTCAGCCGTCGCCGCTCTTAGAAATAGAAATTTTATTCTCTTATCAAACGAATTTTTACTCTAGAAATAGAAATTATGAATCATTATCAAACATGTTTCTTTATTGAGAAACTCGTCCATAGAATAAAAAATGATTTCTATTTCAGAAAATTTGTCATGCACACCTAAGCAACAAAAAAAGGAAAAAGAATTACTTTTGATTCTTTTAAAAGAGAGCATTCTTTGACACTATAAAATAGTTCGAGTTTTGATGGATTGGCGAGAGTGCGTTGTCGATAGGACAGCTGCAAACTATCACTGCAAATCAGTGACTAATGTAGGTGGCCATCCTGATGAAAGAGAATTGGCAAAGATTGGAAATCGACATATAGTAAAAGGGGGGACGCGATCTGGAGATCGATAAAAGATGCATGCATAGAGACAAAGTCAAATTGTAATCTTTTACGAATAAGAGTGTGTGGTTATAAGCAAATCAAGTTGAGGCTTTGAATCCCGAGAGTAGTTAGAATTTGGAATTTGTATAATAACGGTTGCACTTTGTACAAGGCTACATAAGGCCTAGGAGAATCAATTGTAAAGGATCCTCGATCATTCACACCTATCAATTCTCTCCAGCAATTTACTTTATCGGTTTTTTGTTTGCTATTCTTTATCATTTATCATTCTTAGTAATTGTAGTTAGTTCATATCCATTATTTCCTGTCTAAATTGCTGGAAAACCCTATCCATTCTTAAATAAAGATCTCACTTTTAGTGAAATTTACTTCATCAATGACCATATTCGGCAAAACAGTTGCAAACAAGGAGGGTAATGAAGAGAGACAAAGAAGACAACGACGACTACTAAATGCACAGTTGGGAATGGCGTGGTGGTTCGCCAGTGACGATGGAAGGTGGTGGCGACGCCTGTGGTTGAGTGACTGAAGAGAGAAGGAGGAAGAGAGGGTTGCTTGGTTCTAATTGGGTGTGGTGCAGCTCAAATAAACAAGGACACTTGTGGGAATGCATCTTGTGACTGTGAACCATGCTTTAAGCTTTAAATCCTCGCTAACGTGGACGTGAAAATGCCATGTCAGACCACTAATATTAGTGACTTTGGACCGAAGGTTATCGGAGGACATGTTTAAACTTAAAATAAAAAATTGTGATTTTTTTTATCTTAGCAAAAAAGAAGTTTAGGACAGAATTAGAACTAAATCTACAGTTTTTTTTAGGAAATTGAACCAAAGAAAAACATATAAAAGAAGAATTTCTTATTCATTTTAGAAATGAGCTGGCATATTTTTACCACGCAGCAGCTACGTCACCTCTATTTGTCTTTTGTTGTCCATGCAAGCTGTCACTTAAGATTGGTAAAGCCAATCTTGTACAGAACTGTGATAGAGAGTATTTGTGCTACTTGTGTACAAATTTAGGATTTTTTATGACAAAAAAAAATTGAGGTATTGATATTACAATAGGCATAATATGAAATTTTTTGTGGTATTTTTTCTTCTACCAATGAAAGTAAGATAAACTTCTACATGATTATATGTACAAATAATGGGAAAAATGAGCTAAGCCGATGAATAAGAATTTGATCATGTGAAGAGAGCGACCAAGGTCATTTCCCCCATGCCATTGAGTCGTTGACTTCGGCACCTATGACATCCCGAAATTTCAATTCTGTTTTTAATTAAATAAATCAGGCCTTTCGTCAACGCGTCTATAGTGTTATTCTCTGAGCTGATCACTCATGAGATAACTAAATTATCTGGGGAAATCATTAAGGGATTTTAATGCAATAGACTTGGGAATACGACCAAAAATTGACTACTCGACCGTGCTCATCTGCAGAGAGATCATTACGGCACAATTAAAAGTCGATTAGAGATCAAAGATAGGTCGGTTCGACAGAGATGTGTGGCTAAACGTGGGTGATTCCACCAAATTACAAAATTCTCGTCGACCGTACTAGACTCGATTGTTCTATCGTGTTATTACCCTGTCCGTATTTGAAACCTCGAGATTTTCACGACCACCGAGAGTCGCCAATGTGTCGAAGAGGTTCATTCTGACTCAAAAAAATTGACCACTAGTCAATTGTACTAAAAATTTCTAAAAGCTACCGGTAGGCTAATTCACGCTAAAATCGCGCCAGATTGAAATTAACCGTGAATTTGAATCTGATTTCAAAAATTGAAAGTTCTGCTATGTCATGAGTCATTTTAGGAACGTCGACTCATCCTCGGAAGATTTTTCTGCAAACCGAGATTTTTGGCAAAATTTCAAAGTAGGGCCGTTTTCGTCCGGAAAATTCAGGGGACCGTTTTTTATCTCGCAATTGGGATACAAGTTGGTTCTATTAGAGAGAAAAAATGTCAATTTGAAGGAGAACACCACGGTGGATTTTATAGGGCCGAAATTTGGCTTCAATTGGAAGAGGATTGATCCAATTTGGAGAAAATCAAGTCCAAATTCGTAGCCCCCCATGCCTCAACCTTTTGGACCATTTCCAAGGCTTCCTAAGCAAGCTAATGGTCTGGAAAATTGTTGAGGAAGCCAGCCAATTGGTGGGGTCAAGCCAAGGGGACAAAGAGATAGAATTGAAGAAGAAGCGGTCCCCTCGAAGGCTTTGGGATGTCCCTTTCTTCCCCATCCGATCGACCCTCCATTTCCAAGAAGCTTGAAGCCTCCAAAACCGAGAACCAAACCAGCAGCCTCCCCTTGCCCGTCGACACCCGTCCGTGCCGCCCGCGTCGCCACTGCTCACCGCCGCGCCATCCGTGAGCCCTGCGCAAGTCGCGTCCGTCCCGCGCCAGTCCGTGTGTCATTCTGCTCCAGTCATGATGCCAGGCCGTCCCCCGTGCCCATCGAGCTCAGCCGGAGCTCTGTCATCGCCATTTCGCCGCCGCGAAGCCCCGCCTAGCCGCTGCAGCCCATCGCCAGCCCGCCTCACCTGTTTCCAGCCCAACCGACCTCCGTCCGGCTCCTCGGCCCACCGGCCAGGCCGAAGTCCAACCACCCACCGTGGGCTTCGAGGCCCGCTTTGGACCCTTTCCCGCCAAAAGGTGTCGGCGCCGGAGTTTATCAATCATCTCCGCTTCGCCTTCCTAGTGAACTCATCGGATCGCAAAACCGATGAGTTTACTCACTAATCTCCACTTATGGAGTTAATTATGCTTAAGGATTGATTAGTTTAAGTTAAGCATGGATTAGGAGGTTAGTTAGAATAGATTAGCAATTTAATTAATTGTTATTGCATGTTAGGTGGTTGGAGTAGCGTAATTAGAGACTAGATAAGCTCTAGTATTTATCTAGTTATGTTCGGAATTTTTCCGAGCCCGTTTCGGTATTTAATTAGGCTTTTCCGGCCTAAGTTGCATTTATTGGTATTTATTAATTAACTTTGGTAATTATTTAATTAATTATTATTTTTCGAAAATTAGACCGGGATAGCCGATGATCGGAATTTGTGTTGATTGCAATGGTGTGTTTGGTTTATTTATCAGAATGCTAATTTGTGCGGATTGAGTGATATTTGTAATTTTGGGAATTTATTCCATTGTTTTTAATTAGAAAATATTAGGCGTCGGTTTACAACGCCAAAAATGTGTTTGTGGATTATTGAAATTAGTGGGATCTTCAAAAGGGAAAATATTATATTTTGGCTAAGGCTGACTATGTACCCACATACGATTATTTTTATTAGATATGATAAAAGTGGTGAAATTGTCGAATAATCGGGATGGTATACTATATCAGCCTGCGGGGTTTGATATATCAGCTTAGAGTGAGCTATATACTGGTATATTGTACCAACCTGCGGGCTTTGATATATTAGCTTAGTGGGAGCAGTATATCTTAGCAGCTTTTGGTGAGCATTGTCAATATACTATATCAGCCTAAGGGCCTTGATATATCAACTTAGAGTGAGCTATACTATCTATCTTCAACTTAGTGTGAGCAGTCCTTGATATGATCGGACTTTATAGATAGTATTGATTGGGTTGACCGAGAGATGGTCTTGATGACATGGAATCGACTAGTTCAAACGATCGATGGCTGGATCTGATTTGATGAATTGATTTGTTGAATGATTGATTGAGTGGTTGAATCGTATTGACTTGCATGAAGGGACTGAGGCAAAGGTAAGCCCTCTGACTTGTGCTTGTGCTTAAGTAGCCCTTGGGGCGTATTTTCTTCTTAGTCGGGACTCAGGGGGTGAACTTGCTGAGACGTCTTCTCACCCCATTGTGGGATGACATTTTCAAGTCCTTAGATGGCAGCTCATCCCGAGCATTTTGGCCAACCAAAGAAGGTCACCGAGCAGAGA
This sequence comes from Eucalyptus curtisii, assembly GCA_017140595.1. Taxonomy (NCBI): domain Eukaryota; kingdom Viridiplantae; phylum Streptophyta; class Magnoliopsida; order Myrtales; family Myrtaceae; genus Eucalyptus; species Eucalyptus curtisii. The sequence continues at coordinate 27,626,977 of CM029504.1, read as the reverse complement.
TATTATATTCCGCTTCATGGGAACCCGAGGGGATGGGTCTATGAACTCGTGAGTCCGTGGTCTAGGTTGATGCAGGTCTACCCCATAAGGTACCCCATTGATACAGATCATTGTATCGTCATGAGCAAAATGGACAGAATGAGGGTCCCATACCGGAATCTGAGGTCCCTATGTCGATGCTAGAGGTTGCTTTTGGAAAAGGCATGGCCGACCCACTAGGTGGTTCAGTGGTGGACCCGAGTCCGTCGAAGCCAAGAACCTCGGAGTATTCAGTTGAAGACTCGACGATTAGAGGATATGTAGCCTCTACCCCCCCTCCTTTTGCAGACCTTGTACATAGTTGACTAATATTGTATATGACATAGTTTGATATGTATACAAGTGTGTTGTTGTTTTCAAAAAATTGTGGCCTTGCCTTTCTATCCCATCTTGTTGTTGTCTCGGGAATTTATTTATCCACTTCCGCATGCACATTAAATTGAATGGGTTAGCATCCCGGGACATCGCTATCTAATCGACCACCGAGGGATGGACATGCACTCGAGGATCGAGGCGTGATAGCACCTCATGTCGAGTAGCAACGTTACAACACTAAGGCTCCATTTGTTTCGCAAAAATATAACATATCTAGAAAATATTTTCTAAAAAGTCATTTTCCAACGGTGTTCAGCTAAAACCTAAAATGAAGTGGAAAATATATTTCACTATTTAGTAAGGAAAATCTTTTTTTAGCACCTTTTTCAATAATTTTTTATTTTTTTAATTTATTTTTTATTTATTTTTTATTTTTTAAAAAAATCGATTTTTAATTATTTTAAAATTTTTCTTTTGCTTTTTCTTTTCTTTCTTTTTGTCTTTTTCTTCTTCGCCGATCTAGCGAGCGGCAAGCTCGAGCTCGCCCGGATCGGCAAGCTTGAGCGCACTCATCGCTAGTTTGCCGATCCGGAGAGCCCTACACAAGCCTAAAACTCGCCTACCTCTAGCCTTGCCAAATCAATGCCGTTGGTTTGCTGTTCTGATGAGCAATGAGCTCAAGCTTGCCGAGTGAGCACGAGGGTGAGCCAGGCGAGGTCAAAAGGCTGGCGATCGGCAACGACAAACCTCGAGCTCTCCTGAGCCCATCAAGATGACAAAGGCCAAATCCAAGAGAGCCCAAGCTCCCCTAATCTAGGCGAGCCCGAGCTCTGCCGAGGCTGGTGAGCTCACGGCTCGCTAGATCCAAGTGAGCTCCAACCTCACCCTCATCGAATCTAGACTCTGGCAGGGCAGAGCCTCGCCTACCTCACCACAAGCCGACGAGGAGCTTGCAAGCATACAACGAGGCTCAGTTGGCCTGTGGCTAGTTGCCGGCCACCGCCGTGGCTAACGAATGGCCAAGCCAAGGAAGAAGAAGAAGAAAAGGGAAGAAAGAAAAAAAAATTTAAAAACTCAATTTAAAAAAAAAAGAAAAATAAAGCATAAAAATAAAATGAAAATGTACTTGGTGAAAGTCTGAGAGTGAGCGTTAGAGTAGGAATAGAGTAGGACTGACAAAAAGAAAAGGTGAGGTGGAAGAAGTTATGGTAGAAAATATTTTCCCCACCTTAGAAGGTGTTTTTTCCAATAGCGGTTAACGTCTTCCTTAACTAGTTCATTTTCTGTGAAACAAACACCGAAAAATCTTTAAAATATTTTCTTGAAAGTTATTTTCCGTGAAATAAAATTTGGTTTCTAATAGAGATTGACTGAAAGGACTTTGATGGCAAGTTGAAAGAAGTAGAAGACTCAATTGCTCAAAACTAAAAATAGGGAAGAAAGATGCAAAATCAGCCAAACTTAGAAGTTTCAACCCTTCAAAACCCTTTTATTTATTTCAAAACACACTCTTAAGGAAATACATCTACTGGGAATACCAGATTGGTTTAACTTGATTCACTTAAATTACTTCCAACTGACTTCATAAATCCGACGGTTCTTACGTTAAAGCCTAAATGCTTCAAACGGAATAACGAGGGCACCGGATCCAGAAGACCAAATACTTAAAACAGAGCGCGTCTTAAGTTGCACTGCCTGCGCGGTAGAGACGCGCGCAGTTATAAGCTAAGCAAAAGGACTGAAGCCCTACGAGCAACATGTACAAGAGGATGGCCAGAAGAGCCAGAATCTTCCAGAAACTGTAGTTGGACATCCTCATCAACATTCGGACCTTTGTGCGACACTCGTGGTCATCCCATCCGCTTGGATATTGCGGGTTGATTCGATGGAGTTGATTGCACCGTTGAAGATTGACGTCACGTCATTGTCTTTCATGTGGCTTTTGAGGATGTTACTATCCCGAAGCAACTTCACATCCTTCCCGGTGTTGATAAGCGCGCTCATCAGTTCCACATAGCGTGCAAATATGAGGGAGTTGGACATGGCCATCGCTTCATGTGCCATTAGATTACAAATGATAACTTCAGTATTCACGCCCACTTGGATGACGGGCAAGTGAAACATGGCTTTGCTTTCGTCGAATTGAATGTCCATGTCGAATTGAATGTAAAATTCTCGGTCGCGCAGAATTTTATCCCGGCTTTAGCAAGGTTAGAAGCTCTAGGAATCAAGGTATTATCTGCTACTGGAGCCTCTTGAAGAAAGTTTGAAAGAGCATTCGTTAGGTCATAGAGTGGTAGGGCAAGCAAATGTTTCGCCATCTCGGCAAAAGATTTTTTTTTTTTTTGTGTTACCGAGGAACCACCGGAGATCACCCTTCGGGATCACACGACCCTCCGTACCGGTGGCACCGTTGGGCCTCGCCGCAAGCCACTATTTAGACGTAAACCTCGGGGGAGGCTAGCCTAGGACCCCAACACCAGGACCCCCACTTAAGACACTTTAGCAACAAGAGGGTTCGAACCCTCGACCTCTGCGATGAAGGAGAGAACTTACACCAACTGCGCTGCTCGTGGTAAGTCCAAGTTCTTGACTTGCTCCGTGACTTTAGGCCCATAGCTATCGAACAATTTTTTAATGGGAGTCAAGTGTCACGGGTCGATCGAACCCGAACAATCAAACACCGTGTGGCCTTAGGATCGGTGATCCCAAGTCAGCCTACTCACTCACACGCATAACACAAGGGTCGGTTTGCACAAGGGACGAGTGTATTTCACTATGAATGAGCTGAGCTCGAACGAGGGGGAGGGACCCCTTTTATACAAGTTCGGATCAATTCTCGGCCATGGATCGTCCCTCCGATCCAATGGCTGTGTTTGAACTACGGCCATCATTACAAATCAGCTCAGTAGGTGGCTGCAGGTATTGGGAACCAACCATCGGAGCAGGCACATGTCAGAAGCAAGATCAGGGGCAGCATGGTCGTGTTAGAGCCACCTAACATGGAGCAGGTGAACAACTCCAGATTTGTGCAGGGCTGGCTGCGGATTGATTAGGGGCTACTCACTGGTCGTGCACGGACGGATCAGGCACGGATTGCGGATCGATCGGTGGATCGGTCCGGGCCGATCGATCGGGGATCAATCATGGACTGATGCGGGATCGGCCAGGGACTAGTCGAGACGGTGATTGATCGGGGCACTCCCGGCCTACGCCCTGGTGCATGACACGGCCAATCACGGACGATCTTGGACATGCTTCGTCCATGGGCCGTGTCATTCTCCCCCACCTAATCAGGCGACGCCCTCATCGTGTCTGTGGCATGGAAGGCTTTGATGTGCTTCTTGAACTGCCACATGCCCTCGAAGGGTTCCCAACTTGCTTCACTCTCGGGAAGGCCTTTCCATCGGACGAGGTACTCCTTCCTTGGTGCACAATATCTCTTTCGTATGATCTGGTCAACCATGATGCATTCAACATCCCGATGATAGTAGGTCTTCTCTCCAAGGGGCGCTCGTTGTCATGTGCCCCGATCCGAATCATCCTCATTCGCATGGAACGACTTTAGCATGCTCACGTGGAACACGGGGTGTACCTTGAGCTTGGACAGTAAGTCCAGCTTCTACGCCACCTTCTTGATTCGCTACAACACTTGGAATGGGCCTTTGTAGCGACGGATAAGCCCTTCATGCATGTCCCGATATCAAAGGACAAGATGCAATTTGGCCAGCACCAAGTCCCCTAATTGAAACTCCATGTGCCGTCGCTTCTTGTCGGCCCACTTCTTCGTGCGCTTTGAAGCTCTATTTAAGCACGCCCGCGCCTAGTCCGCATGTTCATCCCATTCCTTGGCAAGCTTGTACGCGGACGGGCTGCTTCCTCGGTACCCCGAGGCGATCATGCTCGGTGTGAGTGGCCATTGCCCGATCACGGTCTTGAACGGGCTTTGGTTTGTGGACTCGCTCCGCCGCAAGTTGTATGAGAACTGGCTACGTCGATCGCCATGCCCAATTTACTTGCATGTTGCTCACATAGTGCCGGAGATAGATTTCCAGCAATGCATTCACCCGTTCCATCTGTCCATCAGTTTGAGGATGCATGCTGGTGGAGAAGTTGAGGTTCGTCCCCAGCAACTTGAAGAGCTCGGTCCAAAACCATCCGGTGAATCGAGGATCACGATCGCTCACGATTGCGCGCGGAACGCCCTAATATTTGACGACGTGCTTGAGGAATAGCTTGGCTGCTTCCTCGGCTGGGCAATCTTTCGTGGCCGGCACAAATGTCGCATACTTGGAGAATCGGTCCACCACGACCATGAGCGTCCGACACCCTTCGGACTTAGGTAAATTCATGATGAAGTCCATCGAGACACTCTCCCATGGACGTTCCAAGATGGGCAACGGTACAAGGAGCCCCACAGGGGACCGTTGCTCTATCTTGTCTTGTTGGCAAACAAGACATGTTCACACATAGGCCTCCACATCGTCCCGCATATGCGGCCAATAGTATTGATCTTCAACGAGTGCTATGGTGCGGTGGATTCCCGGATGACCCGCCCATTTAGAGTCATGGCACTCGTGTAGGATTTCTTTCCGAAGCTTCCCGTGGAGCGGCACATAGAGTCGTCGTCCTTTGGTGTAGAGGAGATCATCCTCGAGCCAAAACTGCCTCATCTTGCCCCCTTGGGCGTAGCTTGGGCGATTTGGTCATGCTTCAGTCCCTCCTTGATACGATCTCTCCATGGACAGTTGGGCCGGCTCATCACATTGGCCAATTCTAGCTTCCTACTTAAGGCGTCGGCCACAGAATTGGACTTTCCAAGCTTGTATTCCAGCACATAATCAAACTTGGCCAAGAAGTCTTGCCACCAAGCTTGTTTCGGGCTAAGCTTCTTCTAAGTTTGGAAGTAGCTTGGAGCCACGTTGTCGATTCTCACCACGAACCGAGATCCCAAGAGATAGTGCCTCCACGTACGAAGGCAATGCACCACCGCGGTCATTTCCTTCTCTTGGACCATGTACCATCACTCGGTATCATTTAACTTCCGAGATTCGAAGGCAACTGGATGCCGTTCCTGCATTAAGACACCACCGATAGAAAAATCAGAAGCATCGGTCTCTACCTCATATGGTTTGGTGTAGTCGGGCAGCACAAGCACCGACTCTTCTGTCATGGCTTGCTTCAACCGCTCGAACGCCTTTTGACACCAATCCGTCCACTCCCTTCAACATGTCTGTGAGTGGCACGATGAGGCGCGAATATCCTCGGATAAAGAGCCGATAGTAATTTGTGAGTCCGAGAAAGGATCTCAGCTCCGTCACCTTGGTTGGTGGCTCCCAATCAACGATGGCACAAATCTTGGCCGTGTCCATCCGCACTCGTCCACCCCCGATGATGTGCCTAAGAAAAGGGACTTCTCTTTGTGCAAAGGCACACTTCTCACGCTTCACATATAAGTTGTTCTCCCGAAGGGTCCGGAAAACTCGACTCAAATACTTGACATGTTCCGCAAGCGTCCGGCTATATATAACAATATCATCAAGGTAAACTACAATGAACCGATCAAGGAACGATGTAGTACCTTGTTCATGAGAGTGCAAAACGTAGCCAGCGCATTGTTCAAGCCAAAAGGCATGACGAGGAACTCGTATGATCCATAGCGGGTCACACATGTTGTCTTCGGCTCATCCCCATCGGCAATCCGCACTTGGTAGTATCCCGATCGAAGATCAAGCTTGGAGAAACATCGGGCTTCCCCAAGTTGATCGAACAAGTCGGCTATAAGAGGGATTGGGTACTTATTCTTGACGGTCGGTTTGTTCAATACCCGATAGTCGATACACATGCGGAGTGATCCATCATGTTTCTTTTGGAACAAGACCGAGGCATCGAATGGGGCCTTGGATGGCCGAACATACCCAGCATCGAGCAGCTCTTTGAGCTGTTTCCTCAGTTCTTCCAACTCGGGCAGGGCCATGCGATAGGGAGCCATGGCCGATGGTCAAGCATCGAGCACGAGCTCGATTCGATGGTCGACTTCTCTCCGAGGAGGCAGCTTCTTGGGCAGCTCAGGCGGCATCACATCTTGGAAGGTGTCGAGGACTCGGGCCACCTCTCCCAAGCACCTCATTCTCTTCCGCACCTTCCTCCTTCAACGCTGCCAAGAAGATCACCTCGCCTTTGCTTAACCCCTTGGTCACCTGCATGGCCGATAGCATTTTCCTATCGTGTCCTGACTCGCGGTAGATCGAGACTATGCATTGGCACCGCTTATCGAAGATGCATATGTAATCCGCGAAGGGCATAACACCCGCATTGATCCGGTCGAGGAATCCCAAACCGAGTATGAAATCATAGTCGTCAAGGGGGATTACCTCGATGTCTTCTCGGCTGGCCCATGGACCGAGGTGAAACTCTATGCCCCTAGCCATACCGCTAGTCGGGACTTCTCTGGAATTCACTGTTTTGAGCCAACCGGCATCACTTGTCTCGACCGGAAGATTCAGCTTCTTCGCAGCCTATTTGGATATGAAGAGATCGGACGCCCCGGTATCCCCGAGCGCACTCATCGTGGTACCACCAATCTTCACGTGCACGAACATCACTCCTTTGGATTCCTTGGCCTTCTTGGCCTTGATCAATCCAAGGATCCGCAACGATCCCAACCGCGCCTCCTCTCGCGACTTGTCCTCCTTGCACAAGGCTGCCAACTTTCCTCTTTTTGGGCAATCACAGGCCATATGGGGACCGTCACAAAAGAATCACTTGTAGGTGCGTACCATGCGGTGGTATCCCCCGTTGCTTGACTCAAGTTGGGTCCTAGGAGAGAATGAAGGCGGTCATCCTCCGTTTGGACGATGGTATAGGCTCCAATCTCCCCACCAATGGCCTTTTTCTAGGTCGAGAATCGGGCTTGGCCGTGGATGCTGGCTTATATTCCACAAGGGACTCAGCCACGGACGTAGCCATTGTGAGATCCGTTGCGTTGCACCGTTTCAACTCTTGCTTGACCCATGGTTTGAGTCCACTCATGAACTGGTAGAATGCCTCCGTCTCGATCATGGACGGGATTTGGAGCAGCAGCTCCGAGAATCGCTTCACATAGTCGCGGAATCCGCCTTTTTGCTCTAGGCACTTGGGTTTCCCGCGAGCTTCCTCTTCGCATAAGCGGGATAGTAGGTCCGTTGAAACTCCTCGACGAACTAAGCCCATGTCATGATAGGGTTTCCATTCCTATCATCTGACCGACGTCGCCACCAAAGCAGCGCATCATTAGCTAAATACATGACTGCAGTGTTTACCCAAGTCACGTCACCGGTTGTTCCCATCGTCTGGAAGTAGCGTTCCATGTACCACAGGAAGTTGTCAACATCCTTTGCCACCCGTGAGCCCTTGAATTCTTTTGGCTTGGGGGCATCGACACGGGATTGCACGGTGATCACCCCATTCACGTGTGCAGCTTCAAGCTCGGTGAGCTTGGCTTTCATCTCGGCCATCTCCGCGCGCAGGGCCACCATCGCGGCCTCCCAGGTCTTGTCCCGTTGCTGTAGCTCGTGCGTGAGAGATCCCAACACCTCGACACGAAGCTCTCCCATGCCGGCCTAGAGTTCTTGCACTTCGGCCAAGAACTCCTCCCTACCAGCTCCCGCTCCATCGACGGTCTGGTGTAGGTCGTCCATCAACGCCTGGACGTCCGTGACGGTCTCCTCTAGGACCGTCATTCAGTTTTGCAGATCCCCTTTCGGATCCTCGAACATGAGACAACACGGTTCTTCTTCGATCGGGTGGCCTTCTTAGTTGGACGCCCACGATCTTCACGGTCATCGCCTTGTACGACCGGGACATCAGCACGAGGATCGGCCATTGCACTAGGAACGATTGCTCTAATACCACTTGTCACGGGTCAGTCGAACCCGAACAATCAAACACCATGCGGCCTTAGGATCAGTGATCCCAAGTTAGCCTACTCACTCACACACACAACACAAGGGTCGGTTTGCACAAGGGACGAGTGTATTTCACTATGAATGAGCTGAGCTCGAATGAGGGGGAGGGACCCCTTTTATATAAGTTCAGATCAATTCTCGGCCGTGGATCATCCCTCCGATTCAACGGCTGTGTTTGAACTACGGCCATCATTACAAATCAGCTCAACAGGTGGCTGTAGGCATTGGGAACCAGCCACCAGAGCAGGCACATGTCAGAAGCAAGATCAAGGGCAACATGGTCGAATCGGGTCGCATGGGCGTGTCAGAGCCGCCTGACATGGAGCAGGTGAACAACTCCATATTTGTGCAGGGCTAGCCGTGGATTGATCAAGGGCTGCTCGCTGGTCGTGCACGGACGGATCAGGCATGGATCGGGGATCGTGTAAGGACCGATCAATGGATCGGTCAGTCGGTCGATCAGGGATCAATCATGGACTAATGCGGGATCGTCCAGGGACTGATCGGGACAGTGATTGATCAGGGTGCTCCCAGCTACGCCCTGGTGCGTGACACGGCCGATCATGGACGATCTCGGACATGCTTCATCCGTTAGCCGTGTCACAAGGTACCGGAACCGGTTTCCTTGGTCGCGATAACGGATTATTGTCGAAACAACTTCGTATGAATGTCAATCTTGGCTTCATCTCCTTGGGGCATGACCATGTGGGGCACGACCATGTGATATAGAAGATCCAATAGATGTGCATGTTCCAAAAGCTGTATCGGTGGATACGTCTTTATCTCCTTGATCGGTGAGAGCGCCTTGCAAAATGCTACCAATATCTGGGGAAAGATGTATTCGATGAAGCACTTTTGTTGATCATCGTCTAAAGTGGAGAGCTTCAACATCTCCTTCATACGGAAAGAAGGGGATTTGATTCTCTAGCATTATCACGTCCCTGAGAATGGCATCCTCAGCCGGTTTCCGCCCTATGAGCTTGGCCAAGTTCTGCAGCCACTTTGAGAACTCGAGGGTGAAAGGACTAGTACAAGCACCTAGAGGGGGGGTGAATAGGTGATCAAAGAGATTTTTGCTAATCGTAACGAAATAGATTAATTTTTAAACGATTGATAGACTAGGAGATTGAAAACAATAATAGACGTATAAAGATGCAATGTAATGTAAAAGGATTAGGGATAGAGAATCAAGACTCCAAGTTTATAGTGGTTCGACTTAAACCAAGCCTACGTCCATTCTCCCGCACGAACAGCCCACTGGCTGGATGTCACTAAGAATCAAAAGAGAATTTACAGTCTCACGTCATTGATTCCACAGTGTAAAGACTCTACTACACTTCCTCAAGGTCTCACCAAAATTCAGTCTCTCTTTTGATTACAAGTATAGCTCAATGAATAAGATCGCAAAAGAACAAAGAGATTCTGACTTTGAAATTTTTCTATCGGGCACTCTTGAACAACTTGAACATCTCCCTTATATACTTCTTTATGCCTTCAATACCGTTGGCACCTTCTAAAGAAGTTCTTCCAATCAACCCGTTGGACAGAATCAATTAGAGAGATCTCGAGCTAATCAAGAAAAATGACGATAGCCCATCAATCCTGCTCGCCCATACAATCAGGATCTAGGTTTCCATAAGTAGAATCTTCCAAGTATAATTCGCAGATCTAAAGGATCTAGATTACTCAAATACGAATAACAGATCTTGAAGTGCTAACTCCAGCCGTGAGATATTCCTTAACCAAATGAATCAAATCCATAACGATATGCTTTAATCTATCCGAATAGAACTTTAACTTCGTCGGTCTGGAAACTGTCAATGAAGGTAGACTTTGAATCTTGAGTCTGGAGGTCTTTAGACTTTGTCAATAGAGTCTGCAAGTCTTCAAACTAGACTGATGGAAACATTTTGTCGACTTCAAAACACCTTAAGAAGATTTCTCTAACAATCTCCCCCTTTTTTATGGTGACAGAACTTTCCTGTAGATTTGGATGCTATCGACCTGTAATACAACATTTAAGCTAACAAAGATATCTCATAAGGATAAAGATAATGACGGATCTATATCCACAGAAAAAGAGTTAGTTCTAAAGACATTTATCGCTTATCTTTATCGAAATCAACATAGCTTAAAGTACGCAATAAACATGCTGAATCCAAAGTTCAAGTCAGTCCAAAATCCAAACAAAAGATAAAGTCAAAAAAAAATCAAAACATTGAAAGATTTGTTCAAGAGTTAAAATCTGCAACTTCTCCCCCATTTTGTCAGCATAAGAAAGGTGAGAAAGATAGAATCAAGATGCCCTAGGAACGCGAACAAGCTGAAAATCTCCCATTGACATGACAGTGTCTTCTAGCTTCTTCATATCCTCCTGCAGTTGTGCTAGAGCCGTTCCCTTTGCAGTTGTTTGAATCTGAAGATGAATGTCTCGAATTTGATCTTGCAAAGTGACGGAGATAACATGATTCGCATTCTGCAAAGTCTGAAATTCGCATCCCAATGCATAGACCTGGCCTTTAAGCTCCATAAGAATTTCAAGCAACCTTTGAAAGTCTGCAGTTTTATCAGTCTTTAAGAGATAAGATATTGAGTCTTGAACGAATAGACTCAAATGAGTTTTTCTCAAGCGGCTTTGTGAATATGTCTGCCATTTGATTCTTTGAGTCGATAAACTGTATCAAGACTTCTCCATTTTGAACATGATCTCTAATAAAATGATGTCTAATCTCTATATGCTTTGCTCTTGAATTAAGAATTGGATTCTTTGTGAGATTAATTGCACTGGTGTTGTCGCATTTGATCTCGGTGCAAGAGTCTTCGATGCCAAAGTTTCGTAGTTGTTGTTTTATCCATAGTATTTGAGAACAACAGCTTCCAAGAGCTACATACTCTACTTCTGCTGTTGAAAGTGCTACGGTACTTTGCTTCCTTGAAAACCAAGATACTGCCCTGTTACCAAGCAATTGACAAGTGTCGGATGTGCTCTTTCTATCAATTATGCATCCTGCTAGATCTGCATCTGAATTTCCAAGAAGAGTAAAGTCTCCTTCTTTGGGATACCATAGACCAAGCTTAGCAGTCGTTGCAACATATTTGATGATGCGTTTTGCAACACTTAGATGAGATTCTTTAGGATCTGATTGAAATCTAGCACAAATGCAAACACAAAACAAAATGTCAGGTCTAGACGCAATAAGATAAAGAAGTGAACCAATAATACTCCCGTATAATTTTTGGTCGACTTTCTTTCCTCCTTCATCTTTGTCTAGCTTCGAAGAATTTGACATTGGTATGTCGATCTTTTGCAATTTTCCAGTCCGAACTTTTTAACAAGTTCTTTTGCATATTTCTCTTGATGAATGAAAATTCCTTCTCTCAGTTGTTTCACTTGTAGACCAAGAAAGAGAGATAGTTCACCCATCATGCTCATCTCGAATTCATCCTGCATAGACTTAGAAAATTTCTTGCACAAAATCTCATTAGATGATCCAAATATAATGTCATCAATATAAATTTGAACGAGTAAAAAGTTTTTACCTTCTCTTTTGATAAACAAGGTAGTGTCTACTTTTCCTTTAATGAAACCACTTTGAATTAAAAAGTTACTTAATCTTTCGTACCAAGCTCGAGGAGCTTGTTTTTAATCCATATAGAGCCTTTTGTCGGTCGAACACAAAGTATGGTTTCTTTGGATCTTCAAATCCGGGAGGTTGTTCCACATAGACTTCTTCTTGAATAAATCCATTCAGAATGCACTTTTGACGTCCATTTGGAATAACCTGAAATTCTTATAGCAAGCAAAAGCAAGTAATAATCTAATTGCTTCTAACCTTGCTACAGGAGCGTAAGTCTCATCATAGTCTATCCCTTCTTCTTGCATATAACCTTTAGCCACGAGTCTTGCCTTATTTCTTGTCACTTTTCCTTTTTCATCGACTTTGTTCCCCGAAACCCATTTAGCTCCAATAATAGACTTACCTTTTGGTTTAGGAGTTAATTCCCAAACATCGTTAATGCTGAATTGTCCGAGTTCTTCTTGCATTGCTTCAATCCAGCTTTCGTCGGCTAAGGCTTCTTCTATATTTTTGGGTTCTATTTCAGAAATAAGTGCCACAAAGACTAAACTCTTCTCGCCTTTTGGATCTCGTGCGAATCCCCTCATTAACGTCACCAATAATGAGTTCTTCGGGATGACTAGACTTATGCTTCCGATTCTTGGACAATCGACGGAGTTGTTGCTCTTTTTCTTGAGTTGATCCTTCAACATCAATTCGTTGTTCTTCTTCTCGGGATCTGAACTTGTTTCAAGAGAGGTAGACCTTGTAGAGTCTCGGAGCGGTTCGATTCTTCAATCGAATCGGTTGAATTTGTGGAGAGTCTTGAAATTTGTCGTTCATTGATTCTTCCACGATCTGAGTCTTTTTGTTGAATACTCGTAAGCTTTGCTTGAAGTTGAATACCCAAGAAAGAATCCTTCATCCGATTTTTTTTTCAAACTTACCAACTCGATCATTTGCATTTTTCAGAATAAAGCATTTATAACCAAATACTTGAAAATACGAAACAATTGGTTTCTTTCCTTTAAAAATTTCATAAGGAGTTTTCTCAAGAATTGGCCTTAAAAATGCTCAATAATATAACAGTAGAAACAAATTCGGCCCGAAACGTGTAAAAATATTACTTTCAATTAAAAGTCCTTACCATTTCTTGTAAAGATCTATTCTTCCTTTCCACAACCCCATTTTGTTCTGGTGTATATGGAGAGGAGAATTTATGCTGAAAACCAGATTCATCACAAAATTTAGCAAAGTCTTGATTTTCAAACTCACCTCCATGGTCTGTACGAATACTTGAAATAGTATAACATTTTTCATTCTGCACTTTCTTAGTAACTTTTGAAAAATGAGAGAAAGTCTCAGACTTACTTGCAAGAAAGTAGACCCAAGTAAATCGTGAAAAATCATCCACTATTACTAGGTAAAACCTTTTTCCACCAATGCTTTGAGTTCTAGTTGGTCCAAAGAGATCCATATGCAGGAGCTGCGGTACACGATTAGTGGAAACTTGATTTATTGGTTTAAAGGAATTTCTAACCTGTTTTCCCAAGACGCATGGTGTGCATAAGTCAGACTTTTGGTAATTGAGATTAGGTAATCCTCGAACAAGCTTCTTGGAAGAGATTTTGGCAATTTGCTTCATGTTGATATGGCCAAGCTTTCGGTGCCATAGATTAGCTTCATCTTGTACTGATATTAAGCATTGTGATCTTTCTTGATTCACATCCGGAAGATAAATATTTCCATGTCTACGCCCAGTAAAAGATTGAGAGAAGTCTTTACTAGTTC